>VWZL01002349.1:477454-534141 GCA_013396915.1 Stercorarius parasiticus | reverse complement strand
CCTTCTCCAAAAAAAAACCTCTTTCAGTGAGTGATGCATGGCCCTACGGTAAAGCCTTCAAACTGGCCACAAAGCACCCGAATGCCTCGGCCCTGCTTCGCCTCCATGACCCACCAGCCTGCGCTGGCCGGCTCAGCTGTGCTCCAGGGATGTCCCTAAAATTCCTTCGCCTGTCCTTTGCCTCCCAGAGATCCTCTCCTGGGTGTTGCACATCTTCCCGGCCCCACAGAGAGCTGCATGGCCTCGTGCACCCAGGTTTGGTGGCTGGGATGCCGGGGTCTGGCTCTGAACCTCGCCGTTCGGCACAGCCGTAGGCAGGTTTTCACAATACCCTGCGGTTGGTTTGGAAGCTGAAGCTCCCGTGTTGCAGAGGTTGGCGGTGGTCAGTCGTTAACGAGGGGTCTGACCCCCAGAACGTGCTGGGATGGCCTCCTCAGCAGAGCGTTTACGCACCGCTTTACATCCAGACCCTCAATGCCAGTGAGAAGGCAGCACAAGTTTTTTGCTCATCAGCCCAGCTTTCTCCTTGCAGATTATTTACACAAACAGGGGCTGGGGTGAAACCAGACCTCTCCCAGTTTGCTCCCAGTCCCTATTGCTTCCCTGGGAAAAGCTGGTGGAGGGCAGATATGAAAATAAACCCGCTGAAGCTGCAGTGAGCTCTGCTGTGGGCAGCCCGAGAGGAGAGAAAGTCTGAACTCAAGCAAGACACTTCTGACGTGTCCTAAGCAAAACATCTGGCACCCCTGGAAGAGCCATCCAGCCAAGGGAGGCAGCTGTTTTATTCCACACAGCTCGCAGCAAAATAGGGTTCGTGCTTCCAGAACATGGCTCAGCAAAAAGGATGAATTCTTGAAATTGGGAGTTGGATCTTTCTGCTGTTTATTGCCTTTGCTCTCAGGCTGCTCTGCTGCGAGCTCTACGCTGTCTCCAGGCAGGAGACCCGGAGCTTTTCTCTAAGGTTCGAGCCTCATTCGGCTTCTGTAACCCCCCAGCAGTCAGCAGAGCCACTCTGCATTTGCATTGACATTCCTGAGAGCAGGATCAGGCCTCCAGGTTTGTCGAGGGGGGCTCTGGGAAATTTCCTTTCCTTAAAAGGGCCAGGTTTGGCCAAGGCAGAGTTTGGATTGTGATTTCCTTTTTTCTTTTTCCTTTTTTTTTTTTTTTTTTCTTTTTTTTTTTTTTTTTTTTTTTTTGAAACTAGGAGCAAAACTTGGCATTGGTGAAAATAGCCTGATTTACAGTTGCAGAAAACGCTGTGCTCTGTGTCTCCACAGTCCAGCCCTGAGGGGACCAGCTTCCCCCATGCTGGACCATCCATGTAGTCAGCTTCACCGCTCCAGTGACCGCTTCTGGTGGGGAAAGAGGGGGTAAAGGCAGGGAGGCTGACTTTGGCCTTTGTGAGCTCCATCCTCAGCCTTTCCACTCATTGTTCCAATGGATTTGGGGGCACAAGTTTAACGGGATCCTTGTAGAAACACATCCAAGGGAGAGCTGATGCTGGCAGCTTCATGCACCGCAGGGAACATACAGTATCCAGAGGTACCCAGAGCTGATTCACCCTCCGTACCACCCCACAGCTTGTCCTCGGAAGAATCAATATAATTTATTTTCCTTCCTGCAGTTCTTTTTCCTCTCTCTCTGCCACCTCTTTCATTCCCTAATTTCCCTCCACTTTTTTCTGTAGTACTGGCTTGTTATCGTGGAGTTGCTCATGGCTACTGTTTAGCTTTGATGTTACTTGGCTGCTGCAAAAGGTGAGGTCTGGGAGGACAAAGCGAGGCGGCCGGTTTGTTATTGTAGGGTTGCTCATGGGCACTGAGCTGTGCTGTCTGGATTTGCGGTTGGAAAGCCCGTGAGATACGCGGGGCTAATGCACGCTGGGTTTGGCATGCTAAGGTTGCTCACAAGATCGTCCTGGCTGCAGAAAATGCAAAAGAAGTAGCCGCCCAGCCCAGGGCATGACCAACACTCTGCTTAAAGTGAGGTCTGTGGGGACTAAGAGGTAGGTCTTATATTGTTGTGCTGATGACAACCAAAAATCACCCCGTATGTAACACCCTGTGGTTTTGGGAGGTCTGTAGCCAGGCTGTGGGGTGGCAGTTTTGGAAGCACCTCTCCTCATTCCCACCAGCACTGTTCTGTCCTGCGGCTGCTGCCAGCACATCAGCGTCACTGTCCGGTGGGGCTTGGGGACGGCAGACCAACCCAAGGGAGATGGCCGCGCATCCCAGGGCAGCCCCAGCCCATGCAGGACCAGCCAGGAGGTTTCTCCTCACCTGCAAGACCGCGACAAGCATTGTGCTTCCTCCTCCCAGCTCAAGGGCTCCACAGGGCAGCCACAGCTGCCTTTGACTTGACCGACTGTTGAGCCAGGACCTTCAGGGTCTGGTTTGAACCCACAGGATGGCCCATGCTGACATTTTAGTGTGAGGCGTGGGGACCCGAAGTGGCTTCGGCTGGGCAGGGAGGCTCTGGGAGTAACACCAAGAATTCAGGGAGCGCTTCTCCTCTCCTTCGGTTTTGGCTTCCTCGGTGCCGGGCACTGTCTCCGCTGAGGGGAACGGAGGTCACAGGGGCAGCACGTGGCATCCTGGTGCGTGGAGCCGGGATGGCTGCGGGCAGGCAGCAGGATGGGAGCAGGATAATTTGCTTGCACTGTTTGACAACACAAGCCTGAGGGCTAGGAATGGCGGCACCCTAGGCACGAAAGGGCAGACGGTCGGAAAAAGCCTGACTTGGAACAAGAGCTTGGGTTGTAACGTTTATGAAGCAGGCTGCACTCCTCATGTGGAGACTCCACTGAAAGTCAGGGTGGGGGCTGATTCCAACGTGATCAACAGCTTGAACTTCTGCACATCTGCTCCGAGGGCTCCTGGTTGTGGGAGAAGGGTTGGGAGCAGCCCCACAGGGAGAACGTCTGGGGCCATCGCTCCAGCCACGCTGCCTTGGGAGCACATCACTGTGGCTGAAGAGCTGGGATGGGCGCAAAGGGACATGGATAAAGGGGTCTAGGAGGGTTTTGCTCCTTTCTCCAAGCTGGCACTGCACAAAAGTTAAGCAACCCGACCACTCGGCACGTTTCAGTCTCCCAGGAATATGAATACAGATAAGAAGGTCTCCAACGTTACCTCCCAGTTCAGTCCGGCCAGTCGTCCTACAGCCAGCTGGGGGATCGCCTCTGCTGTTTTAAGTCTGCAAAAGCTCCTTCCCTCCCTGGCTCCATCAGCCGTGGGCTGTTCAGCACACACCGGACTCCTCCCCAGAAGCGGCTGCATCTCAGCAGAGACATGGTGACACACAGTGTGTCCATCCCCAACGCAGTCTTTGTTACACAAGTTGCTCCCATTAGTCCTGAAATCTTCCCGGCTGTTCAGAGAGGCAGCAGCTAAAGAAGAGTCCGGCAATGAGCTTCCAGAAAAGGGAAACTCGAGGCGGCGGAGCCTGGCTGTGCCAGAGCTGAGGGGCAGGACAGGCCCCCGACCTGAGGCTGGATCCAGCCATGCCTCAGCGCTGGGGGAGTTCCCATCTGGATCTCAGCTTTCCAGCCTGGGCCCTCCCCTGCCCAGGGGATTAGCTGAGATGTGGTTCCCAGGGAGGGGGAAGGGGCTAATGAACAGAGACAGGATAACAAAGCAGGTAAGGGCTTCCTGTCCTTTAGGGCTCAGGAGGAAATCCTGCAGCTGGTGAATCTGGATACGATTAGTGTCCATTTCTCCCTGTGTAATCAACCCATCTGTTCATCCTTGCGCATCAACAGCGCACACCCCGTTGCAGGCAGATGCCTCCCAGGCACTGTTTTTAGCCGTGTCTGCCATCGCCACTCCGGGCAGGCTGAGAACAAGGCGCTCTCTGAGCCGTGGGTGCCGTGACGGCGTCTGCTCCCTCTCCCTGCCGGGCTCAGCAGCGTAGGTCAGGCCAGAGGGAGCCCTGGGAGAGCTACAGCCAACAAACCAGCTACGATTGTTGCAAACAGCATGACCGAGCCCAGGAAAAGCCTCTTCTTTGGAGGGAGGGAGGGCGGGCGCCTTCTCCAAAGGGCTTTGAACAAAAGTTCAAAGCGATCTTTGTCGCGGGCTGATAAGCTCAGCTTTCCAGCTGCTGCCTGCTCATCTGAGCTCAGCTTTACCGCAAGCAGGTAAAGGTGGATTATGTTCGGCTGCCAGGCTTGTGAAGTCTTGTTCATCAGGTGGGATGCTGAGGATGGGTTATACAGTCCCCACGTGGTCACGGAAGGGACTGGGCTTTCAGTCCCGCTCTGTAGGAGCACTGGTTAAAGTTGAGAGGCGCTGGTGCAGGATCCTGAGGATTTGTTCCACCTTCTTTTCCTTGGCAATCTTGTTCAACTATGCAAAGAGGCACGTGGTAGCCCTGTGTTGGCTTGCAAATGCCTGGCTTGGGCTGAAGTGAAGTCAAAGGAGGAGCTGGTGTGTGGATCAATGCTTTTCCATAATGCAGTGGCTCAAGCTTGGATGGTCCTTCAGGGTCTTCTGAAAGGTCAAGCCTGGTGCCAGAGGCAGGACAAAAATCTAAGTGTTACAATTCCCAGTCCTGTTGTCCTGTAAACTCAAACTGTGTGAACTTGCCATTATATTAGCTCTTACTTGTGTTGCATTCGGTCATTGGAGTGTCTTGAGGGATCCATTGTACTAAGTGCTGTCCACATACGGAAGATAAAGAGTCCTTACCCGGGGCAGCTTATACGCCCAGCCCAGATCTCTCCTGGGTGTAGTTTTAAGTGATCCAGGCACCTGAGCTTCTGCCATTTGCACAGAGTGCCAAAATGTCACCACCGGCCAGAAACAATTTGAGGTATGCAACACAGATTAAACATTTCATTTGCTTTCAAGGGGTACTTGTTGCTTAACTTCTAAATGCAACCTGTCTTCAGCCCCTATTATATTGCTCTGGACTGCTCTTTGGGTCCTAAATCTTCTGATTTTTGTTTGTTTTGGAATGCACTGATTTACCACGAAGGAATAAATGAAAAGCAAAAGAAAACAGCATAGGCTGTTTTCATAGGCCCTACATTGTTCTGTGTTCTGCTGCTACCGAAACAGAGGCAATAAATCCTACTCCCTGGACAGAGAGAGGGTTTTTGGGTGGTGGCTGTGTGCAAATAAGGCCAAGGAAGATAAACAAGCAGAAAAATATTGGTTTTAGGAAACGACAGTTGAGGATGGCCGATCAACTGATGGGTCAAAGCCAACACAACCCCATCAATTAGCAAAGACGTATTGATATTATTTCTCCAAGGCATTTTTGCATCAACAAAGAGGGAAGAGAGATGGATCTGTGTTATGGTATCTGTGGTCAAACTTGGCTGCAATTAGGAATCTGTATAGTTTCTGTGTTGGAAAAGGGGAGTTTTGTAAAGAACTCTGCCTGTAGAAAATATGTCCACAGTTCCAGAAGGGCTCAGCCAAAAGGGTGATGAAAATCTGTCTGTTGGTGTCATCGTCAGAACTGGTGGAGGTGGGAACATTTGCTAATCTTGCTTATTTTAGGGGGCCTGCTTCCTGCAGCAGTTCATTTCTGAAAATGCAGCTCTGAAAGCTCAGCCCTTAAGAGTCTAATACAATACACGTCTCAGACTAGAAAGAGGGATGCATTTTTCAGACTGTACGTTCTTGCCTCCCTAATTATGATTTTCAGCTTCTTAAGATTAGGCCTTTGCTTTGTGTAAATGTGACACAGAAGAAGTGGCTGTGACACTGCCTTGCGTTTTCCAGCTGGGGAGGAACCCAGCTAAACCTGCAGTGTCAGAGCTTGCAGAACTGATGTGGAAGGAGAATTTAGTCTCACATTTGGAAAGCAAATTCGACCTCAGCTCCCTGAGCAATCAAAACTGTGGCAATTTCTCTTCCACCCACCTCACACAGGATGGCTTGGGGACGGTCTCACTCTTAAGGGGTAACTTTTGGCACCCTGATGAAGTGCAGGCTGTAGATGGATTGCTGTATCCACACCTGCACAAGGCAAACAACCTCCATCAGCTCCGGTGGTTACATCTTTGTTGGAACCTTTAGAACTAGGTTACAGCCTCCGCTGGGGGGTTTGACTTCACTGTTCAGTTGCCTCTATAGGCACAGAAAGTGTTTGAAGCTGCATGAAATGGCCTTTGGATGAGCTCAGGCCTGGCCAAAGTCTAAAACAGTTTGGCTTGTGGGATTCATCGCAGCTGCAGCTCCAAATCCAGTTTGGGGTGGGTCCCAGGGGTGTGGAAAGCGAAGCCAGCTCACACTTTAGCAGGCAGAGTGCTTCCTACCACCATCCATCTTCTGGAAGAGAGAGAAGAAACTGCCTTGGGTGTTGGCAGTCCTCCAGAGCGAGGTGGGATGTGGGTCACAAACAGACTGCTGGGCACGTACCAAAAAGACTAGTAATGTTGTCAAAAAACCCTAGCTTGGATTTCTCCGTTTCCTCGGTCTGGAGACCTAGGGCTGTGTTTGTGAGAAGAAAGCCAGCTGCATCATCATCCTTGGTGGGAGAAGCAGGCAGAGAAGAGCTTGGATGTACCATTTGTACTTCAGATGTGCTGTGGCAACAGTATGAATAATGCATATAAGTTCAATTCTTTTCTCTCTGGCTGAGGGCAAGGTGTCCCAGCTGATAAGAACTGGGAGCCCACTCTTGTTAAAGCCGGCATTAGACTTAGACCTTCATGAGATCTACCACCTCAAGCAATTCCATTGTTCAAAGCACATTCAGTTAATTAGTACATTAACTAATTAATCTTCTCAGCATGCCAGGTAGGGAGTATCTATCTCCCAAAGGAGGAAACCAAGGCAAAGTGACTCACTAAGACTGGATGCGGGAACTCAGCAATGCAGCTGTGTTGTCTGGGTTTTTTCCTTTCCCAAATGATTTTGTTCTTGCTGCTGTGGCCTTGTGTACATAGTTCCCCTGAGACAGAAAAGGAGGAGTCCTAAAGACTCCCAAGAGAGCGCTTAGGCCCGGTGAGGAAAGGTACCACTGGACACGCCTGGAGAAGAAAAGAACCCATCCAAATACCCAGAAGAGGCAATTTGATTCACCCACATGCTTGTACTAAGGAAAAAAAGATAATGCCATTTCTCCCCATTCACGAGGGGAGTTTTTCTCATCAGCAAATGAATAAAATCCCTTTGCTTCTTACATTTTCATCCAGTCTAAACTTCATGAACCAGGAGCAAAATGGCCAGCGCAGGGAGTAGAGAGCACGTGAGAGATGACAGTGGGGCTGTGTCTGTATGGGCTCGCAGGGATGTGAATAGACCAGAAGGCTAAGACCTGAAAAGATTCCAGCAAACAGCCAGAGGGGAAGCTTTGATGCTGAGGAAGTCCACAGACTCAAACACATGATGATGAGGCAGCTGATTTCCACTGCTTTACAACGTGGTAGGAAAAAAATAGAGCTAAAGCACAAGGATAGAGTTCTTTGGCTTGCAAGATGCATGACAGCATCACAGACTCTTTCTCACAAGCCCTGATCACAAACAGAAATGGGAGCCTTGTCCTCCCCACCCAGCTCTGATCTGAAGTCAGACAGCACTCTTCGCTCTGCCTCCCATCAAATGGCAATCCTTGGCAGCAAGTATACGTGCGTGGAAGAACGAGCACCAACTCCTGCACTCGATTATTTCCCTGTGGAAGAGAGTCCGCTGGGGCTTGAGTATGGGCCCACGTGCCTTACCAGTCCTTCGCTCCTGGTTTTTGACTGCTTTTGCCCAGGCAGTAAGCCCTTTACAACACTGGAAGCTTGACCAGCAATGTCAAGGCTGTGCCTTGAATGAGAGCTCTGTCGAGGCCACAGCAGCAGCACCTGAAAGCAGAAAGCACCAAGAGCAAGTGGCTTGTCCTGTAGAAGGGACTCCTTTCATAACCATGTCTTCATCTACCACCAGTTTACTCAGCCCACAGCGGCCCAGATTGGAGGCTACAAAAATATCCCCCTGCTCAGCAACTCCTCCCTTGTCCTTTGTAAAGCTCCAGCATTTCAATCGTATTCACACCTCCTTCTCCTCACACAAACCATCTCAGCTCTTGCAGTAACCCAGGTCCACAAAACCTGTGCGTTTGTGATCTCCTTCCCTTGCTGATACAGTCAGATGCCTTCCCCCCCATGCCTCCTAAGTGCATACACCCTCTTATTTACTCTTATTCCCATCTTTCAGCCTGTGCAACCCCTCCATTTGGCTAAGATATATTGAATAAGCAATTAGTGCTGAGGGGCTGTATGCCATTTTGTGTGGGCTATTAATATCTTCATCGTCCCAGCCCCATGCGGGTTCCTAATCCTCTATTGCTCCATCAGGACCCATTGGGAAGGTGCTTCCCAGCTGACCCAGGGGCTCTGTTATTGGGAAAGGCAAAACACCCTCTCTTGGATCTTGCCCTGCCCCATGCACTGTAAGTTTTCACTTAGAATAAGGATAAAAATAAAGTTCCTTAGTTTGTCAGGGTTTTTCTAGATGAGAGTATTGCTATCAGAGCAGCTGAAATTTGTTTCTCATTCCTAAGTTCGAACCAACATGCCGCACGCGGTCATTTCTTGATCTATCACTATAGGCATCTTTGGTCTTCATCTATCGCTAAAGGCCCTTTGGTCTTTATTCTGCGAGCTGCCCTGATGTTTTTCCTGGAAGAGCATTGCACAAGAAATGCAATATCCTTGCAGTACAACAGCTAGGGTTTGCAATTCAGCCTTGTCTTCCCCAAATCCTGTTAAAATAAACTGGACTTGGATTTCTCAAATACTTTCAAATTTCCCAAACTACAAGGTTAATCTAACGTGCACAAACCTACCTCCAAGGTCATACGGCTCCCCACCAAGCCCCTATGAGAAGTCAGGACCAGCAGGCACTTGATAAAGTGTGTTACAGGTGATGCTTATTTTCAGGAACTAATCAACCACAGCAGATTACTAAGCAATACCTCCGTGACAACTTTCACCTGGAGATCGTAGGTTAGTTTGCAGAAAGTTGGTGATAATCAAATAGTGAGGAATAGCGGTTATTAAAAAAAATCTTAAGATTTTATGTTTCCTCACAGGATAATTCAAGATGTTGGCATTATGTTTCTGCTCTGAATTACTCCGCAGAGAAATGGCCCTCCCCACTGCCTAGATAAAGCTTAGCAGGTCCAGCCTCCGGTGCTTAAATTTATCCCACATGAATATGCCACAAAGTGCCTTGGCCAATTAGCAACCTTCCTTATAGGATTTTCCTACAAGATCTGTAACAGCTTCAAAACTCTTCTAGGTCTTGGCATTTCTAGTTCCCCGCATCCTTAGGGCACAGGGCTTTTAACTGGGAACTCTTACCCATCCTAAATCCTGGGAAAGTCCTGATTTTCACTGCTTGCCTTGCCTAGAGAAGCAGAAAACCCAGGAGGTGTTTGATTTGTGTCCTCCTAAGGGTCTTCCCATGAGGGTTACTGTCACACAAGGTTATGAGGTGCTTGCCCTGCTCTAAAAACCTCTCGTCTGGTTTTGGTCAGGACTTGAAGGGACTTCACCTCTGTGGTGGCTTCATCACAGCAGCTTGTTGGCTTCTTCAGTAAGGCTGCTAACTAGGAGCTCTGTGCTCTAGGGAGAAGAGGGTCGAGGGGGTTTCACTCCACGCTTCTCTGGTCCCTCAGGCCATAGCCGTGCTGTCTGGCCAGGCACTTGTGGTGGTGATCTGTGGAAGGGCAGAAAGACAGGTAAAAATCATGGAGCTCGTGAAGTGCTTTTGTGCTGCTGGGGAGAGCCAGGCGGTCGCTGGGCAGGCAGGGCTGAGTGCTCAGTGCGGGTCAGCACCGTCCTCGGCGTGCTCGCAGGGTCGGGGACAGACCTGTCCCCAGGTTATGGGCAGGCACCAGGCAGCCACCCGCACTGTCCCCGGTGTGCTTGAGAGTAGGGAGGCATCATGGCCCGGACTCTGCATGGGCCTCAGCCATGCAGCCCTGTTTCTGAGGCAGACTTAACTGGAGCGAGGAAACCTCAGCTCACTCCTTGCCGCAGATGCCGCTAGGATCCGGGTTGTGGACGCCATGCTGTTGCCGAGCCGCCATCCCCCAGGCCTCCTGGCCTGCTCCGGGTTCCTCTCCCCCTCCCTGCGGGTGTTATTTACACTGTTTCCTGCCCAGGGAAGTTCAGGAGTTTGACGTTACCGGGTTGGCTTCCGCAGTTGGGTTTCCCGCCGGGAGCTCCAGCAGAGCCCTGCGGTACTGGCGGTGGCCGAGAAGGAGCCTGCCTGTGCCAGCAGGGAGGACAGAGGTGCCAGCCGGGCCCAGGGAAGGCAGCGTAACCCCTTTCAGGCCAGACACCTCGAGCTCAACCGGCCTGGGAAGGCTGCAAAAGCCGACTCCGTGTCCATCCCGTCGCATGGGTCCTGCGGTGGGGCAGGACCCGCTCAGCCCTGGCAGGAGGAAGGGAGGACGCACCCGGGCATCGCTGCGGAGCTTTTGGGTTCCTGCCGAATCGGCGCCCTCCCCTCTCCCCCCCCCATCCTTCCCGCCTGGCCTGCGTCTCCCCTCCCTTCCCTTCTCCCTCCCATCCCGCAGCAAACAAAATGGCTGCTGCATGGCCATTTTGTTTTCCGTCTGGAAGGGGGAAGAAGCCAGGACGCAGGGACTTGGCTCTTTTTTGGAGGCTGCAGCCATGTTCGAGCCCAACTCTCCCGTCTCGACGTGGCACCGGCTGTAGCAAGAAAGAGAAAGGAAAAAAAAAAAAAAAAAGGGAAAAAAAAAAAAGGACCTTTTGGAACGGGACCAAAGTCAGAGGCAGAGAGTGGGTAGTTTTGGCGTATGTTGAGCACTGAAAATGCCTGGAATTGCCAAACTGAGCTTTTGTATTAGCAGCGTAAGGCTACTCGGTGCATGCAGAGTCGCGGGGCTGCACGGTATAGCCGGACGGAAAGGTTTGTTCGCTATATTCAATAAAACAGCCCTCCTTTCTTCTGTATTTATAAAGTACCAGAGAGCACTGTTGTCTAATTTGTTTTTGGACAGGCGGATGGTTTTACACATCGGCTTGGTATGATTAGAGCCGGTCATTGCCGGACGGTAGCATTTTAACCTGTTGTGTGTCCACTTGTTTTTTGGTGGATATAAGATCTGACCTTTCCACTGATCTGGCAGTGCCTGGATTTAGCTGATGTGATCCAGAGGATTTATTTTAGGAATTTTTGTTTTGTTTATTGCCTTCTTGCCTTGAAAGTTTTCATCTTGGGAGTACAAAACCTTCATTTAAATATTAAAAGAAATAGCTGGTCTTGGCTTTTTAAGCCCTTGCTTTTCTTAGGAGGATGGAGCTGTACTGTGGTGGCAAGCTGTTTACTGCGCCAGCCTGTGTATCCCGCACACATTCAGGTGCGATACACAACAGAGACGCCATCAACAGTAACACGCCTTGAAAGTTTAAGGGAACTTGGTGGCGTTACCATACAATTTTGCGCAGAAGCGTGGCAAAAACACCAGAACATGCGCCAAATAAAAGCGATTTTTNTTTTTTTTTTTTTTTTTAAAGTGATTCTGCATTTCCTTCGGTAGCCTGGATGTCTTGGAGTTAGTAGTCACGTCTCTTCGTTCACGGCCGATCGGAGGAACAGCTCTCTGTCCAGTGGCATGGGGGGGCATTGGGCTTTGATAAGGCATCGGTGTTGGGGTGATCATCTGCCTTTCCTTGAGGGGCTTCCCGGACATCTGGAAAGACACAGACACTTTCAGAGAGGAGCTGGGAAGGAGAGCAGAAAGAGGGGAAATCGCTTTTCTTGCACAGAAAGGTATTTGCCTCCATATCTGCTTGGCTTGCTTACAAACAGACAATGTGGAGAATCGCAGGGGTGACGGTGGTCCCGGCGCCGGGGCGGCATGGGTGGGTACTGGGCGGGCGGTTCGCGTTGCAAATTAAATGTTTTGGTCCAAATCTACGTTAGGGGTGGACGTTACCTGCGCACCTTTCGTGAGCAGCTTTTGAACTGAACATGGAGAAGGAAAACAGTATTAATGGAAGAGTTTTATAGAGTATGCCAGGGATGGATCTTCTTTCTTTAGATTTTTGAGCTACGCCTATAGAATTGAGTATGGAGCAGGTAAAAATAAGCCAAAAGGATATTTTTTTCTCTTATATCTCTTGATTCTTAGTATTTTGGAGAAATGACGCTATGAAATATCAATAACGCCTGTTTCAGTTTAATGACAAAAATTCTGGGATTTTTTTTTCCTTCAGGAGAGTGTAAATTATATGCTAATTTACAAGGAAAATACATGAATGTTTAGAAAAAAAACATTACGTTTGTGGCCACCTTTAATAACAGATTTATGAAGGGTTAATAAAAGATAAGTTGTGTAACAAGCAGGTTACAGATGCCTGTATCATAAATAAGAATTCCAGATTCATTAATGATGATCCAGATGTTTATAAACATCTGAAAGGAGTCAAGACAACCCCCAACAGATGAGTAGCTATTTATTAAGATACCTGCTAATTGTTTAATAATAAAAAAATGCTACAACAATGTTGATATGAAAAACTACCTACGTCATTAAAAGAGCATGGAGGAAAAGCATTGCTGAGACACGGGGGCTGTTGCAGGAATGAACTTTAAATATTTTTACTTCCATTTCCCTTCGCCTATTTGCAGTACCTTTGATTAACTGTTTCAAAGGGTGATATTTTAATATCGACTCCCGGATGGGGTGTCAGGGAAGATGGCTGGCCTTGCTTTTCCGAGAGGTTCGCCTGGCCTGTGAGAAGTTAAAAGCAACTTGTCCTTGTGGCTAGTTTGGCAAATGCCATTTTTTTGCTTTCCAGTGGCACCGGGTGCATCCAAGATGTTTTTTTGGGCCGTCTGCTGCATTTTCTCCGAGCGGGTTTCCTCACTGCCGGCCGGTAGAGTTGCGCGGCTCTCAGCGGTGCTGTATGTGGATGCACGCCTTGGCAATGTTGGGGAGCTATTGAAAACCTTCCCCACCTCTTTTTTGTTTCTGCTTATTTCGGGTTTGATTTTATTTTTTTTTTATTTCACCACTCCAAGCAACGCAGCAAGGAGAGGGACGTGAAGTCATGACGGGCTTCCCTACGGGCAAAGCTAAGGAAACAAAATGGCCGACGGTCAGCCATTTTGTGCCAACGCAGCCGGCTGGCTGCCGGCAGGCTTCGCCTTGGCCAGGGCCGCTTCTGCCCCAGCCCAGCCTGTCCTCCGGGAGGCTGAAAAGCCTCTCAGCGATGCGGGGCCCTGATTTCCCGCTGAGAAGCCCTGCCTGTCCCTGGCACGTTTTGGCACCGACGCGCGGGACCGCGGCTATACAAAGGCTGAAAAGCAGTGTCTGCTTTTAAAGGAGCGACTTTGTTGTTTTATGGTTTCCTCCTCCCTCCTCCCCCCTCCTCCACTTCATTCAGTGCTCCTTAATAAACCAGATCAGCTCCTCAAAGCTTCGGAGCATTTCCAGCTTCTCTCCGAGGCGGGCACCGCGCCTCCCTGTTTTAAAGGCAGAGACTTGGCCGTGCTCGGGCATCTTTGGTTCGCAAATGCGTCAAAATTTGGGGGAGGGAACATCAGCTTGGGGTCATCACGAGCTGCCCTGAGCCCCGCGAACTGAAGAACAGTTGTGGGTCACCTCTCCCTCCCAAAAATGAGCCTGAAAGCTGGACTAGAAATGCCATTTTTTTGCCAGCCTGGAGGATCTTGCTGCGAAGGAACATATTAATCCTTTACCTGCCAATTTTCCTCACCCCTCCAAGCACCTTTGGGCAGCAGGACTGTGCTGTGGCACACGCTGAGCACGGGGACCTTCCCAGCTTTTTCACAAAAATCAAATCTGGCTAATTTTGAAGGAGTCATAGGAATCTGGAAGAGGAAAATTGCAGTGCCACCACCTTAAGGGCTGCACGGAAAATGGCCTTTTTCAGAGAGGTCCAGCTCTTAGCAGTCAAGTATCCAAAAACCTTCAAAAAATGGGCTTAAATAACTGAGAAGGCAGTGAGAGGCTTTGGGGTATGGGCTTCCAACTCCTACAGACCCTGTTGGCTGTTTTATCCAGAATTTTGCATAGCTGCATTGATATGCTCGAAGGGAAGGCTTTGTGTCTGGAAAGCAGGGCAGAGCTGGAACACAGCTCACTTTGGCGATTGCCGTGGGATTTTTGTTGAGAATCTCAATAGATATGGAGTTTGCACGAATCTTGTGGCTGCATGGATATATGACTAATTCATAACGTCTCTTCGTGAAACCCCAGGGGGGGTTTTACCATTGAGCTGTTATCCAGTATGCGTGTGATCTTCCTTCTCCCAGGATCTATGATTCTCCTGCAGATATTAAAACGGAACATCATTCTTTCCCTCTCTGTCAAAGACAGTCGGGAGAGGTGGGTATCGACCTGTCCTAACCCGGTTAGGCTGGCCCAGACGAGTGTGATCAGAGACTTCCCAAGGCTGGTTCCATGGACTTGCTGTGCGATCTTTGACAAATTTGGTCACCTCTCTGTTTTTCCTTCTTCCCCCATCTTTTGTCCTAGTGGTTTAGACCACAAGCCACCCAGGAGAGGGGCTTGCCGTTGTTGGAATACGTATAGCACAAACAAGCATGACGGTGATACTAAGGATGGGATGGTCGTAGTGATCCTTACCAGGCATCGTATTTCTAAATCCTCCTGTTTTGACTCCTTTCTTCATAGATCCTGGCAAGATCAGGATTGCAGAGTCAGCAGCTGGGTATGCCCGAAACCTATACTCATTCAGACAATTATAATAATTAAATCTCCTGTTTTCAGGATTACTTACAGAAGTCAGAAGGGATTTTTTTTTTTTTCTCTTCGTGTATAATTAGATCTATGTGAACTAGGAGTTATTTAATGCAATTTCCCACCCACAGTTTGAGATTGACCTGAACACCTATTCTCTGCAGTGATCTCAGGAGTGACCTTTTAAATGCCTGGCCTATACACCTTGCTTGTATGCTTAAAATGATATAAAGCACCAGGTTGGCAATCAGGAAAAATTGTCCCTCCAGGTCAATTGCCAAGAGTCTCTTTGGAGAAGATGAGCGTCCTCTGCTCTAAACATCACCTGATGTGATCATCGGGGCCACCCACCTCCCCAGTCCTCCACCATTGCAGCGATCGTTGACTTTCTTGCCACCATGATCCCTTCTGGTTGATGCCTGTGGCATTAGCTTAAGTTTTGGGCAGCTGAAACACTTTAGTTTAAACTAAAAGTTCTGTCCCTGAGGAGGCAGAGTGGCCTGTGACAGACGGGATGGACCTTTGGGCCTGACTGTAACCTCGGTGAAGCTCTGGCTGGTGCTGTGCATGCTAAGGAGGGATGCGCAACCTCCGTGCGTCGCTTTTTAGGCCAATAAACCAGGAAGAATAATATTTCCCATCAGAAGGCGGCTGTTTGGAATGCAAGGTACTTGGCACTGTGGATGGGCTGCATACTTAAATGCTATAGGAATCAGTCCTGCAACATTGATTTTTTGACGTTGTTTACACTCTGTCACACTAGGAGAGGCCTGGGCCAGATGGCCTGGCGCAGTAGGTCATCCCTTGTGAAGGCTGAGTTTGTCAAAGGAAATTAAGAGAATTACCTGAACCGTGTTGAATGCCAGTGAGAAGGACTTCTGGAGAGCTCTGCAAAGGAGCAGGGACACGTTCCAAACCTCGCTGCAAAGATGTCCTTGTACCCCAGCCCATCCTAAACTCTCACCTCAAGGATCCCAGCTACAACAGTTCACCAAACCTTTGGGAATCTCGCTTATTTGGGCCTGTGAGCTGTGGAAGTACAAAGCGTTAGGCAGCCTTTGTCCCTTGGGGGACTTCTCCCTTAGCCCCTGCCTCTCCCACCACAACGCTCAGCAGACGCTGGGGGAGGCTGGGGACCCTCCTGCCGAGCTCTCCCGGGAAGTCCTCCTTTGGGTCTCTGCTGTGCTGCACATGAAGCCCCCATAATGGGCTACCGGTGGCTCCGTTTGCTACGGCTTTCTTTAATTTTCGAGGGGAATTCTTTCTCAAAAGAACCTCACGCGTTTCTTTTAAACTACCAACTTAATACCTTGCATCTGTATTTGGGTGTAGAGAGAATGAAAAAGCCTCAGAAGGTGAGCCAAGGGCTTGGGGGGAAGCCAGTCTGTCTCAGATCCATGCTAATATTGCCTGGCTGAGCTATAGCATTAAAGGGACACCAAGCCTGCATGTTGCACTCATTTGTTTAGGAAATGAGATCTGCCTTGATGTACTCGATACTATTACATTTGCAGCCTAAAAGCTTCCTTGTACTCAGTTATTTCTAATCTGCTCAATTCCCTGGAGTGCCTAGCAGCTAAATTGATGGATTCTCTTATCTGGTCTGGCAGGTTTGTTCTAGATATGCTGTGTGTTCAAGAGGTGAGGTCAGCCTGGCTGGATGTTGCTTGGCGTTACCGCCGTTTCAGAAGGGACGTGCTATCTGCATGCATGGCCCTGGGTTCAAAGGGGAGGGCTGCTGCTGCTGCTGCCGTAAGCCCTTGGGTGCATAAAGTTTGCAGCCAGTGTGACTGCCAAGGATAAAGTATAGTCCAAGTGGACTGAAGGAGGTTTAGAGGAGGAAAGGCAGGTCTGGGACAAGGTTGGGTGTGAGACTCCTTTTCCCTACCATCATGAAGTCTGATGAATTTTCATGCGTTTCTCTTCACAGGAGCCGCGGAGCACCTGACGCCTGGATAAGGATCATCTCATTGCCTTAGACTGCCATGGTCCCAAGCTGTCCTTGAGGCTGAGGTAGTAGATTGAATAGTTGTGGAGTCCAATCCTCCCTTTGAGCTAACTATACAATCTACTGTCTTTCCTAAGGAGACAGTCAGGTCTTCAGTTCTCGTCATCTATTTCTATACCAAGCATGGAGGCGGGTGGTACAAGTAATGCAAAGCCAGCGACACGGTCGTGAATCAGGCGAGTCCTCTGTACTGCTCTGTGGAGGTGAGGTAGTAGGTTGTATAGTTTGGTGGGAGGGATTTTATCCCATTTCAGGTGATAACTATACAGTCTATTGCCTTCCTTAAAGAGCAGCAAAACCACCGGAGGACCGGCTCAGCCACAGAGCTCCTAAGGCATCACTTCTTTCTGTAGAGGACCCCAAAACACAGCACGATGTTGTTGAACAACTCAGTGGGTCTTCTCTTATAGCATCCGGGATTGCATTCTTCCAGGAACTGCTCTGTGCCTTGGTCGAAAGAGCATGGAACCACCTGCTTACAGAAAATCTACCTCTCTGTTGAATGGGCGCAAGAGAAAAAATGAAATGAGTTGGTGCATCACCTCCTGCTGTTCAGGTCTACTATTTTTTTGCAGGAGACGGGCGCAAGTTGTAGAGGGTTTAAGCGTGCTGTTCTTTTCTGTTCTGTCCTTGAGTCCTGTCCTCTGGAAGGGAGTGGATACTTTGGTACAAAGAGGATAGATCTGAGTTTGTGATTTAAGTTCGTTGCACCTAATTCTGAAGTTCGGGTTAAGAACTAGATCTAAGAGCAAGCTCAGCCTGTGTACTCAAAGCCCCAGGAGCTGATCAGATTTGGCTGCTTGGCCCCTGCTCAGGAAGTACATTCTGTTTTGGACAAGTTCCCAGCTCTCCCATGGTATAGAGTCAGAGGGTGGTTCTTTCTGATTTGATAATCCATATCAACCTAACTCACTTATATGCAAACCCCAGTGAGGAGATTAGGGCTCCTGTGTATTTACATAGAACAAGCCAACGATTCAGACTAACACCCTGTCCTCGAGGGGAGACAGGTCAGGAAGAGACGGGAGCCAAAAGGAGCAAGTCCTAATCCTTCTGGGTTCTCCCAGGCAGGTAGCACTGCCATCTGACAACAGGCATATGAGAAGACAGCAAGCTTCAGAGCTCTGGCACTTGTCAAGGGACAGGGAATCGTTATTTCTTCTCTTTCTTCAGAGCAGAAAGGACTACCCCTCTGCCATGTTCCAAAGTAAGTAGGCTCAAGACCGTGAGTGGAGCTGTAACACGATGAGGGCTGCATCAGTTCTTCATGACTGAAGGACGTCTCAGGCCATTATCACTGCCATCTCACTGTCAGGGAAACGCGGGAGACCTGAGACGTCGGGGAGCGAGGGCAAGCAGAGGACACCTTCTCAGATGAAGTGGGAGGAAGAGAGCTGCGAAAAGAAATTGGAGCCCTCACATTTCACCCTGAGCAAACACACAACACAGGGAGACCCAGACCTGACTGCTTGGGCCATGGGACTTCCCAAAATGAAGCAGCTTGGTTAAGGCTCCTCTGCTTCTTGGGATGGGGCGTAGCTCCAGCAAGAAACAGGGATGTGACTTCCTCAGGCTGGGCAACAGCTGGTGGGTGGGGATGCTGCAGTGTCTAGCGGCGAAGGAATGCAGTCCTCTCTCCATAAATCTGGCTCTTCAGCCGTCCTGGCAACTTGCTGTGCAAAACTACAGCTTAGTCCTCTCAGATGCATTATTATCCTCTAGCTGCTTGCTAAGCGGCAGGACTCCTACCCACAAATTGCTTGGAAGGTACGGAAATAGCACCACAAGCGTGGGAACAGAGCGGCATAGCCACTTCGTGTTTAGGAGGTATCCCCTAGAAAAGAACTGATCCTGCCTGTCCCAAATGAATCCGGTTCAGTCCCCCTCCATTGCGCTGATGTTAATGCAGAGAATCTCAAGCGGTGAAACTGTGTGAGCTGGAAGCCATGAATAAAATATTACCAGAGATATTCTCTTGTGAAAATAAACTTGTTTTGACTTTTTTTAAAAACAGTGTCTTTTTTCTGCCTTGAAGTGAGTTTGGCTGCTGAATTGGGACCTCTGGAGGGGCGGCTAGTGTTCTTGACTCTGAGTTACTGACCAGATTCTCCGTTTGACCAAAACCCTGAGCATGAAAGGGAAGCCACAGCCAGGACATGATGAGGATGTGGGGCATATTGGCTTGGCCGAGCAGCTGAGACCATCCGTTTTGGCTGTCGACAGGTGCTTTCCTGGCCAGCCTGGGTCCTGTCCTGAAGCCCTGACCTGCTTCCTCACCCTTGGCCAGCTCAAGGGCTGCAGGTTGGGCTTCTCTTTGTCTTGCATAATCCTTGCTGTAAGCATGTTTAGAACTCTGATACCAGCAACAGGAGAACACAGGGACTTCCAGGCGCCACTAACCCATCGCCTTGTCTCCGATAAATCACAACTAGGGCTCAGAAACCTGCCAAGGCAATATTTACTTTCTCTAACGCTTCCTGGAATATGGGAAAGGGCAGCCTGCGCCCAGGACGAGGGCTGGCAGGTTGTCTGAGCTTATAACTATGGATGTTGAGGACACCCAGCTAACTCCAGGCACATCTCAGCAGGGCAGCAATGCCACCACTGGCTGCAATGGCAAGGAGGGGGCAGGCACCTTCTTTTAGCAAAAAACAGCCAGGAAACAAGAGGGAGAAAGGTGGGTCCCCTCTGGCACCCCTGGGGACACTGCAGGACGAGAGCATTTTCAGCTCAAGCACTCAGAAGGAATATTGGGCAGTTGGCTGGACCTACCCCCAGCATGGCCCTAGTCACAGATCCCTGGAATGGCGACACTTGCCCCAACCCTTCCAACTCACCACCTTCAGGGGAGCTTCAGGAGCATGAAGCTCAGCGACGCGGCTCAACCCGCAGCAGGTACATCCCTCTCCCTGCTGGGAAACAGGACCCAGGGTTGTGGGGAGGAACCAAGCAGGTGGGGTTAATGCAGCAGCCAAGCCTCATAAACACCACAAATCCCATGACTTTAACTCAACTGACCACAGCTGATGGTGAAATGCCTCCTCCCACCACACTGTGGGGCTGCCAGGACCCAGCAGCATCTTTGCCAGGGTCTTGGCTTCATTTCCTGGCCCCCCCCCGGAGCTTCCCGCTGTGTCACCCTGATGCCAGAGCATCCATCCTCCATGCCAACCCCAGAAATGGAGTGGAAATGCTGCAAAATTCTCCCTTGAATGTTTTGTGTCCTCCCCTGCGTGCCATACCCTGCCCCTACCATGCAATCACCTTCCCTAAATCCCTCTAATTTAGGATTAAACCAACCCAATCCAAATGCTGGTGCTGGCAGGGCTCAAGCCCACAGTCCTGGGGTGCAGGGGGAGGAGGATTTGCTTTCGGGTATTGAATTTTCTGTTACAAGGAACTCTATAAATAGGTCCTTGCACAACTACAGGTCTCCAGAAGTCAAACCCTTAAGGAAAACAAAACTCAACAGTTTTTAGAAGGTTCACTAGCCCCAAAATCATGATAAAATAGTGAGATTCTACAATTATTTTGATGGGCTTCTGCTAATGCCGTTAATCAGCAGCATGGTTGCTCCCAGCTCCATAACGGCTCTCAGCAGGGTGGGGGATCCAGCATTGCAAAAAATCAGGTGTTGACCAAATGCCCTGATTTTGCTGGGAGGAAAAATGTTTTTCTGCTCCTTTTATTGTTTCTAGGGAATTAACACTACAGTCTCCTTCACCCAGATGCAAAACCAGTCAGGGTCCTGAAATGCTCTCCCAGCTCCATCCCTTACAACAGGCAGACGGCAGCCGCTCCGGCTGTATTTCTGTCATCTTGTCCCTAACCCAAAGCTGGCTTTTTTTTCCCCGAAAGCATCTCCGTAGCAGGAGCTCAGCCTGCAACGAGAGCCTACAGCAGCCATGGCACCTGAGCAGGAGGTTATTTTTAATCTGATTCTTAACTACATCTGATGCCTGTGATTAAATAAAGCCCTAGACTCTCTGTAGGGTTCTGCGTAGCGAGTTCGGAGCTGCCTAGTTCTCTGCGGTGTCTCTCCCACTGCCATCTGCTGGTCACCGTTCAGCGGGGCCAGCCATGACCGTGACCTAAAAAAACCCCGCAGGCAGCTGGTTTCCTGCGAGAGAACTGGTGCTGCTGGGCTCCTGCAGCAGGGTTTCAGGGAGAAGGGAAACGCGGAGCCGTGGGGCAGCAGAGGCACAAGGATGGGGAAAAGCAAAAAGCCAAGGTCTCACCCCAGCGTTGCTCTCGTGCTGCGAGTTTGTGCCTCGCACGGCCCTTTCTCCCGGTGCCGCTCGTGGCTGGGTTACGTTCTGCAGTGAAAATGCTGCAGAAAAATGGGATCTGGGGACACACACTCGCATTCAACTTTGTTCTTTGCTGCAACAATGAAAAAGTGTGCGTTTCGGGGTGGGGAGAGGCTGGCTGCTGGGTCTCTCCAAACAGGGAACCAGAAGCACTCCAGCCCCGGTTTTGATCTCTCTTTGGGTTTTTTGTTTTTTTTTTTTTGCTGTGAGCTCTCTTCCTCTTGCTTTCCTTGCCCAAAATTCCTGGTGGGGACACATTTTTGCTTTGCACTCAGCTGGGCGCTCGGGGAATACTGCCTACGTCATCCTCAGCCTCCTCCTCCTGCTGCTTTTACACAGGCTTAAAAACATTACGTTGTACCCAGATGCTTTTGGAAAGCCACAAAAAAAAACCCCTTTAGCAACCCCAGGAGCTGCATTGTCTTTTAGCAATTCCACCTAAGGACACCATCGAGAGCATTTTACAGATTGAATACACAGGTCCCCGGCCTCCAGATCCCCCAGCGAGACACTGCACGCCCCACAAGAGACTTTCACAACAGGATTTATTCAGTGCATGCTCTGGGGATGCACAGGACACAGCATCACGGGGGAGGACACGAGTATTGGCCTTCAGGTCATTCTCCACCTCATCTGTTTAAGAAACCAAATGATGCTACAGCCAGAGAAGGGCCTATATCTTCTAATCCCTTCCACCGCTCTGCAAAGCTCGTCACATATTTAACAGACCTTTCCAGGAATCCTCAGGTGAAGGGAGCAGAGACATGGGGGAATAAAACACACGGTGTCCCAGACAACAAAAGCCATCCTCCAACAAGTCCTGGAACCACCAGTAACTTCTAACATCATTCACTTGGCTCTCTCAAGCTCAATTTGTACCAGCACACGTGATGACTTGTTTCTCCTGGACCAGGTTCCACCACAAGCAAAATATATGTCAACCGGGATCTGTATCTAAATTCAAATACACTTAAGTTATGCAAAGAAGGAAGCCATGCAGAAGAAAGCTGTAGGAAGGAGCCGGGAGCTCCTCTTTAGCGCTGAAGGTTTTTCTTCTGTGCGTGCACACGTGTGCAGGCACACGCGTAAAATAAAGTCGTGGCCATGGACTAACTGTGGAATGGCAGCAGAGAGCAGAAGGGAGGAGGAGGAAGGGTTGCAGAGGTGTGAGGGGGAGAAAGGAGTGGATCTGGGTAGTACTGGCCACAGCTGTACCAGAACCAGGAAGGAAATAGCAATCCTTTCCTGTGGAAAAAACAAAAGCGCTGCTCTTTTTGGACACGGGGAGAAGAGATGAAACTTCTCCAAAATTGAGACAGACAGACACACACATCAGGAAGGGCAAAGCGCTTTTTTGTTGGAAACTCATCCTGCCAAACACCAAACCCCACCACCATGTCTCATCTACAGACACACACCAAAACCAATGACTGGGTCTCATCACCACCCGGGTTTCCAAGCCATTCTGCTTTCCCTGGGGACATGGTGTGGCGGGGCCTGCCAGCCACACAGGTGGGTGGGACAGCTCATCATTTCCAGTTTGGAAACAGACCAGAAGCCCAGGCTGGCTGGGAAGAAAGGAGAAGCATCCAAGGTCACCAGCATTATGGCAGACACCCTCCTGCCCTTGGGTCTCCTTGGGAAGGGGACCAAGTCCCCATGGGACTGCCAGCTGCCCTTGGCTCGTCAGGGTTGGAGCAGATAAGGCAGCGTAAGAAGAGAGTGTGTCAACCTGAATTGTCCGTAGTGTCTCCCAAGCCTACCGGGGTTGTGGAACAACCAATGCTGAAGAAAGCCTTGGTGACTGGTGCAGGGACAGCTGAGAAAGACCATTCAAAGCAGAAGGCCCACCAGGATGAGACTGGGTAGGAGGAAGAGTGAAAGCCCCAAGCAGGTACTTGGGGCTCCAGCTGTGGGCTGATCCATGCTCGTCTGGTCTGAGTTTGTCTCCAGTTCTTCAGTGTCCAGGGCACCTGCTGGCAGAAGAGAAGAAAACGTGGAGTTAGAGGGGAAGATCTGGGTAAAAGAGAAACTCCCGCTCATGCAGGTCCATCAGTGATGTGCACCAAGACACCGTGAGGTGTGAGGCAGCAGTGCACTGATCCAGTGAGGGCATGACACAGCTGGTGGGTTAGTGGGGAGCAGACTGTAAATAAAACCATGCTTCGCGAACGAGACATCCAACCAGCCCCTTTCAGCGTTAGAGGAAAGAGTGAGGAAACAGGTTGGTGCCACATACGAGAGGAGGATCCAGAGGACCAGTTCAATACTGGTTCCTCCCAAGCGCTCTCCATGCTGCTTGGGGATCACTGAACATCCGAGTGCCTATGCCAGGACAGACTCCACAAGTACCTTACCTGAGAGGGAGGTCTGGAAAGCAGGGCTCTGCCCTCTTTTTTCTTTGGAAGATGATGTTAAGCGCAAGAAGGTGGGCTCTTCAGGGCTGAAGACCACTGACTTTGAGGGGGTTATGAGCTCAGCTTTATTGAAACCTAACTTGATCTCTGGAACAGTTTGGCTGAGGGATGGAGGTGGACTGGAAAAGGCAGATTTCTCTTTCCTGTCCTCTTCTACACCTTTATTTGTTTCTGGGACTGATTTGGGGCTGAAGGCCGTGCCCATGCTTTCTAATAAGGCCGGGTCCTCTGTAGTTAAGGGGCTAACAGGCTCTCCAGTGTCTACCTCTGCCTCTGGAGATACTTTATAATCCAGGTCTAATGTGGGCTCAAAGGAAAGAGTTAGCCCAGTTGCCTCAGTAGGACCGGGTCTTTCTGTTTCAGTGGGTTCTGGCTTTGTGGTTGTAGCAGTTCTCAGTTGTGTCTTTGCTGTTGTAGTAGCTACTGGTGTTGTAGTGGTGAGTTTTGGCTTTGCTGATGTTGTAGAGGCAGGTGTTGGCTGGGCTGTAGTGGTGGTAGATGTTGGTGTGGTGGGTGTTGGCTTGGCTGTGTCAGGTTTTGGCTTAGCTACAGTTATGGTGGGTGCTGGCTTGGCCATAGTGGTGGTGGGTTTTGGTGTGGTGGGTGTTGGCTTGGCTGTAGTGGTTGTTGTGGAGGGTTTTGGTGTGGTGGGTGTTGGCTTGGCTGTTGTGGTAGTTGTTGACTTGGTGGTAGTGGTAGTTGTGGTGGGTTTTGGTGTGGTGGGTGTTGGCTTGGCTGTAGTGGTTGTTGTGGAGGGTTTTGGTGTGGTGGGTGTTGGCTTGGCTGTTGTGGTGGTTGTTGACTTGGTGGTAGTGGTAGTTGTGGTGGGTTTTGGTGTGGTGGGTGCTGGTTTGACCATAGTGGTGGTTGTGGTTGGTTTTGGTGTGGTGGGCGTTGGCTTAGCTGCAGTGGCTGTTGTGTAGGGTTTTGGTGTGGTGGGTGGTGGCTTGGCTGTTGTGGTGATTGTTGGCTTGGCGGTAGTGGTTGTTGTGGTGGGCTTTGGTGTGGTGGGTGTTAGCTTAGGGGTAGTGGTAGTTGTGGTGGGTTTTGGTGTGGTGGTTGTTAACATGGTGGGCTTTGGCTTGGCCGTAGTGGTGGTGGGTGCTGGCAGTGTGGGTTTTGGCTTGGCTGGTGTTGTCGTTGGGAGCGTGGTGGCAAGTTTTGGTTTTGCTGCCTTTGTGATCGGTGCTAGTGTTGCAGGTTTTGGCTTGGCTGTGGTTGGGAGCGTGGCTGTGGTTGGGAGCGTGGTTGTGGGTGGTGGCTTGGCTGTGGTGGGGAGCGTGGTTGTGGGTGGTGGCTTGGCTGTGGTGGGGAGCGTGGGCTCTGGCTTGGCTGTGGTGGGGAGCGTGGTTGTGGGCGGTGGCTTGGCTGTGGTGGGGAGCGTGGTTGTGGGCGGTTGCTTGGCTGTGGTAGGCACTGGTTTGGCTGTGGTGGGCACTGGTGTTGTGGGTGCTGGTTTGGGTGTGGTTGTGGGTTTTGGCATGGCTGTGGTTGGGGTGGATGGGCTTGCNCCCCTGCTCTGAGCAGGGCCAGCAGAAACCAGAGCGGGGGGTGAAGCAGCAGCTGACCCTTTTCAGGTCACTCTGGGCCATCGCCCACTCTGAGGTCCCAACCTGGAGACATCTCGTCTGCCTCACACAACCTCCTGCCCCTCAAGGGACATCCTCATGGGGCAACGATTGCTGGATAAGGGGGTGTGAGGTCCTTGTCTGATCCTCCTCATCTCGAGGCAGCTGACCTGTCTTAGGGGCTGCTGTCGCACCTGATATCTCCTGGTCCAGCCCTGGAACTGCTGGTCCAGGACTTCCTGAGAGCTCCAGGAGGGTTTAGAGCTTGGACCCCAACCCACAAGGGTTCACTTCACTTACCACACAAGGAGTTGACACAGACTCTGCCCTCAGGACACTGCGAGCATGAGGGTCCTTCCTTGTATGGCTTTCGGCCTTTCATATTACCCCTGGAAGCAGAAGACGGCAGCGTGAGGAGAGAGGGAAACACCCATCCCAAAGAGGGGGCCTGATTCAACTAGAATATCCCAGCCAAGGCAAAACTCAGGATTAATGTAAAAACCAGGCCTTGGTCTCCTGCCACGGAGTGTCAGTGCCATTTGCTCAACAGCCTGACCTGAAGGCTGCTAAAACCAGGGGAGACAGCTCCATGGACCAGCTCCTTCACCACCCCTTAGAATGGAGAAGATGATGGGCACTGAGACAGGAGCAGAAGGGAGACAAAATCACAAGACCCCTAAGGTCTGCAGCAACTGGCCGCTCTTGTTGGTCTCAGCAGCTCCAAGCAAGTGGTCCCCAAGGCTAGTCCCAGGGCCTTGCAAGCAGGCACCCACCTCTCCTCCCACATCCAACCCTTCCTGCTGGTTCAAATGTGCTTCTCCACCCCAGGCAACTGCTGCTGCCGGCGTGGAAGAACAAGGCGCAGAGCAGGGAGCTGCCGGTTGTACCCTCAGCATCAGCCTTGGGCGGCTCTCAGGGGGAACTCCCTCCCCAGGTCTGTACCAGGAGCTGAACCAGCAATTGCAATCATGGGCAAGGATCACCAGACAACCCTTCCTTCCTTTGTGACCAACCCAAGATAACAAAAGCCTTTCTTGGAATCGCTTTGTTTTTATTTCTGAACAAGGCCAAATCCTGCTCTGCTATAGGGACTGAAGGAAGGACATTTCCAGCACAGAAACCCCGTCAAGCAGCACCGAGCCACGTGAGCCACGGGACTTACGGAGGATAGTAGTTGCAAACAAGCAGGTACATGTCCTCCGTTTCGATTCCTTCGATCTTCTCGCAAAACTTTGCCCCACAGCCGATCTGATGCGTGCCTGCCCAGACCACCTGAGGCAGAGACCATGGGTGAAGGTGAGGTGATTGGGTGAAGGCAGATGCCCTGTTGGCAGCCTGGTCCCCAGCCTTGAAGGCTGCTCTGTCACTACATCAATGTCCCCCTCATCTCTTAGTGTGCACCCCAGATCCCACATCCTCACGTTGCTTTAGCATTCAGGATCCTACCCCTTGCTCCTGTCTGCACCCCCTTCCCAACCTCGGGCTGCAGCCCCCCTGTCCAAGTGCCACAGCTTTCCTACCAGGTAGAGCATCACCATCTCGGCTTTGGTTCTGGAACCTTCCATCCATTCATCCTCATATTTACCACCACCATCTCTGCTCCTCCTTGCTCCCACCCAAACTGTGAAGAAACAGAGACCTCATATCTCTGCCCAAGACAAACTGGCACCCACCTCTGCTGAGGAGCCAAAAAAGGGCTGCAGAGCTTGTTTAAAAGAGGTCTTCTCCAAAAAGGCTGGTCATGGCTGGCACCATGCCCACGTCCCCCTGTATCATTCTGATTCCCGCCTGGTTCCTCATGCCTTTGCAAAGACTCTGGGGGGAGCTGGGGCTCTGGCACAGCTCCTTTCCCAACAACCCCATCCCTCTGCCCCACCGACTCGGTACCTGGGTGTAGTGGCCACACATCTGCCCGGGGACACACGTGGAAGTTGTCAGGTTGTAGTATTTCTCCTCCCCATTCCAGTCTTCCACTGCGAATTCCAGGTCCAGGGTTGGGGCCATAGCGAAGAGGTTTTCCCCTCGTCGGCCCCTCTCCTTGTTGTGGTCCCAGATGCACTTCTCTGCGTAGGCTTGAGCAAAGGCCTCCAGTTCCGTGTCCCAGCTCTGGAAGGAACTCAGCGTCAGTGCACAGAGAGGGACACCAGGCTCTCCGACATACACAAGGACACGTACCAGGGACCCCTGGACTCTCTGGACACAATTTCCCCATTCACGTGTAAAATTCAAATTCTTACCCAATACGTGGGTGTCTCTGAATGTCCTCTGAGAAGTCCTCAGGAGAGGGGAGCTCCTCAGTCAGTCATAGCACAACCCAAACCTTAGCTTATAGGTCAAACTGGGGAAGGTCAGTGCATCAGCACGACTCTCACAACCTTGCCTGGAGCATCTCTAACATCTTCATGGACTATCCTCAACTCAGCGTGGAGAAACTGTGAAGTTGGATGGAGGAAGGGAGGAAACTCACCCTGGGTCACACAGGAGGGGACATCCCTCTTTGACCAGGGTGGGGACGGGAGGGGAGCAGGACACATCTCCCCTAGCAGCTGCACAGAGCCTGGGAGCACACACTCCTGGGAAACATCATCTGTTTGCCTGGATGCGAGACACGGCCGGCTGCCAGGAGCCCCCTCTGGAGTGGCAGCGGCCCCACCGCCAGCTGAGCCCACCGGCCCACGGTCCCCTGCTGACCGCATTGATATGTGGGAGGAGGAGGAGGAGGAGAGGTTTTCTCACAGAGAGACATGCAGGGAACCCTACACTGCAGCTGTTTGGACCGTCCTTGCGCCATTTGATGGAGACAGCAGCTTTGCTTCTGCAGCGGGCTGGAAGGCAGCCCAGCAAACAGCGGGTCCTGAGGGGGGACCTTCCCAAACAGAGCCAGGGCTGGATCCAAAGGGGGACAGAGCATGGCCCTGCTGCAGGACATATCACCTTCGTGGTGTCGAGGGGACACTGAGCAGCAGTGCTAAGGGACCGGGGGAGAAGGAAACACCAAAATATCCGGATGGGGGCACAGAACGTTGGTTGACCTCCCACTGTGGCCCCAAGCCAGGCTGAGAGCGATGGCTGGAAACCCAGTTTGGGGAGTGTACACCCCTCTGGCACGGAGCTGGGCTCCATAATCTGAGACTCACACCTGCAGGATTTGCCTCATTAAAAAAGAAAAGTGGCTTTAGGCTATGTGTCCCCCCTTCTCCCCCCATCGCCTAACTATTTCCACAGCAACCAGAGCCGTGTCCCAAACAGAAGCGCGGGGTGACCTCAGCCGGGCACGGTGCCACCACAGCAGGTGAGCTCGGAGGCGAAGGCAGCCCAAGCAAATGTCCCGGGAGGGAGGCGAGGACGGCGCTCTCACGGAAAACCTCTACCAAGAAATTGTCAGGGCTGCCGTAAGCTAAACATTCCTTGTGCTTCAAAAATAAAAGCCTTTGGCTCTGGGCTGCGAGCGGGTCCTGCGTGTTTAAGCAGAAAGAAAGCAACGCTGCGGCGGGGAGCACCTCAAAGCACACGATATGTAATCAAAGCTTCAGCCGGCAGCAGCAGTCACCAGTTCAGAATCGCCGCTGGCTTAAGAACCTCGAGAGATTGTTTCCCTCAGGCTTTTTCTAAGACTTTAGCTCCAAATCCCTTATTCTCCAACTTTTCCATGCCTTGCTCTGGTAGGTGTCTGTGGGATCGTGGTGCTCGGGGTTCTGGCTCTGTCCCCTTTGGGTCTGAAGGCACCAGTTAGCCCTCCTATGCCTGAATATAGCTTTTTGCTTCATTTGCTCTGTAAGCTCCCATTTACCAGCCCACAAAGGTTTAATTCAGCCCGGGCAACTTTTGGGCCAGGCAGAGAGGTCTCCTCCAAGCACACCGTGACCGAAAGAGCAAAGCATTCCAACTATCTGTGATAAACAGTTGTTGTCCTCCTCCTCCACGCGCATTGCAAACAGTGAGAAAAATCACATGTGGTGCAAGATAAAACACGATAGCCAAATTTTAATCAAATCAAGGGGCCGAGTAAGACAACAAGCAGTACCAGCTTGAGAGCTCCTTTTTGCTGCCACTGCGGCTACATGTGATGGTGTAGAAACCTGACTCAGTTTCCCCAAGCAAAATGGGGGACCCCTCACCTCCAAGAAAGCCACACACAAGTCATGGAGGGGATCAGGAGCACGATAGAAAGCCCCAATAACTGAATGACCCAGTTGTCAGGTTTGAAGTTGGTGTTCCCTCCTATAGGTAAAAGCCCTGCAAAGGCAAACCCCCCGGACGGCAGGATTCCCCCTCCAGCCCACGGCGATGTCTCACCTGCCTTTGTTCCCCATCACCAGGAGCACTCCCGTGAGTGAGACCTGCAGCGCTCTCGCGCAGAGCATCAGGGGACTCAGATCACACTTAGGAACTTCCACAAACAAAGGCAACTCTATAGGTGAAAGGAAACTCATCTCTTTAGAGGCAATTTAGGGAACCCCTCCACTGCTGCCTGGTTGTAACCCTACAGAAGAAGTGTCCTGTCTCCCCTAAAGAAAACTCTCCTAGCATTAGGATCGAGGCTCATGCTACACTAACACCCTCTGACATTCCCCTGCAATAAAAGCCACTTACCATCTTCAGCATATCCATAGCAGGAGGAGAGACCTGGGAGCGGTACTTATTGTGCCCATCCAAGATTATCTTCTTTTCTTCATCGCTCAGGGACCAGCTCAGCTCCAGCGCTGTGAGCAACAGGAAAACAGGAGGAAGACCTGAGCTCAGCATCGTGCAGCCAGCTTCTGCTCTTCGCAGCCCACGGCTCTGGCAGTCACATTTAAAGCACCTCCCAAAAGCAAGGAACACCCAACAGCTTGAAGATTGGGGAGGAAATGTATTTCTTTATTAGAGCAGAGTTTCGGAGCCACGCGGTGCACACCCATCTCACATATCAGCTGTGATGGAGAAGCAGCAGTACGGCCACTGCCAACGAGGGCGCGTGGTCTGCTCCCCAAGACAGACCCTTTGCCTGATTCGTAATCCCCAAATCGAAATTTTCATCCCAGCCTCTGCTGCTCCAACCCTCAGACATCGCCTTAGCCCTCAGTTACGGATCCTCTCTTCTACCCCCTGCCCCTGTTCTCTTAAACTATAATAATAATAATAACCATCCCTAAGCAACCAGCAAAGCCCTGTTTTACACAAGGGTCCTCCTCCTCTGTCCCTGGAATGCAGCTGTGTCTAGAAACGAAGGCAGCAAGATGCAACTGCTGAGAGCGGTTTGCAGCATAGGAACTCCCCAGCTGGGAGCCAGAGCCCACCTCGTCCAGCCCCGAGCCCGTGCCCCGGCCGTGTTGGGGGGAAAGCAGTGGGCAATTGGGGAATGGCCCCCCCCGGGGTCCCCCAGCCTGCTGTGAAGGTGAGGGGTAAGCAGAGGGTTGATGCCCCTTCCCTGTGCCAACAGGAGGAGGGTGAGCAGGAGAGGAAGAAGAGGATACAGAGGTGAAATTGACCCCAAAAGGGGAGCCGACAGCCTACAGCTGCCTTTGGGGCTGGCCAGAACAACCAGCCTTTGGCTCCGCGGGGACAAGCTGTGCTCCGTCCCCAGGCAGACACCTGGAGGGCTCAACATCAGGTGTCCCCAGTCACCCTGCCATGAAGACTGCCTGGCAGAGACCCTCCAGCCTCTTCCTCCCCATCGGAGATTGTGCCACTGCCCGGCTCCGCTCCAGGCGCTGCCCCGGGGGACCACAGGCGGTTAGAAAGGATCCGCAGGTGGGCAGCTCTGGCAGAGCCAAGTTCATCACATGCTGGTGGCTCTGCCTCCCCCTCTTCCCTCCCGGCTCCTCAGGCAATGCTTTGCCATTTTTCCCTTTGGTGATCACCTCTCTTGCCACCATAGCTCTCCTACTGCCCCCCAAATCTCTTACCTCTGCATATTATCGTCTCCGTCAGGTCCAGGGTCCACCATACTCTCAACAGTACAATTTCTGCAAGCAGGGTCTGAGGCTCACATCTCAACAAGCTACCGTCAACCCCTCTGGTCAAACCAGAGGTTCCCATTTATTGCTAAGGTGAACTGGAATCTGGGTCAAGGCAAACCTGTCTCCATCATGAGACACCTCCAAAGCTCTGCTACTGCATCTCCAGAGACCTGGAGAAACAACTAGAAAGGACCAACACTGGCTCCAGCTCCTGTTGGCCAGCTTGCCATGGCATGGCTTACAAGGAACACGGCAGTACTGAGAAGACCCCAAAACATACTGCTCCCTGCAAATGTGACATGGAGACGAAGGGCCAAGCTCCATGTAGCCCCTGGCACTACAGCATCCTGACTAAGCCTCGCGGGCGATAGCACAGCAACAAGGATTAAGGGAAATGGGACACGCAGTGCTCGTGGGGAAGAGAAAAACAGCCCTGGAGGAGGCACAACTGGGGCACGTGTCCGGAGGTGGAAACGTAACAGCCGATGCGTTTGGCAAGGTCAGGTGCGGCTGCTGGCAAAGGGGGTGCAGGGCCATTTCTCAACTCCCCAACCTGCCCCCGACGGCTCTTTCTGGAGCCAACGTCTGAAGCATCGAGATTAACAGCCCAAGGTCCAAGCCCCACCCTGGAGCTGACAAGCTGGTGTCCAGCCGGCATTAGGTAAGTGCATGAGGAATGCGTCTTTCCTTCTGCTCACTCAAGGAACAGCCTGTCCACTGCACCCCCAGGAGCCAGCACAGGGAAAAGGAGCTGAACGCCGACACCTGATGGGGTGTGTGGGGTCTGCCTCAAGGCTGGTAGGCTCCAAAAAGGCCCAACTCTTCCCTGCAGGAGCAAGGAAGCGGGTTTTCTACTGACTCACGTCTCGAGGGTCTTCAGCGTGGCTTCTCTGGTGTCTAACAAGGCTAACGCATCATCTTGGGAGCAGCGGGATCTTTCCTCTACTTGCCCGTTTTTATGAACTCTGGAGGAGCTCATCGTCTTCTGCCCCTCAGGGTTTGGCTGAAATAAGCTGAATTTGTGAAGGACGGACAGAGGCTGTTATTAGGAAGGAGGAACAGGCAGAGCTGTTGCATCCACTTTGTTTAGGGAACCAGGCTAAAGCTGACAAAACATTTACCGAAGTGTTTCTTTTGACATTTTCCAAACAAAACTGTTCCAACCTTTCACTTAAAATGACACATCCGCTTAGAAAAAGTGCCCTGGAAAGGGTCAGATAACCCCTTAATGGCAGACGTGCAACATGAAAAGAAAATAAAGCAGGAAAGAGGAAAAGGTGCATTAAACACTTGTATTTAATTGCAAAAAGTAAAAACTTTTTTTTTTATTCTTCTTACATACAAATCTCATTTATTTACACACTTTACAGGCTTTTTCTAAGTATTTACAAAGTTTGCAATATATTAAATTATGACCATCCATAAAATTCTGCATTAAGTGCATATTTACATTTTTTTTTTTTAATCCACCACGGAATTTATAGTGTTCAGCAATGAAACAGTCTTTATGCATATATAGCTTTACCTCCCAGCACCCCTGAGCCTTTATAACCTGCCTCCCCTCCCTGTAGACAAAGAGATAATGCTAAAAATAAATCACCTGTCAGTTGTTTGAATCTCCAAAGCAAAGGGGAAGTCCAGCATCTCCCTTGTTTAAGCTCAGCAGGACAGTAAATCTATCCTTTACAAGGAGGAGTTTCCTGAAGAGGAGAATATAGAGTTCTACATATAAAAAATTTACGAAGAGGAGAAAGTTTGGTTCACAGGAAGCAAAAGCTTTTTGTGCCCCCACCAAAATGGCCTCATCCCAGAAAGCGTTCAGTTCCCCGGGGCTGAACATGGACCACCGAGCCTGGGACTGGGCTGATCCTGCCAACTTCCCTTCCCGGAACAGCATTCCCGGTGTGAACGCGAGGGTTTAAAGGCAGGAGGATCACACCTTTCTGAGCAGCTGGTGTTCATAGAGCTCATATTTTTAATAACAAGATGCTCTCCTGCTCCTCACCTCCTCTCGCTCTGAGTGTTCCCACGCTGCGAGCGGGATTTGCCGTGGAAGGGCGGGCAAGGCTTGCTGCTAGAAAGCCTGGGAGGCCAGCCACAAGAGAAGGGAGGTGCTTTGATCCAGCCCAGTAAAACCAGCTTCTCTGCCAGACCATTACAGCAAAAGGACTAGCGGGAGAAGCTAAAGGCCCAAATTCCCAGGAAACCCGACCCTAGAAAGCTCTCCGGGGTTTTGCAAAGGGAGTTTGAGGCTGGGATCTGCAGAGCTGCCTTGGGGGAATTTGTGTGTGCAATGCCAGTGCGAAAGGGAAAAAAACAACACAGAAAGAAGGCAAAAAAAAAAAAAAAAGAATCAATAGAAACCGGCAGCTTGGCTCCCGTGGGGGATGCTGATTTCCTGGTACTGAAGTACATAATAATACTCTTTTCTCCTCCTTTCAGTTACCCTGAGTTCAGGACTGACTGAGAGCAACGGTCAATGACCCCTGCTTTTGGAAACCAGCTTTAAACCACGATCCTCCTGCCCAGTTGATGGGCAACAGCCCATCTTTCCAGCCTGACACGGAGAGCAATGACCCCTCTCTGCATCTCTGCCCACGGGGCTTTTCGGATAGCACCGATTTCCGTGCCTCGCTGGTGTGATTTCAGAGCTGCTTTGCAGCCTCTGGGACGGTGGGTGAGTAGGAGTCCATCTCCCAGGCAGAGAGCTCTGAAGCACACACGTGGATTTTTAAAAAGCTGGGACGCAGGCAGTGAGCAGGCACCCCTTTGAGCTGGGCAGGGTGGGGAGTGGGGGATTGTCCAAACCAGCTTGGATATGCACAAGTGCCAAAGTGAAGCTAGAGGTGAGGGAGACCACGATGGGACACACACCCTCTGTGACTCATCCGATCACATCTGTCCTGCGATGCATCAATAGCTGAGAAAACAGCCACATTCCCCCCAGTCCAGCCTCAGCAGATTGCTAGGAGCTGCCAGGAACTCTAGGGAAGCCACGGCCTCCTGCAGCCACTGCAAAGGCTCTGTGAAGCCAGAGCCCTGGATGAGGAAGACAACCAGGGCTCGCTTGCAGCCATTTGGCCAAGGTGTCAACACCTCCTTTTGGCCATCCTAGTTTTGCCACTTTGGCTTCACCTCTGAGTTTTCCACCCCAGCTCCTCGCCCGCGTTGCGATGCGGAAGGCGTTAGCACTACTTCTCTGGCAGCTGAAGACAGGAGCCGCTCTAGAAGCCGTGCTACAAACCAGGGCTCCGCACTCAACAGCGGCCAGGGCCAAAATCGGCTCTCTATCAGCAGGAGAATTGCCCTCCTGTTTCAGTTTAGCAGCTAATTCCTTACAGCTTTTGGAAGAGGAAGAGAAAATATACTGGAAGTTTAAAAACAAATGATGTAAACTCCAAAGGGAGTGAGGCTGGGACATATGCAATGTATCGCCTAGACACAGATCTGGAAACTTATGCAGAGACCATAAAGTGCACTTGGAAAGCTGATCTGCAAACAGTCCAGATTCACCATCTTCTGTCCAACCAGCTGCAACTCTTTGTGGAGGGGAGAGAGCACTTTTGCTAAATAGGCACAAACCTGCCCTAGAACCGCCCCTTTCCCCCCAGTCTAAACAGCAACTGTAAATAGATCCATTTTCTCCGATTCTTCCCAAAGGAGCCAGACAGCCACGACGACTTAAGTGCGACTCACAAAATACACGCATTTCGCAGACACTTGAGAATTGTCTCCGCAGCTTTTTTACAAGTTACATTCAAGGACACTTAGAAGGAAGAGCATCACCAAACCACCTGCGATCTCAGCACTAATGGCTCCAGCAGGTTCTCTCCCCAGACATCTCCAACCAAACGCTCCACAGAAACGGACCAGGTACAAAACCAGCAAGAGGTGAAGTAACCCCGTCAGCCTTTGAATTTGACTTGAGAAGCTGCCAAAGCGTAAATAGCAACAGTCACTAACGAGGCCTTAATTCTGCCATCACCAAACTCAAATTTCCATGAACTAAGACCCAGGCTTTAAGAGGAGGGAGAGGGGTGTGTGTGTGTGTGTGTCTTGGCATGTACAAGATTGCATGTAGTGTCACAAGTGTAAAACACACCCCAAGCGTTAACAATACTAACTGAAGCCTTATTAATCCCATTCCCTTTAATATTTTGCTACAAATTAAATTAGTCCTTTTCTGTCCTGAGAGAGTCAGACTCTCTCCCTTTGGTTCTATTAAATCTGGTCCATGTTTGTCCAGTGTCGAGGGTCATGCACACAGGCTGACATGGGTGCTGGGGTTGTTCTTATTCGTTTACAGGAGAAAAACAAGGGTTATGCATAGAAATGTTTGTAGTGTCAAGGCCTCAAACTAAATTCTTTGGAGCAGGAGCTGGCCTCTGCCTTATCCTTGTACAGGAGCCAGACGTGGTCATCCCACTTGGCAGCTTTTGTCAGGTCCTAATAAGATTAATACCACGTTTGCTCCCATTCTCCTGGTCTTTCTCAAAAACAAAGGCTGGATAGACATTTTTCCAATCTGTCATCTAACGCGTACCTAAAATATTTACAGAGGAAAAGGTTCTCACTCGTGAGAACAGAGTTAACTTGCTTTCAAACAAAACCCCTCCCAATTCCATATTAACAAGTGTGAGAGTATGTCCTGAACTGCAGCCCTGGCCTATGAGTTCAGCCTCACACATCTGTAAATGATCTTCAACAGCAGGATCAGACCCAAAGGATCAGACTTGGAAGGGACCGCAGCATCCGCAGCCTGCAAACACTGAAACCGAGCCTCTCTCAGGGCATTGGATAAAGCAGTGCTCAAGCAACAGGAAGCATGCGAAGGCAGCTTGGAAAGGACTCAGGAAAAACCAATGTTCGTTCTGAAGACAGAGTTACAGGTCTGGAAGAAGTCGGTGCAAAAAAAAAAAAATGCCAGGGATGAGGAAAGTTTCGGGTGCTCCTGTAGGTACCCTGGGCCAGGAACGCAGGCAGCACCTCTCAAAGCAAGGAGTATATGAAAATGGTGCAGCCCTGGTGTGTCTCAGGTGCACTATCAGAGGGCGAAACTTGTACAGAGCTGCTCTGCACCCAGCCCCATCTCCATCCAGAACTACTGCACTCTCAGCACCATCACCACTAAAACTTGCATCAGGATTTTGGTAGGAAAGGAGGTGAAGGGGGAAAAACAAAAAAAGCAGCACAGTTACTATTTGACTCACTCACAACGTGCTGATAGAGAACCGCAGAAGAGTGATCACAAGACACAAAGAAGAGGCCTGAACAGATTCTTTTGGTACAAGAACAATGCAGTGGGTGACGGTCTCTGCCCCGAAGCTTCAAGGCTCATCTCAGCCCTGGAGCACGGAGCCGAGATCAGCTTCACAGGGCACACTACTGAGGCACACAGCTATGTACGTGAATGGAGAGATGGGGTGGAGCTGGGACACATCACCAATTCATTCCCTTTATAGAGCTGGCCTGACAAGACAGGCTCAAAGCCTCCTCCTCAGGAGGAATGTACACAGCAATGTCACACGCCCCCTCCACTCCCAAACCCCCCCAGGAAGTTTCAGAAGTGCCATAATCCACAAAGGACACAAGGTGAATCTCATCCTGAGAAATCCCTCTGTTGTTCATGGAAAAAAACCCTTTGCTGCAAACCCAGGGCTTACCTGAGGGGACAGGGAAGGTCATAAATAGCTTGAGCTTCTCCCAAAATACATTTGAGGAAAGGCAAAGAATTACCTCGAGGGTCAGGAAAACAGTCATTTTTAAATACTGTAAACATGCAGGGTGGCAAAGCTGCCTGCCCCAGTTGCCCCAGCTCTATCGCTTTCAAGACGTTGCCTTGGCTTCAAAGCTGAAAGTCTTCTTGTCCTGGAAACAGCTGTTTTCCCACCTCACTGTTCTTAGCTAGCAGCTCCATCACAAACAACCGCCGGCTCTGTCCCTTTGGCCATGAAGCTCATTGTCCAGTAATCTGCGCTGGCATAACCTTTGGAAGATGCAACAGAGGCCAAATTAGAGGAATCCATGTTTAACGACTGCTCACATTTCCCATGAACCAATGGGGGTAGGCAGAAGCTCTTTGGAAAGACGCTGCCCTCAATGACACGCTGGGTTTTTAACACCTGGCAGAGCATTGAGTCTTGTGTAGCCCATACTTCTCAGTTTTCACACTGAGCATCTCATCATATCCCTTTGTTTGTGTTCCAGGCCACAAACTCCCAGTCACTCCTCTATACAAGCAGGCACACACCAGTTTGGAGGTGGTAATGGCACACAAGAGGTGCCAGACAGAAAAGACCCAGTTGCAAGCAGTCTCCTGACTCCAAGGGATCTCCCAGACCCTGCATGCTACAGCCCTGGTACTCACCCAGATCTCCAGCTTCCAGCTCCACCTCGAACATCTCACAGTGTCCTCTGCACATGTCCAGAGGTACAACAGTCAGGGTGAGCTGTCCACTTCCAACAGCAAAGAGGCTGTGCAGGCTGTAGCTCTAGGGTGAGAGGACAATATTTAAAAAGCATTCCTAGCTTTCCTTGGGTCTGTCTGATCAAACAAGGGGCCAGTCACTGCCCTGCAGCAAGGTGAGACAGTGCAAACCACAGATTTGCTTGTCACCCCAGTTACCAGCAGATACCAGCTGGGGTCAGCTGCATGCAAGGGTCCTCCTCCCCTCTTCTGTCCAACAGGCCCTCCACACCCAAAAAGACCACAAGAAAATGGAGCAGGAGATCAGGCTAGAAGCCTGAACTGTCAGTGAAACGTCTCCATGGCAGGTATCTCAGAATGGGTGAAACTTACTGCCAGGAACTGCTCCTAAAATGCAGCTGTTTCAATGAATTCTGCCCAACTGTGCAAAAAAAGACCATCCCCTCATCCAGCTACAGAGCAAGGCCAGGACGTGAATGTGAAAGGAGCTGGGACACCATGCGGGCATCTGTGGCTGCTGAGGGAGATGGATGCGGAGTACCGGTACCACCTGAAAGAAACTAGAGACAACTTCTGGGTGGTGCAGCAACCTTGAGATGCCACATTACACAGAACTGATACCACACTAAACCCTTCCGCCAGGATTCTATCAGCTGAAAATGTCCTGCAAATTCCCCAGAGACTCGGGAGACTGGAGGACGAATCACAGACAGGGAGGTAATACACCTCTGAGATGGATTTCTCACCTTATTCCCCAAATCTGGATGGCGGATGAGGAAGCAGCTCTCCAAGGACACTGTCTTGGGGAAAGACAGCAGAGAAGAAGTGGGGAAAAATTCCTGCAGAATCCAAGTTTTATTCACAGATTTGTTCCTAAACAAAACAACCCATATTAAAGAAATATCATGCAATGATAATGCTTGTATTTAAAAGGCTACTTCCACGATCAAAATTCTTCACAAATATTCATCCTTGATAAACAGCCTGCTGATAGACTATTCCCTAGGAGCAGAATTCGACCTCTCAGCTTCCAAACCTGTGCTCCTTCATATCTTCATCTTAGCACCTGCAGCAGGACCACGTAAACAGGGAACAAACTTAATTTCCCTCCCCCCTCTTCCCTTAAAATGATCTGAGTCATTGATCGGATCCACTAATTGCAAAAGATGCAGAGAGGTGACATTGTACACAACCATAACTGAAACCACATGGCAAGGCGGGGGCAATCCAAGTCTGTTCTCTAGGCCAGGGAATGTAACTGGAAAAGGCAGGGTGGGGCTTGTTATTTTTACATCTTTGTCTAGTGTCTTGACATGATTAATACTTCTGTCCCCTGATCATCCATCTACCAGTGCTGCAGCCGAGAAGTGCAGCAAGAAGATCCCATCTAAGCATTAGCCAAAGCACAGACTCCACCATGCCTTTCTCCAAGTCTGCTTGGACACTGCTCCTTTGCTCCTACAGAGGTGCCAGGGAGCCTGGTCCACACCAGGTGGCACCTTCTCACGTTACTTCTCACCCTTCTCCACATGAAAAGACTTTGCTAATAAGCTAGGTTGCTCTGTAATCTTAGAAACCTCTTAGGGTTCACATGTCTTGTAGCCACACTAAAGGCTTTAGCAAAAAGCTTTTAGTTAACAGGGGGCTGGGATTAGGGTTGCCCATTTTTCTTGCATGAAACCAAACACAAACTGCAGGATCCCCTGGCTTTCTGTTAATTCTCAGTGTTTTGCTAAAATCATGGCATCTCTTCTTGGTCAACACTAATGGTGAAGGATTTCCACTGGGCAGACAGCAGCGATGAGAAATGTAAACGAGTTGCCTCAGGTGCTCAGACTACAGCCCAGACGATTAACATATGGCCTGAAGAACAGGACTGAGCGGTCACTGGGATATTTTTGTCTTGTAAGGGGAGAAATATGCGAAGTCCCAGCCACAGCACTACATTTTTAGTGCAGAAGTCTTCTGCTTGGATCAAATGAGTGCCAGCAGGAAGACAGAAGCCTGTAACCTGCTCCTGTTCCCCTTCCCTCCAGTAAAAGTGCAACTTGCAAGCGCCTGGTAATTCACATCGCCCAAAAGCCTGGGCACCCCTGCAGAAGGGGTGTATGCATCTGTCACGGGTTTTGTCTTTGACTCACCAGGGAAAGAAAAATGGGCAGCTCCACAATTCAGCTGAATTTTCTTCTATTATAACCTCTGCCAGGTCTGGATCCTGGGACTGAAAATGCTTCAGTTTTTCATAGGAGAGATGCTGCCCTGTCTTAAACGACACAGAACAAAGATAAAAGCTGTGCACCTGGGGTTCTCTCCCTCTCCTATTTCCATCCTGCCAAAGAACATCCAAAAGTAACAGCCATCTAGATTGCTAAGTTTCCAACTATAATGATAATTAGTTAGAGGACCAACTTGCTAAGGATGCAGTGGGCTCCTCACCCCCTGACATCTTTAAACTGGGGCTAAATGTCTTAGATATATGTTCTACCAGTTGGAGTTTGTGGTTGAAAATACTGGGCAGGGGTCTTTGGCTGGTGCTAATCAAGAGTTTGGATTAATCATCTGGCCTTACATATCCATGCATTACCTTGATTAGAAAAGGCTGAGACCTCTGGAGCTTTTCTGATAGTTCTCCGAAGTCTGTCACTATCTGAAGGCTTTTCACAGCAGAACAGACTGTGCAGTTTGCGGGAAGCGTAGAAGTGTTCTGTCTGCAACCTGCTGCCCACCAGTCCTGGCATTCTTGGAAAGAAACAAGAGAAATGTGCTTAATAAGACCAAAAATGAAATAGAAAGGAGACGGACTCAATGATAAACTCATTCTCTCTAACATGAAACACTGAGATTTCCTATAGCTTCCAATGGCTGTAAGTTAATCAAAAAGAGTAAGTTTCACCAGGCCAGGGAACTCATTGCAGAACGTTTACAGCACAGGCTGGAGATTCTGGAGATAAGGCTTGGGGTTGTGAGAAATTTATAGAAATTACACTTTTCTGTATATATGAGGCATACGGGCTAAGTTACCCTTTCATTATCAATAGGAGGATGGCGACCACTATATGTAGTGCAATTAAATCAAAACAAGTCCAGTCAAAAGAGCAATCTTCAAGGAGACATCCAGAAGATGAAAAAAAAAAAAATCCAGGTTGAAAAGAGTAACTCTATTCTGGTTAGCACTGGTGCCATGAACCCTGCTACAACATCCCTAAAATCACTACCCTTTATCTCTGCATTAACTAAGAAGGATTCTGTCCCAGGCAGAAGATGCTGGGGAACGTGGGATTTCACCAAGATGTGCTGCTGCTGCTTTCATTCATCCCATGCATTGACTTGAAGATGAAATGGGGGGAAAAGTCCCAGCATGAGGAACCCCTGGACCACAGCTATACCCATTTTAAATTCCAGAAATCATTGTTACACCACAATTAGCTGAACTGGCCTACAATGAACACTACATATGTTTACATCTTCAAAAATTCAATTTTTTATGGGAAACCATTACTTGATGCCCATATCCTGCTTCCCTCCTCCAACTTAACAGCCCTCACAGCGCAAAAAAAGTAAGTAAACATTAACAGAAGAGACTTGTTGCAGCACTGAATGAACAGAAGAAGAGCCGATAATGCTGAACGCCTCATGTATTTCTATGCTAAAGGATCTGCAGGAGCAGCTGCCACAATAAAAGGAGGCGGCTTTAATTTCACAGCAGTGACAGCCCTGGTTCTACAGCCTTAATCTGACAGGGAGACGTTTAACTTGGTCAGTGGCAGCAAACCCACCCGAACACCTGATCTGTCAGGGTGGATTAGGAAAAACTGAAGGCTCAGGACACACCTCACACAAAAGGTCCAGAGATCTGTCCTCACGCCAGGCCCACCCGCCCCGGTTAGTGCCAGCGCACGTCAAAAGAGCTGATGTCTCCTGGACATCGCTGCAGGCCACCCACTCGGGAAATGGAGTGGATGGGAAAGGTGAGAAGGAAGAGACAGTGAAACCTGTCTGAAAAATAAAGTTGGGAAATGTGGATGCACAGCAGCTTTTCGGGGCGGGGGGCGGGGGGAGGGAAAGACCACACACAGCCTGACTGTTACTGCCATCGCGGCTCCCAGCCACACTCATGCTCCTGCACACGGGTAATAATTGATGAACAGTGTTTGATAGGAAAGCTCTTGTTTCATTTTTCCCTCCAACATCTGCAACAGACAACGAGGAATTTTATAGAGGATTTACGTTCATTGGGACACAACAAGGAGCAGATTTGGATTAATTTTGCTTTTTTTCTCTCTAAATACGTCCAGTCAACTCCCAAATGCTGCATTTCCCACCCTACTGCTGGAGTATGGACTGAAAGGGACTAGGATATAATTCCTAGTCTTTCTGGAAGACACGTCTACACTGCTTTCAGGGAAACGGGTAAAAAGGCAAAACAAAGTGTAAAATCCTTATTGCGAGCAGAAGGTCCAGACCCATGAGAAACTGCTCCAACGTACTTTCCCTCCCTGCTCACAAGAGAAAAAAGAAAATCTTTGTTCCACTGCCTGTAGAAAGCTTCAATTTTACAACAACAAAAAAACTCAACTCACAAAAAACAGCTGGTCAGTGACAGGAAACAAAAGGCTGAAAGATCTCACCAGAGGAAGGGCAGTTGCCATGAAGAGAACAAGAAAATATATCTTATGGTCTCTCATCACACAGGGAGTAGCAATACTCTAATTTCTTTCTGGGCAAAACTTAGAAACCTCATCCCAGAGCATTAAGCACAGTTGTCCCAGAATTTTCTCTTCGGGCTCAGGGCAGTGCCCCACGTAACGGGATGCTAATCAGCTTGACAGTATAGAGCTTGATTCCTCTTTTGAGCTAAGCTGGGATATTTGCATTCTCAATTGCTCGATTCAGGAGGTTATTTCTTTTCCCCATGAATAACCCAAGCGGAGCGCGGTTGAGACGCATTTCAAACGCCGCAAGTGGGGTTTGGGGATTTTTTTTTCTTTTTTTTTTTTTTTTTGGGTAATTAATCTTTTAGATTTATTGTTGAGGGTGTTAGTCTGTGCACCAGCATGCATGTGACTGGCATGACAAGTACGGGCAGCGAGAAGCGCCTGCCCTTCCCAGGGAGGGATGGAGAAGAGCCAGGGCGCAGAGGAGAGGGCACGCAACTGCACACTGGGGACCAGAGCAGGAGTTTTACCAAGGATGCTTATTCTCTCTTTCGATTACCCTCCCTGCATTCCTTTTACATTATCACCCTTCCCAGACACCCTGGGGGATTATTTTGGTTGAAGTCAAGCGCGCTGTCTGTGCGCACGCACAGTCTGCTCGGAGACTGAAAAGAAAGATACACTCTTCATCCCAGTGCAACCATCACGTGCAGCCGTCACACGATGGTCCCATCCACTCGCATTCAAATGTTAAAGTGCTGGGCGTGTGCAATTATCCCTGCGGAGCCTGAGTGCAGAAAAGCAGCTGTAGTATTGACACGTACAATATCCATTAAGCGACAGAAGCGTGGGCCAGTCCCAGTTAACCTCTCCTCCACGCTTGTGCTTTCTCACCCCTCTTTGAGGAGCAGCCTTCAGTTCGTAAAGCAGAACCTCAGCTCCACATCGGTTATACCCACCTAATATTTGCTTTTATGCTTTATTAGCTCTCCAGAACAAGAGCTGTCTCCTCCCCTGTGTCAGGATAACTCCTAGCAGAGCCAGGGCTGGGGACTTCCAGCTGCTAACACAGCACAGACAGAGATAACAATTTTCCTTAAAATGCGCCTATGATTAATGCTAGAAGGAGTTTATGACTGTACTTTCCACTATGCAGAAAAATAATTTTCAACTTGCAATTAGTTTCAAATGAGTACCCCGCCCTTCTTGGCCATTTTCACAGAGGATCTCCCAAGTTCTTGGCTGTCCCCAGAACTACAGAGGGGTGTGTGCACACAACCCCAGAGATGCTGGGTGTGGATGATCAGATTGGAAGCTAAGAGGTTACTGAGAAGACCTGGCCCTGCTTCTACAGTTTTACTGCAGTGAAGCAATAAAACTTATGGAAACTTGCCCACATAGATCTGAGAGCAGGACCTCAGCAACAGCCCTGGTGTCTTTAGGGACGATATGGAGAGCTAAATATCAGTCTGCGACTGCAGCAGGTTCAAAGGGAAGCCCTGTAGCCAGGCGACCTTTTGCTCCTGCAAGACAGACAGAGACAAGGGCTGCTCCTGACCCTAATGAAGTGTTGAGAACATAAAGCCTGCTGCATGTAGAGCTGCAGGTGCTGAGGCAGCTTGCTGGCTCCCCACCAAGCTGGTTTGCTCCCCGGCACTCAAGAATACAAGGCTGAAGGAACCTCCAGCAGGCGAGCGACAGCTAGGTCTCCACAGGGAAGTCTGGTCCAGGGGAAGGGGGACTCCCCCAGGACTTCACAGTAACCCCAGGTCTTCTGACCTTACGGGTCGTTGCTACCCTCACCCATGATAACTAGAAGAAAGCTCCCCGGAGGGCTGTCTAATGCTCTAAGCAGCTCCACAATCTGCAAAGGCTGGTTCCAAATCCCCGATTCCTCTGAGGATGACACTATTCCCCATTCCCACCACGTATCTCACTAGGGACCAGTGCTAGGAGAGTTCAGGCAACTTCAGGAAGCCTAGGATGAACTCAGGGCTCTAAAGAAAGACTGGCCTGTGCGCTGAATATTCACAAGACGTTTCTCTGTCCTTTCTTGTAGGTCCATTGTACAAGTCTGGCTGCATGCTCATTAACATCCACAGCACTTTTGGATTGTCCCTTACAGGATCCAACATAGCATCAAGAACTACAAAAACACTTGTAATCAGGGTAGGCGAGCAAGTAAAACCTCAGGGCTCTCAAAAAGTGTGACCAACTCTACATTGGCCAATTCAAATGTAAGCTCAGGATGGGATGGACTCACCCGGGCCCAACACAGTGACTCATTTATGGTGCTGCACTGACAGCCACAACCTTGTTCCTACGCGCTAGATCCAACAATGAGAAGACGCTGATGTCCACTTCTACAGTGTCTCCCCTCAGCTGCACGTTTCTAAAAGACAGGTAATTTTTCAAGGTGGATCTGAAGAGACCCTTCAAAAGAAGGGATTAAGAACTCAGCCTACCCTCTGCTGTCTGCAACCATACTTTCCCCTTGGCCAAAGGGACCCTTTATGGACTTGCATCTGACACAGCCTGTGAGATACTTACCTCCTCCATTAATTGTCATAGCAAAAGCCCAACTACCAGTTGATTCTTATGGTTGACATAAGGTAGAGCTTTTTAAGAGGCATTTGACCCTACCTGTAAAATTCCCACTGATGAAGGGGCCACAAGATCCTCAGTGCTCTGACATCCAATTACTATCACCACAGAAGGGCTGCAGCTCTCCCTCCAGTTGGAAACATCTAGCTTCCAGATGCTGCATTTTACAGTGCTGTTTTCCATTATTTTAAGGACAGGGATTTGCAAGGTCTAGCCCTTAACCTTAAAGTGAAGTTGCAGCTCATAACCTACTGTTATTGCTTTGACAGCCAAAGAATATGCAGGCCAGGTTGTTCTTGCTCCTAAGATATGACTTGCTGCATTGAGACCACTTATAGATACCATACCATACGCCTCAAGTGAGTAGCTTGTTACTTGTCATGCTATGTCACTGCAGCAGGACATACTATATGCTTATCACACTCCCTTTCCTAGACTTTATAGAAAGATAAAACAGTATTTTAAACACTCAAAGCATTTGGACATCAATTCACGATCACAATCTATGACCTGGGCAAATCTCACCATTCTTACTTTACAGCTGTAGAAATTAAGAGCTTTGTAATTGCTGCATGGCACAGTTCGGAGGAGACATTGGCAGCACTTGGACCAAAAGCAACATTTCCCAAGCTTCATCTTGCTGAAATTTTTCACTAGGCTAAACATTAATTTGATCATTTATAATGTCATGTCAAAGTCAGGCTAAACTGATGAGTTCTTGAGTAAGTCAGACAGAAATCATAAGGAGTGCTTATTAATTACAGTGTGGAAGACCCGATTAAGGAATGTGTCACAGTGGGGTTTTAAATCTATACTACAAAGAGGGTCCCTGTGCAGCACAAGATCCTCACCTCTTTCTCATATGGAACTTTTTTGTAGCTCTGACTATATTGAATATATTACGCCAGGAGAAGAAAGTACCTCCCCGTTTGGTTCATAGCATTTTTAGGAACAGCTAGCAACAAAATAACAGCTACAAACAAACCCATCAAGAAACCTTTACTTTTGTTCTGGGTAATAAGTCAACATCTCGAAGAACTACTCATTCATTTCACTAATGGGTAACGGCTGGTCAAACAACTGAAGGATGATTAGTCAATCTCTAGCAAAGCACAAAAATGATTTTGATCCAATGAGACATTGTGAAATCAAGTCTGCTCAGCCTAGCCCAAGAGGAACTCGGAGTCCACTGGGGCAAAAGAGCATTATTTCCAGGAGAAATCTGCACCTACCAATCTAGAAAACTGAAGGCAGGGACCAAGCTGTCAGGAAAGCCTCCAAAGTCCGCTCTAGCCTGCACCACTGGTGACATGCCATAGAAGACAGCTTGTGCTGCTCTGGCAGCGTCCACATGAGCGGTCTGGCTCGGAGGAACAGCATGCTTTGGAAGCAAATCCCTCCCAGTTGCTGCCATTTGCCCAAAGGTGGCTTCACTCTGTAAAAGGTTTGACGTGCCTGTGTCACTAGTGCAAAGAGGGCTCTGCTAGGCTGCTAAATGCCTCTGTGACAGACCACGCATGACACGCTCACTCTCTCTCTCCAGGGAAGCAAATCCAAAGCCAGAATTCACTTGCTCTGCAAATGAGGAAACAAGAAATTCTGGAGGCACAAAAATATAGAAGCAAAAGGAAGAGTTTTTCATCTTCTGGATTACCACAGTGATTTGGAGTTAGTTTACTGTCAGCAAATGCAAATAAACAGTCCACTGGCTGAACAGAGGCCAAAGTAAAGCAGTATATGAAAACAGCTTGGCACCACCCTGCACTGCAAAGTCAGCCTTTTTTTTTTCCCCTTTGAACGAGCCAAGACACACGTGTCTGTTGGTCACTCTCAGGTTATATTATAAAAGGGTTGTTTACAGACACACAAAAAGAGATCAGATAAACTGGCAGCTGTACAGCCATGGGAGGGAGCCCTGCACAGTGCTGCAGCCCACATACACCTCAAAATGCTCCAGCCCCTGGAGCGGGTGCATGAAAATACGCACAAACAAGAGCAAACCAGCTTGACTTTGCTTAGGGGAAAAAAAAAAAGAAAAAAAAAAAAGAGATCCTTGATGAGCAAGAGGAGAAGGCCACAATGAAGGCAGCACAAAATTAGAAATCAGATGCTGCTTTACCTCCCAAGCAGCGCTGTTGTGCAACCTTTTCATTCAGCATGGGCCCATGTTCCTTGGGCTCACGCATCGCTGAACCCAGCAGGTCAGATGCAGCATGGGCTGCAAAACCCACGGGGAAAGGCTGGCTGAATACCTGGGCACTTAAGCCCACGTCGAAACAGACAGAAGTCCACCCCCATGTAAGGCAGGTGTGCTGGATGCTGCCTGTCTGCACGGAGCTGCGCCAAGGATAAACACACCTCAGGGCTAAAGTAAGAGGGGAGGAGAGGAGTGTGAGAAGCCAAGAGAAATGTGGCTGTGGCTGGTCCACTGCAGGCTGCCTGCAAAGGGTTAAGATGAGAAAGACGGCCAGGACCTGGCCAAGTGCCAAGGCAAGCCTCCAGCTAAATGGAAGGTGGCCAGCCAAGAGGCAGAGGCTGCCGTCCACTCCCAGTCACCCAGCCTGCTGTGACCTGTCCCCAACGCACCCAGCAGACCTTGGGACGTGACAGTGACAGGCCATTTACAAGGCGTTGCTTAAACACAGCTCCTCCAGCAGGGTTCCTTTCTCTAAAATAAATTACTCATAAAACCCATAAACATCATTTTAGTCCTACTGGTCTCAGCAAAAAGGAGTATTTAACACAAGGAGTCTTCTCCAAGCTAGGGATAACTAGCACAGGATCCCTTTTCAAACACTGAGCTATGTATATGCTTGTGTCTGATTTTAGGTGTGCTGAGCAGCTACTGATCCAGTTGATTTTGAACTCTGTACGACGTATGCGGTGAGGACTCGGTCTCATTATCAGAAGCAAAGTTGGATTTTCCTTGAGGTCATTACAAACCCCTGCTATTGGTACAACGTGCAAATTGTCACGTTGTTGGATGAGAGCCTGTTCGCCACTGACCGACCTGCTCTGCTGAGGTTTTTGAGCTGCGAGGACTGAATTTACCATAGGCAGACACACAAGTTTGTGTAAGAGCAACTTAACGCTCTGCTCATCACGTCATTGCTCTGTGTGGCTTACAGGAAACAGTCATCAACCAGTTGACATGAAAATTCATATTCAGGTAACAACAAAGCTATATGGACATCACACAGTTATGAAGGGAAGAACCACTGAAAAAATGAGTAGGGTGATCGCCACTGTGGGTTTAAAATTACAAAAAAAAAAAAAAAGAACAGAGAGAAAACCCATTTTCATTTGGCTCCAATTACTACAGACTTTAAGAGCTCATTCATGGACCTGCTGGAGCAGGGCCAGAGGAGGCCCCGGAGATGCTGGGAGGGCTGGAGCCCCTCTGCTGGGAGGACAGGCTGAGAGAGTTGGGGGGGTTCAGCCTGGAGAAGAGAAGGCTCCGCGGAGACCTCAGAGCCCCTTCCAGTCCCTAAACGGGCTCCAGGAAAGCTGGGGAGGGACTCTGGAGCAGGGAGGGGAGCCATGGGATGAGGGGGAACAGTTTTACACTGAAAGAGGGGAGATTGAGATGAGATATCAGGAAGGAATTCTTGGCTGTGAGGGTGGCGAGCCCCTGGCCCAGGTTGCCCAGAGAAGCTGTGGCTGTCCCATCCCTGGAGGGGTTCAAGGCCAGGTTGGACGGGGCTTGGAGCAACCTGGGCTGGTGGGAGGCATCCCTGCCCAGGGTGGCGGAAATAGATAGTCTTTAAGGTCCCTTCCAACCCAAACCATTCTATTATATTATTTCCTAACGCTTGCAGGGAGAGAGATGTGCCTGCACCCCTACTTTGCACCGAAGAACTGAAACACAGAGGGAATGACTTGTCCACCCCAGCCTATGTTAGAGAAGAGAAACGAATCCAGGTTACCTAGGCCCTACTTTCTCCTTGGGACAGCACTAGAAAGTCAACCCATGTGCCCACCCAAAATGCACCGTGTTCCTTATAGCAGGTAGAGCCCAGAGGTCTGCAAACCCACTGCCTCCCTGGGGGCTACGTGAAGCGCGGATCTACCCAGTCAACAGCCACAGGCTGTGGCGGTGAGAGGCGTTTCCCCCAGCCCGGAGCAGGCAGCGTGACCCAGCACTGGGGCTTTCACAAGCTCTGCGTAAACACCAGCTCAGGAAGAGCAAATGCAAACCACATTTCTGCAGAACTTTTCCCCAACCAAAGAGACCTCAGTTCCTAGCCCTGGGAAAACAGCTGAAAAAGAAGCATGGACGCCAAGCCCGAGGGTCTAAGAGTCAGCTTTGAAGAAACAAAGGGTGGGAACATTAGTTTTAATATGGGAATTGATCTGGGGGAGAAAGTCAGCAAGCAACGGAGCGGGGAGACAGGCAAAAAGGAAATTTACTTTGGACCTAATCCTACAAACTTAAAGCAATCAAGAGCTTTGTGGGCACCGCTCCTCACCTCAGCCGCTCAAAGGTCCACCCACAGCCACCGACAGACAGGCAGCCCTTGTTATCCATAGCACGGCTCTTGGGATGGAAGGGACAAGGATGACGGTGGGGATGAAGGCAGGTCACCCTGAGCTGGAGGGAGAGGGGAGCAGCATACTGCATCTCTGCTCCTCCCAAAGCCTCACCACCACTCTAACATTGGGCTCTGGCTCTTGTGGTAAAACCAGGCATCCGAGCTCCCTTTGTTCTGCGACACACACCTGGCTGCTCAGCCCACATCTACCAGGGGACCGGGCTCCAACCTGCAATCCTGGAGACAGGAAAGCTGCTCTGGGCAGGCTCAGGAGGGACAGCACGGCCCCAGAGCACATCCCCACGCAGGCAGGCTGTCCCTGCCTGCCCAGGCGGCTTCAAGCCCGGAGGAAGCAAACTGGACCACCCATGCACCCACTCTGGCCACGACTGGGCTCCATCCGCACCACATTGGGCGGCGCAAGCAGGGGAAGCCTGCCAGCACTGCTGGTGGGCCAAGGCAGCCTCCAAACGGCTAACAGGTGGCTTTCAACAAGAACAGCCCGAGCTGGATTTGAACTGGTGCCCGAGCACGGAAAGCTCCAAGTTTCCTCCTCAGCCCCCTCAAAATTTTCATCTACCAGGATCTACGTAGAGAAAGGACTTGTCTGTACATCGAGTCCCTTCGTTAGTGCTTTTCTCTGCTGCTCAGTCTCCTTGTACAGTGCCATCTCCTATGCAATCACACACCAGAGAACACTACGCCTGCTTACAAGACCTCCCGGCCTTATGCTCACATCAACAAACAGGATGACAAGCCATAGCACTACCCCTTCCCTTCAGCAGACAACAAGGCCAAAATTAAGGGCAAAACGTCGCATCATGCACAAGGCAGGGCTGACAGACAGCTTGGTAGCCCCCCAGCCCCAGGCCATGCTGCTCCCTCTTCCGGATCTCTGCTGGATGGCTCTACTACGGTCCACTCAGCAGCGAGCCGTGAAGTTGACACCAGCGCCACTGGGACAGCCGGATGCTGGGAGAGCCCCAGGGGCCGCAGCTGCCTGCCGGGAAGCCAGGACATGAGGGATTCCCACAGGATCCCAGCCAAGGTTCAGGCTGGGTGCTCCACTCTCCCATTCCAATAACCAGAGTCTAGTCCAGTTTCTTTTGCTGAGGCAGGATCAAAGTTACCCCAGCCACCCCTAGTGAATATGTTAATTGGGACATGCTGTGGTTTCCACCACACCTAATACTGTTGGAAAAACAGAGCGGGAACTGCCTCATCCCCTCTGCACCTCCCCTCCTTTCCCCAGAGCTCGCTTGCTGTCCACCCTATTGCTCATCACTTCAGAAGATTTCCGGGACCCATGGAGGTATGAGGGGTTTTATATACATTTAAACAATCACCTCACATCCTTCCTCCCCATCCATCCTTCCCTTTTCCCCTGCTCCTTTGGATGTTTCCCTGTCTCCTTCCCATTCAGCTGGTTTCCCCATCAGTAGCCCAGACTTGCTCCTGCTCTTATTTTTCTTCACAGCAAGATGCTCATGATTTCAGGCAGCCCTTGTCCTATAAACCTTTTGCTGTCCCAAGGAACCTCCCTGGGCTCTCCCCGTTCAAGGGAGCCCCGCGGCATCTAAAGGAAGAACATACCAACTTTCTGAACAAAACCTCACTGAACAAATATGAACATTAAAGTTCCCGTTGGTTTCCTCCTCCATACAGAAGCAGAGGGGTGTTCACTCATGTCAATGCTGAAATGCAGTAGATACGCAGGCTACAAATGCCAAGTCGCTATCAGAGCCATCTCCTCGCCTTTGTTTTTTCCTCCCTACATCCCAGTGTATAAGGAAGGAGATGAACAATGGGGGATACCCCATCCCACCCATATGGACCCAAACCAACAGAAATCCCACGTGTCAGCGGAAGAGAGGGAGACACACAGAGAAAATGCAGAACGGTGTTGGCATTTCAGGGCGCCCTTTTTAGCTACGGCAGGAAGGTCAGAGCCAGAACAGGCAACTCCAACACAATGAGCTGCCGAAGCTAAATATAAACCCGTTGAGGGCATGGATACAGGAGTTTGTTTTTACAGTGAGCCGACGGACGATCAACATTGTGCCACATCCCTGCTCAAAATAATTCACAGCTTTATCACTACTGACAGTCTTTGTATTTTATTAAAGAGGCAGAGCCCATGCTTACACCCATTTGCCAGTCTAAGTCAGTGGAAATGATTAACTGAGAATGAGAAATACTCAAAATTTTCCATCTCTACTATGCCAGCCTAGGAAAATCTATTATGTTGCTCTCCCGTGATGGGACCACCTCATTAGGGAGCCATTTATCTAGCTTCCTCACACACACATTATTCTTAACGTTAGGTTAACTGCTATAAATGCCCTAGCTCTCAAGCCCCCAGTCCTTTCCCAACATGCCACTTGGCAAAAACTACCCTTCCTCGTCACACGTTGAGGTTTTTACACTTTGCTCACAGATACCGAGATTTGGTTGACAAACTGTTTTTGCCTGCTTACTCAGGCAAAAAAAAAAAAAAGAAAAAAAAGAAAAAAGTGACATTTACCCAGCATAACTATCTCAGTATGATTCTCAGAACTGAAGAGATTTTTTAGAGGAAGGGGAACTCTTGTGGAAAAAACACGAGGTGTTAAAAGCAAGAAAAAGAGAACGTGCAAGAACAAAACCAAGTTAGAGACAAAAATATGCTTCAGCCCCAATGAATGGAAGGAAAAGCGCCCTAGCTAGAACTCAGGATGCTATTTTTAAGTACAGTGGTAGGAAAAGATAAAACCATGGTACCATGCCAGTAACACATTTGTTATTTGGTGCCCAGGGAGACACTCAAATGATTCGCATGGCTGGTATTTAACTTGGTATTTCTTGCTAGGCTTATGTTACAGCAGAGAAATCATTTCCTTACTCTCGAGCATGTACTTCTTGGCAATGGGCAGAGAGAGCAGCCGGATGTGACCAATGAGGGAGCCCCAGGCATGGGCTCTGGAGAGCGGAGCTTCGGGTGGCAGCGGGCTGTATGGCTGGATCACAAAGTAAACAGTCAGCAAGACCAATCCCAGCGTGAGCAGGCCCTGTGAGAGAAAAGAGGCATGTAATTAATTATACTGCAGTGAGTTGGTGTGTCTTCAGAACAGGACACACCTTCTGGCTGGTATCAAAGGGTTGTGGCTGCGTGCTGTAACAGGAACACTCACATTTTTGCCGGGGCTCCTTGTTCAACTGCAATGCTATTTACGTACACAGAGGTGTCACTCAGTTTTATTGTTAGGGATGTCCAAGGACAAAAATCAAGCAGCCTTCAAACCCAAGCCACACAACTCTGTTCTAGTATCTTAGCACTGCAAATAATCTAGCGCCAGAGCAATGAGGATCATCTACAGATACTTCCGATTCCTCCCACCTAATCAAATAAAAGCTTGTGCTTCTGCCATACCTCTTACACAAGGTTTTCAAGGCTTTTTGCAAACATCCGTCAAGCCTTGAAACACTTTGGCAGAGTTGGCACCAGCTCCCTCCTCCATACCAGAATCCCAAATAAGCCTTAAAGAGATGACATGACGCATTTCTCCCCCTGGCCAAAGTCAAAGTGAATCAACAACAAAAACAAGAACAGAAGCCGAAAGTTCAAGCTTCCAGTTTCCTGTTCTCCTGCCTCATTTTACAGCTTTTTATAGGACACGAGAAAGAAAGCTTGAATTTTTTTCTAAATAGAAACCATCCCGATGATTTTGTGCAGATGACACTAAAATATTACTGAATATTATGCCAGTGGGAAGCTTTTCATCCTTGTAGCAAACATCTTGAACCTGCCTAACAATAGCATCCTTTCACCCACTTTGCAAAACTTTTTACAGCATCTTTTAGTTATGGGTCTCAAAGCATTTTTCTAGCATCAAGCATCATGGCAACCGGTTTATTAGACTAGAAGGAGAATAAAGCAGGCAAGAAGCTTGTGACAGGATCAGAAACAGAACCTGGATCGCTTCATTATTCAACCCTGAACTTTAAGAATCTCCTTCCTTCCTCACATTTCCACTGAGGGTGCTGACACTGGGAATCTTTGCCTGAAGAATCAGTCCAAGCCTCATTCTTTAATAATTTAAGGAGAAGAAGGTGTTGACATGTTAAACTTTTGATGTACATGAGTAATTTCAAATCTCAGTCGGCTGTCTTCTGTTTTCAAACAAGCTCATGGGACAAAGGAAGGAAACTACACTTCACAGCTTTTTAAATAAAGAACTCAGAAAAAGTCATCAAGAAAATGCAATGGGAAATAAGAGGCTCAGGTGCAAAAGAAGAACTCTGACCCTCCAAATGGTCTGCGCGTGCCCAAAAGACACCTTACCTTGTAAAGTGCCACTAAGATAGGGTACCGCGGAGGTCCCCTTTGGGGTTCGTTTCTTTCCAAGAGCTGCTTGATGAATTTCTCAATGGCTTTTTCTGACATCCCACACTGGTGGCCAGTCTGCCTCACTAGATCGATCGTCTCTGATAGCTTGTCATAGATGCTGAGCTCGTTGGCTGAAAGCTCCATGGCCTCCGATGAAAAATCCCTGCGGAGAGATTCAGTATGTTAACAGAAAACACACTCCAGCCGTACAGCTCAACACCAGCATGTGCAGAGAGATCACAGGAATGTCGCAATGTCTAGGCAAGAAGGAAGGTTTCTCCGGAGCAAACCTGTTTGCAGCCCAAAGCACAACACTTAGCTGCAATCCTAATAGTCTCAGCTGGTTCAATATCTCCCTGGGATTGAAAGAAGCCGTGAAATTTCCTGACAAGAGAAGAACCAGCTGAGATTCACAGCTTATGTAAATGAACAAAGCTTCCCAGAAATCAATGAAACTGCATTTATCCATCTATTCCAAATGAATATGTCCCATAACGCGATTGCTCACCAAGTACAAGAGCCGGCAATACAAATTTGATCATCACAGTAGCCAAGCTAAGCTCACCTGCACTACAATTCTAGTCACTTATATTAACGTAAGTTTGTTTTCATTAAATCTCCTGACAGCAATAAGAACATGATAGAGAAATAAGCAGTACGTGCGGGGCAAAGTTCAACAGTTTACAATTTGTTTAAGTTTTCGCAACCTGATGTCCAAGCCAACTGATTATTGAGTAACAGTAACGTGATAGCAGCATGCTCTGCAGGCAACAAAAGGTCCTAGTTCCTCTGAAAACTTGCCTGCACGTCATTCAGATGCAGAAATACCACCTAACTGAATACTGCAGGAAGAATAGCATCGTGAATGCAAAACAGAGATAAAATGGCATTTAACAGCAAATTATTTCCCACCGTGAAATTTCAACGGGAAAGCTTGTAAGAACACACCTATGAGCTATCAACATTAAGATGACAAAAAAAAAAAAAAGATAAATGGGTTCCTCTATTGCTCCCCCTGTCTCCCACAAAGGCAGAGCCTCGCAATACCAAGAGCAGCAGATGGGCTGAAGAAAAGATGCAAAGAAATTACTGGACAAGCTAATAGCTGCCAACGTGAGAATCTTATCGTTAGAGAGACATTTAGCCTCAGAGAAACACTGCTGCGGGAAAGGGAGCACCTGTGAGGTCTTGCTTTGCTTCTTGTTTCTGAGCTGGGAAAACTAACCTGGATCAAACTGGAACAACCGAAACTCTTTCTGGAGAGAGAGTTTAGCAATGCATCGCCCTGAACGCACAACCTGAGGATCATCATGTAAAAAACACAAGCAGCACAACCAATACACCCAGCTCACAGCTGAAAATGGCAATCAGGCCCCTGTCCCCCTTTTGCTCCAAGTACCCCCTGACACCAGGAACCCACTCGTGAATCACGCGTTCTGCTTCACCCAATTCACCACCTCGCTCCAGGGAGTCTGGCGCCATACTGCGAGAATTGTATAACTATTTACACAGGTCTGCTCCACACACACCTTGCAGCACAGCCTGCGTTTTAAAAGCACAGATCCGTTTTGCTCACTCGAGAACAAGCTGACAAGCACTGCATAACATGCTACCTAAACTTAGATTTGCTCTGCTGTAACTCATTCTGGCTGCTCCCGCAGGACAAATCAGCCGTAAATGTACGCACGTACCAAGAAATAAGATTCACCAAACTTGAAATCTGATTTGCCTTTAAAGAACTGGTTGACAGCTCTCCCCCTAAACCATGGGCTCCTACAAGTCAGAACTCAAGCCATGTGTCGTGGTTTTGGCCGGATTGGCCAATTAGAAAGACAGATGCCTGCTCCCCCCCAAAGAGAGGAGAGGAAGACAGAAGGAGATTTATGAGTTTAGAAAAAGAACTGAACTACTTTAATAAAAATATTAATAAATAATGAAATAATAAATAATAATAAAATTTTTTAAAAGTNCCTCTAATGGGGCAAATAACGAAATTAGCTGACCTTGGTTGTTATAGCAATAAGTAGAAGCAAGAGCCTCTCTGCATACCATTCCTTGGTATAATCAGGTCTTATCACTCTGAGAGAGAACAGTTTCTGAACAATATGCTGTTAATTTCAGAGTTTAGTCAGTTAGAAGAGGCCCAGCTAAAAAGTAAAGTTACAAGACAGAAAATTGGTTCTGTTTTACCTCACACCAGGACACCATGGCATTTTATATCTTTTTTTCTGCAGTGCTAGAGTGTAGTTTCAGAAAAAAACCAACCACTTTTCAACAGGACTCTCCCTTCCAGATAAACTCCCTGTTCTGCTCTTGCACATTTGTTTATGTGGTCACATGGTGAATCAGATCAGGAAAATTATCTGGCTGAAAAATAACCCCTATTTGTTTGGTCAGCAGCTGCCTAAGCATCCAACTCAAGCAGTTAATGTCAGATGTTACATTAACATTAGTGTCAAATTTCTAGCCACAGCCTTCGAAACACCAAAAGAGTAAAACGCCAAATTAAAATCTAACCCCAAGCACGCAATGAGAACATACTGCACTACATTGCCAGGTTAATTAGCTCCTGGCCCTGTTCTACTGACATTCCTTGCATTCCGTGCAAATATTTGTCCCAGATCTTACCACCTCAGCAGCCCCATGGGCGAGCAATGCTGCCCCAAACCAGGTTTGATCAATAATATCTCATTATGGATGGTAAGCCCTCCAAGGCAGGGACCTTTTCTTCTTGTATGTAAAGCACCTGGCATGCACTTGGCTCTATAAAAACAATACACTGCTTTACAAACTCTTTCATTTATTTAATACCCTGCTTCACATAACAAGCAAGAGCCAGCACATCTGCAGGACATTAAATGCCTTTTTCTTCCCTAGCTTTTATGATTCCCCTAGTTTGCCTTGATGCTGCAACTGGTGCATTAAATGGTCTGAAAGGTTACCTAGCTTTCTCTGGCTCCCGTGTGCCAAAGCTTTCGCCTGTGAAGTTCTCCTGTGTGGAATTCCAGCAGATTCAGCAAGCTTCCCCTGCTTACAGAATCTGCCTGGAACCACTTAAAACAGAAATGCTGTCAAATGTGGCGATTTCCCCCTTTCCAAACAGCAGGAGCATCCCACTGGGATAAAATGCTGAGATGCATCTGCCCCCCCCC
>VWZL01002349.1:458050-475283 GCA_013396915.1 Stercorarius parasiticus | reverse complement strand
AGCCCCCCCAGACCCATTTACCTCCCCCAGCTCCACTGCGCCCCATTTCTGCTCCCCACCAAGACCCATCCAGTGCTCCCCTGAACCCCACTTACCCCCAGCCCCGCGGGGACACAGCTGCCTATTCCCGCAGCTTGAGTGACAAGCAGTGACCACACACGGGGTGTTAACCCCCTAAAAAGCGTGGGAAAGCCCTAAAAACAGTGGGAAAGGCTTCTAGGACTAAAGGGCTGGGAGATGGAGCAAGTGGAGGTCCCCAGAGCCACGCCACAGCATGAAAATCTCAGAAAAAAGCAAGGGGTCTCAGGCACAGCTTTGCTCCTTAATTGCAATTAAACACATTTTCAGAGTCAGCTGTTGGTCACGGCTGTGACGGGTGGTTTTGGTATCTCTCTGCTCCCTTTTCAGCCTTGTTTAAGTTCTCGGCCTCAACAACTTCCTGCAGCGAGGAATTCTGCAGTTTAATTAAACATTGCGAGAAAAAGTACTTCCTCCGATCAGGTTGGAGTTTCCTGCCCCGTCAATCCCAGCGCGGGAAGCGGGACGGTCTCCGCGTGCCGATTTTACTGCCCTTTTGAGGGGAATGGGGTGAAATTCTGGAGCACCAAAAGCTTTGCCTGATGGTTTGTTCCTGCTCAGCAGGACCCTGTCTGGATTCGCTGCTTTCCAGGTGGACGCATCAAAGCGAGACGGTGGCAAACGCCCGCTAAATTTGGGCTGGTTTCCGAGATATTCCGCGATCTTGGCTCGGCTGGGGCAGCTCCTCTATTTCTCACGAAGCGCCTCGAAGAATTACAAATGGCTCGAAGGGAAACAACCCGATTTACAAAAAAAAAAATAAATTCCTGTGGTCCAAACAAATATGCGTTTCCCTGTTGCTATTAATATCTCAGACCTTGATCCTCCTCCAGACACTGGTGGGTGCGTTTAACAGCTTACAAATGAGCGGTGCCTTTGATCGTGGAGTGGGAACGTTTGCTGGGATCGTGAATGATTAAAGCCAAAAGATGGTTTCAAATGCAACGCGCTGACCGCGTTTTCCAACAGCTTTTATCGCCTTCCCGGTCTTTCTCTTGACCTGGCAATAAAAAAATTGATTTCCACGTTCAGAGGGGAGGTTTGGAGGGGAATAACGCTTGTTTTCTGCAACACCTGTGGGCACAAACTCAATCCTTTTTCCTAGACGTGATTTCTAGTGCAATTAAGTCAGACATTTCTTTCTGTCTGCTGTTCTGGGAAGCCTTTTCTTTTGCAGATCTCTCTTTTGGCCCCTATTTAAGCTTCTCTGGTCTTTCCTTGCAGCGGCAATACCGCAGCTTGAGGGTATTCCTGCATTTGCTGCCATCTAACGGGAGGATTTAGCCTCGGCGACCTCAACTCGTTATTTTGCGAGCAAATAAAAACCTTTTCCTGCACAATCCTGCTGCCACTTGGCCAAGCAGCATCTTCCACACATAATCCCAGCAAATTTAGGTGACGGGAAAAGCTGATCTGCTGGATGGCTTTGGCATACGTGCAGCCGGGCGGCTCTGCACGGGGGCACGCGGAGCCAGTAAAAAGGGCCTTTTGGGGTTAATTAGGCTGAAATGGTGTTTCTCTTATCACAGACCAGACTCTCAAGTTGTAGTTGAATTTATATTATTTTATGATAAAAACAGCAATGCAGAAATAGTGAAGATGGGCCCAAACAACCACAAAAAACCCCTATTCTTAACTACCCCAACTCCAGGCACAGCTCTGAACGGAGCCACGTAAACTCTTCCTGAGGAGCTGTGGTCTTCAGGCTTCTCCATCGCTAAAAATATTTTATAATGAAATACGGTAAAGAGGGATGGACTTGGAATGGGGGTATGAATGTATCACATTAAGAAAAGAAGTCTTTTAAGGATAGAGAGCCCAGGGAGGATGGCTTGGGACAGGGGATGGGAGCTTTGGTGGCACAGAGGTGCCAGAACACCGAGACGGGGTGTGCAGAGGAGAGAACTCACCTGTAAAAGACTCGAAAATTCCTCCATCATCGCAAAGTTGTACCCTACCCGGGGAAGCTCGTATCCCTGATTTTACTGAGCATGAGCTTGGGCCATGGGTGGTCTTTGTGCATCTCCGTCTGCAAATCACCACCGTTTCCACCGAGCGCTTTTTGGGGTATGACACAGAGCTGGCCCCGTTTGAAGGGGTAATTCTGTGATGAGCAGAAGCAGGAGAGTGCTCTCGCCTGGCTGCCGTGGAGATTTGTCACTGTCTGATAAAGACTAAACTTAAACTGCAATTCTTCCATCAATGGGCGTGTTAATTAGTCCCGGTTACTCAGGCCTTTATTCATACAGCAGGTGCTACCCATGGGGGGCTGCTAAAAACAGCCCCTGGGCTCCAAAACCATTTGAAGCAGGGAAAGAAAAACCAGGTACATATACACGGGCGTCAGGAGCATTTAAGCCTTGTTTCCTTGAAAAGCTGAGCTATAACAGTCAGAAACATGCAGAATGATATCCTTTTTTTTTTTAAAACTATATAGTGTTATTAGAAAATCAACTCTTGTTGTCACTATATTTTTGTAAAAAGCAGAAACTGGCTACTATTATACTTGGTCATACTATACATATAAATAATAACGGCGACAAAAAGCAAGCCCGTCTGAGCAGAATTATTTCCCCCACGTCCGCATGTAAGCACAGTATCTCAGCACATCTGCTGGGGATGAGGCAACGCAGGCGATATATAAAAATGCTGAAATATAACGCTTGTATTCTTGTTTATTTAGTCTGTATCCCTCCCTCTGCAAAAATACAGCTCTCTGCATCAAGCTGTAGAAAGGGGGGGAAAAAAAAAAAAAAGAAAAAAGCCTTGAAATTGTGAGGTGTGCTTGTTTAGATTTTTCAGGCTGGGTTTTAAAACCGATGCGGGGGCTGCGGAAGGGGGCAGGGTGCAGCAGATTGCTTTTCCCTGCCCAACCTTAAATTCCCTGCAATAGTGCAAAAAATCTGTCCTGGGGGCAATGCACGGAAAAAGGGCTCTTGCAAGCATTTATCTGATCCTATATCCCACCACCCCAGGGCTCTTTCTATTATCCTGAACATGCTTTTGGGGCTTTTGAATTAATTTTGAGCAGTTTTTAGTCGTTCCCTGTCAAGATCCGTTATGCTCACGGACAAACCAGGAAAGAGAAAAATTAGCTTTGCTTTGCCTAATTGAAGGGACTTACAAAGTGCATTTAGGATATACTGCAGATTTCATCGTTCCAGATCATTAAAAAGCCAGAGCAAAAGTCACCGCCGCACAGTGGCACCAACAGCCCTAAACCCCCTTATTTTATACACTTCAGGAGTCTTCAAGTGACTCCTGGTATTATTTTCTTTTATCCCAAGACTCAGTTTTTCTCCCTGCTGCTTCCAGTATGGCTCCAGCGTCTCACGTCCAGGTGGGGTCCTTTTCTGCCTCTTCCCTTAGCCTGTTTTTGTCTCCAAAAAGTGGTAAAGTTTCCCAACAAGTATTTCGGGGAGCTTGTGTGCTCTGGGATAACAGCAGGAGGTGAGCGGGGACAGAGAGGGGTGACAGCTGCCTCCTCCGCAGCGGCTTTTGCTCTCAGCATCGGAGGGACATCAGGCAGGGCAGACACGTGGGGAGACGAGGTGGTCCCCCAGGACTATTTTTATGCTTATCTGGTTGTCACTGCCATTTCCAATCACAACGGGGGGGTCTGTCTGTCACCAGCAACAGCCCTTCTTCTTCTGGGGTGGCTTTGCTACCTCTTTTGCCTCATTTTTTAATTCATCTTCACGAACTTTGAGCGACCTGGGAGAAAAGGAAGCAAATTAGCCGGGTATTTCCCCCACTGTTTCCCGTTGCTTCGCGATTTGTCTTGACAAGCATCGGGCAAGGAGGTTCAGCAGGGCTGAAAGGAGTTAGGAACCTTCCAGCTCAGCGTGATTTGCGAACCCTGGGCTCTGCTAAAAAACGCCGACCTAAATCAAATCACAGGCAGAATTTATTTCAGCCAGCCCAGGGAGAAATCAGCAGCATCCTGAGAAGGGTTTTATTAATCTCCTTGCAGTGCTGACTGCTCAGGAGACGTCTTGCAGCACTTATCTGCGGCTCATCCCGGCCATGCTCATGCTGCTCCCAGTTTTCCCTGCCATTTGGGCAGAGGGAGTCTCAAGTGACAGTAACACACCAGCATTTGGAGTTAAAAAAAGCAAGGAGGCCATTAAATTCAGGACAGCTTGAAAAATCCAAGCACATGCCTCACCTGGTTAAGCTGACCATGGACTCGGAGACGTTGTGGCCCGAGGCAGCGCTGCATTCATAAAACATGAGCTGATGCTCCTGGAAGACACAGAGCCCAAAGAGAAATGTAATATTCTTGCGTTGGAATAGCTTAATATAGGAGTAAATGGCCATGGGACAGTCACGGTCAAGGGGAAACAGAAGGACTCAAGGAAACAAATAACTCAGTAACTGGTTTACTGGAATGTGAGGGTGAAATCCAGCTTTTTTGGTAGCTACGACATCAATATTTAGTATCAATGAAAAGGCTGACACTGCAGATGGAACAAGATGGGATGCACTCCCGTTAGTGGAGCGAATACATAACTAGATGTTCCCAGGTCTTTTGTGCCTGCCAGTGACGGGTTTGTGAAAGATAATAAAAATAAAAATAAAAATAGCACCTTGTCCTGGTGTCTCCAGTTGTAAAACTGGCCACTGGATACTGCCCCAAATCCCATGAACTTTGAAATTAAGTTGGTAAAGGTGAAATTCTTCTTGCCTAATTTTTACTAGCCGCCTACATTTGAAGAGATTAATCGTACTTTAAGCATTTAAAACAGGTAGGACTTGGTGGGTTTATTATTTATATGATGCTGGGAAAATGCGTGGCACTTCCCAGCAGAGAAGAAAGTGTTTTAATTTAGAGATCCAGTTCCATAAACTGTTTTACTGGGGCGGTGCTGAGTCGAAACTAAAAGGGCAAGGGGAAAGCAGGGCAGGGAAGGGTGAAAGATGGGTTCAGAGATCACTTTGCTGAGGCACAAAAGGTGAGTGAAGGGCTTTCGCCTTTCGGCCTCAGTCCTCGGGTTGGTGGCACCGTCCTTAGCTGTCCTGGGGATAGCTTAACTTGGGGGGACGGCAGGACAGCAGGCTTTCAGCAGGGCCATGCACCTACCTTGGCCAAGCGCTCCCCCTCCTTGGTAGGGACCTGTCTCTCTGCGGCGCAGTCGGTTTTGTTCCCGAGGAGCAGAATAACGACTCCATCTTCTGCTCCTTCCTGCGCAATTAAAGAGGGGAGGATCAGGAGCACGACTTGGTCTCCCTCGAATCACAGCCGGCCACGCTGTCTGCAGCATCCCGGAGCACCCTGAGGGATGCCCTGGGTTTGGGCCGATAACAAAACCTTAAATTCTTAAGTGAGTTTAACAACATTTAAGAAAGGGATTTTTTTGCCTTAAATCATCTGTCCTGATCTATTAACAGGGCATAACACTGGATGAGTCACCTTTGTGTTTGACTCCAGGAACCCTCCAGAAGATGCTCTGGCTGGGATTTACACGCACTGAACAAGGCGACACCCCATTCTGTTCCAGCGTTTGTAGACACGGACTTTGTACTGGACTGGAAATCTCTGACAAGAAGTTTTTTAATAAGACACAAGTGGCCTCCTGTTTCCCAGGACTCAAAGTGGGCTATTCTTGATTTAAAATTGTTATAAAAATAACTTCTAACATTTTCCAGTTTTTAATTTTTAAGAAGTTGATCATTATCATAACGATGCTATCAACAAATTACCCCAGGGAACACCGCAAAAAATGTGACAACTGTCAGTATCTGAATTTAAATCCTCCAAGAAAAAATATTTTCTAACTAAAGCAAAGCAAAATGCCCTTTACAAAGTTCTTGGTCACCCCCAGACATCCATCCCTAACCGGTGGCAGAGGCCGGGTGGGGAAATGCTGATCTCGGAGTTCTCAGACCTCAGGACAGAACGAGGTTTTCCAGCTTCACCCACCTGGATGCAACTCAGCCAGTACCGCGTGTCCGAGAAGGAGTACTCCGACGTGATATCGTACATCAGCACGACCCCGTCCGCCTTCCGGAAGAACTGCTTGGTGATGCTGCGGTACCTGCGGGCGTTTTAAACGGTCACCGATACGGTCTAAAAAGGTTTTGCCTAGGAGCGATCTGAAATCCCAGTGGGAAAGTTAGGAATGCATGTCTACAACAAAAGGCAAAACCCAGATTTTGCTCCTATCCTGATCATAGAGGCCGTATAAACAGCCTTTATCTTAATTACTTCCCTTATTATGCTTTATCAGATCACACACTGCCCAGAGTCCCTTCTTAAACAACCCCTCCTTTGCTTAGCGAAGCCAATAATGTTCATTTCCACTAAACTACCAGAAAAAGAGAAACCCACAGGTTGCTCTCCTTCAGCAGACAGCACAGCAGCTCACCTTTCTTGACCAGCTGAGTCCCACAAGCGGAGAGCAAAGCACTTGTTGTCCACGATGAGGTTTTTGACCTGATAATCCAGTCCTAGGAGACACAAAAAGGGCTATTTTGATACTGTAGAGTCCATCCCTGCGACAGAGGATGGATGGAGAGGGCACATGGTGCAAGTGTGGTCTGAGGCTGCAGCTCAGGTGGGCTGGTCCCAAGAGAACCTCCAGCTTTTAGATCTTTAAGGGCTGGATTTTGGGAAGGTCTCTAATTTCACAATGAATAAAACCGGTTTGGTTAAGAGAGGAGAAGAGAGCTGAAAGGCAAAGCAGAGGGAAAAGCACTAGGGCCGTTGGTATTGCTGCCCTAGAGAGGGCAAGGAGGACCAGCATCACCTGCTTGTGAGCATCCAGGCATGTGAAGTTGGTGGTCCTGTTTGGTCCTTGGTGACCAAATAGATTGTATAGATGCCTGGCATGAGCACGCGTGATCATTACATGCGCGTAATGATCACCAGCAGCTTGTGGGGCGGAGGAAAGGGAATTGTGAAAGGTCACCCCAGCGGGTGCGGAGCTGTGCCGGAGCTGGAGGAGACCTACCCACTGTGGCGGTGAGGTGCGGGTTGAAGGTGTCGGCGTGCAAGCGGTACAGGAACGACGTTTTGCCCACGTGGGAGTCCCCAATGAACAGCACGTTGTAGAGGTGGTCTGGGTCGTGGGAGGCCTCAGGAGAACCCCTTGGGGCAGCTCCTGCCCCATCCGCAGTCACAGCCCCCGGCTCTCCTGGGCTGGGCTGGGATTTCTGGCTCATTTTCTGCCCAACTTCTTGCTGCTTCTCCCGTTGACCAACATTGAGGTCTTCGCTCTGTTCTCCCACGAGCTGCCTTTGAGGCTGCAGGCTGCTGTTGGCCACATCCCCCAGTGAGCTGCCTCCGTGGACCATCCCCAACTGATCATTCCCAGCATCTTCCTGTTGGACCCTCGTGTGAAGGGTTGACACTGGTGGCACCTCTGGTTTTGGAGGCTCAGCAGGTCTGGCAGCTGTTTGTTCTGTTTCCATCACATGCGGCGGCTTCTCCTCCGGCTGCTGGGAAGCGGTGTGAAGCCTCACCTTATCTGCCTGCGCCGAGACCTGCTCCTGAAGCTCGCTTTGGGCTGCTTGTCCCGAAGCGCTTAGCCGACGCACATCTGGAACGAGAACATCCTCCTGCATCATCGTTTGCAGCTTTAGCGTGCTGATTTGTACTGGCACCTTGGAGACTGGGGAGGCCAGTGCAGATGCACCGTCATCATGGCCCTGCTTTAGCCCTAAATCCTGAATTTTGGCTAAACTTCTTGCCCCTGCCTCCAGCCTCTCTCCCTGCACCACTTCCAGACCTTGAGCTCCATCCAGAGGCCTCCCCTCTGCAGCAGCCCTGTCTCCCTGCAGTAATTCCAGTGGCTGGGTATCCTCCAGAATCTGCCCACCAGGACCAGTGAGTGCTCCCAGCTTTGCTCCCAGACCAGGACCCTTGGCAGCAGCGGCACGCTCAGGGTACAAAGTGGCCTCAGCTGGAGGGGATACGCGGGCACCAGCAGCTCCCTCCGAGGTGTCTGCGGTGTGAGCTGCACGCAGACCTGCCGTGGAACCAGGCGCCTGGCTCTGCTCCTCTTCCCGCATCCCAGCTGCATCCCAGGGTGCCAGATCTGCCTTCGTGCTCTCTCCTGGGGTCAGTTTGAGCTTATCCGCCTCTGCAACTAGCTGCGCATTGGCATCAGTGCTTTGAGCCTCCAGCCTGTACAGACTTTCAGCCTCCTCAGGGGGCTGCACGCCTGCACCAGCCCCCTCTCCCTGCCCCGCTCCTGCTCCCTGCGGATCCAGCACAGGCTCCTGTGGCAGCTCATGTTCATCCTGCCTTTGTGCCCCATCCTCAGCCTCCTCCCCAAGCTGAATGGCTGCATGATCCTCCCTTCCCTGGAGGATTTCAAGGCTGGGACCCCCACGCAGCTCCATGTCTGCCTGGGAGCCCTCTGCCTCCGTTTCCACGGACTCTGGTTTATCGACCTGGTCCAGGGATTCAACATCTGGAGCCAGGCTCCCTCCCTGCTCTCTCCACAGGGCACCAGCTTCGCTCAGGGGCTGCAGATCTGCCTCCGTGTTCCCTCCTGGGGTCAGTTTGAGCTCATCCGCCTCTGCAATTAGCTGCACGTTTGCATCAGTGCCCTGGTCCTCCAGTATGTCCAGGATTTCAGCCGCCTCAGGGGGCTGCACGCCTGCACCAGCCCCCTCTCCCTGCCTGATGGTCACTCTGTGGGGCTGAAACACAGGCTCGTGTGGCAGCTCACGCTCACCCTGCTCTTGTGCCCCATCCTCAGCCTCCTCCATGAGCTGTGTGGCTGCACGGTCCCCCCTTCCCTGGAGGATTTCAGGGCTGGGACCCCCACGCAGCTCCATGTCTGCCCGGGAGTCCTCTGCCTCCATTTCCACAGACTCTGGTTTATGGACCTGATCCAGGTGTTCAACATCTGGAGCCAGGCTCCCTCCCTCCTCTGTCCACAGGGCACCAGTCTTATTCTGGGGCTGCAGATCTGCCTCCGTGTTCCCTCCTGGGGTCAGTTTGAGCACCTCCGCCTCTGCAATTAGCTGCACATTTGCATCAATGCTCTGGTCCTCCAGTGCGTCCAGGACTTCAGCCTCCTCAGGGGGCTGCACGCCTGCACCAGCCCCCTCTCCCTGGCCCACTCCTGCTCCCTGCGGATCCAGCACAGGCTCATGTGGCAGCTCTTGTTCGTCCTGCCCTTGTGCCCCATCCTCAGCCTCTTCCCCAAGCTGTCTGGCTGCTCCACCCTGCTGCTGTCCCCGTGGGGCTTCTGGGCTGAGACCCCCACATGGCTTCGTATCTGCCTGGGCGTCCTCTATCTCCAATTCCACTGACTCTGGTTTATTGGCCTGATCCAGGAGTTGCACATCTGGAGCCAGGCTCCCTCCCTGCTCTGTATCCAGGGAGCCGACCTCACTCGAGAGCTGCAGATCTGACTCTGTGCCCGCTCCTGGGGTCAGTTTGAACTCATCCGCCTCTGCAATTAGCTGCACGTTTGCATCAGTGCCCTGGTCCTCCAGTATGTCCAGGATTTCAGCCGCCTCAGGGGGCTGCACGCCTGCACCAGCCCCCTCTCCCTGGCCCACTCCTGCTCCCTGCGGATCCAGCACAGGCTCATGTGGCAGCTCTTGTTCGTCCTGCCCTTGTGCCCCATCCTCAGCCTCTTCCCCAAGCTGTCTGGCTGCTCCACCCTGCTGCTGTCCCCGTGGGGCTTCTGGGCTGAGACCCCCACATGGCTTCGTATCTGCCTGGGCGTCCTCTATCTCCAATTCCACTGACTCTGGTTTATTGGCCTGATCCAGGAGTTGCACATCTGGAGCCAGGCTCCCTCCCTGCTCTGTATCCAGGGAGCCGACCTCACTCGAGAGCTGCAGATCTGACTCTGTGCCCGCTCCTGGGGTCAGTTTGAACTCATCCGCCTCTGCAATTAGCTGCACGTTTGCATCAGTGCCCNCAGGCCTCCGGCCTCCCCAGGGGGCCCCACGCCTGCACCAGCCCCCTCTCCCTGGCCCACTCCTGCTCCCTGCGGATCCAGCACAGGCTCATGTGGCAGCTCTTGTTCGTCCTGCCCTTGTGCCCCATCCTCAGCCTCTTCCCCAAGCTGTCTGGCTGCTCCACCCTGCTGCTGTCCCCGTGGGGCTTCTGGGCTGAGACCCCCACATGGCTTCGTATNTCGTGTGGCAGCTCACGCTCACCCTGCTCTTGTGCCCCATCCTCAGCCTCCTCCGTGAGCTGTGTGGCTGCACGGTCCCCCCTTCCCTGGAGGATTTCAGGGCTGGGACCCCCACGCAGCTCCATGTCTGCCTGGGAGTCCTCTGCCTCCATTTCCATGGACTCTGGTCTATCGACCTGATCCAGGGATTCAACATCTGGAGCCAGGCTCCCTCCCTGCTCTGTCCACAGGGCACCAGCTTCGCTCAGGGGCTGCAGATCTGCCTCCGTGTTCCCTCCTGGGGTCAGTTTGAGCTCGTCTGCCCCTTCAATTAGCTGCACATTTGCATCAGTGCCCTGGTCCTCCAGTGCGTCCAGGATTTCAGCCTCCTCCTGTGGTTGCAGACCTGCACCAGCCCCCTCTCCCTGCCTGATGGTCACTCTGTGGGGCTGAAACACAGGCTCGTGTGGCAGCTCACGCTCACCCTGCTCTTGTGCCCCATCCTCGGCCTCCTCCATGTGCTGCAGGGCTGCATGGCATCCCTGGAGGGTTTCAAGGCTGGGACCCTCACATGGCTCCATATGTGCCTGAGACTCCTCTGCCTCCATTTCCACTAACTCTGGTTTACCGACCTGATCCAGGAGATTCAACATCTGGAGCCAGGCTCCCTCCCTGCTCTGTCGCTGGGAAGCTGGCCTCACCTGGGCGTTGCAGAGCTGCCTCCACCTCTGGAAGCAGCTGCATGCTGGCATCACTGCTCTGGGCCTCCAGCGGTGGCACATCTGGTCCTGCTCCGCTGTCCTGCACCTCGGCGGGTGGCGCAGTTGCCATCACCCCAGCGCCCACACTCTCTCCCCTCGCTGCCGCTCCTCTTGCGGACTCACCCTGCGGCTGCGGCCCCTCCACATCCCCTTCCTCGGCCTCAGCTCTGCTGCTCCCTTCGTGCTGAGCCTGGGCTGGCAGTTCCTCAGCATCTAAGGTCTGTCCCTGGGGCTGCACCTCTGCACCAATGTGTTCTTCCTCCAGCCTCCCAGGGACAGGAGCCACTGTCACCTCGGGGGTGACACCGTCCCCCTCAGCTGCTCCTATTCGTGTCTCACCTGGGGATGGTGGCTCTGGCTCCAGGCGCTCTCCCGGCTTTATTTCAGGTTTCTCGGAGAGCCCCAATGGTGGATCTGCCTCTTCCCCCAGCCCTGTGTTCAAGGGCTGTGCGAGCTCTCCCGGAGCCGCAGCCGGGCCAAGCTTATCCATGGCAAGCCGCCATCCTGCTGCTAGACCTGCGTCCCCAGCCTCAGGTGTCCCCAGACCTGCCTCCAGATTTTCTCCCCGACTTAGTGCCACTTCCTCAGCTTCTCCTGGGGGCTGCGCTTTTTCCCAGCCTGGTTTTTCCTGCATCCATCCTTCTCCCTCCACCTCCATCAGCGCCTGCTCTCCTGTTTCTGTGCTCTCTCCCAGTGCTCCTTGCGGATGCTCAGCCGCCTTTAGCATCAGCTCCTTCTCACCAGCACCCTTTCCCTTCAGGAACAACATCCTCTGTGCCTCCTCTGGGCTCTCTCCCTGCTCTTCCCCCGGCTCCTGAGCCCTGCGGTGCCCAGCTCCCATGGACGCACCAGCCTGTGTCACATCTGGAGCACGAAGCTCAGCTGTGGACGGTCCCTCTTGCAGGTCTCCTTCAACCAGCTGGTGGCCGATGTGGCTGGGGAGGGTCTCTCGCAGGACCCCGGGGGTTGTGCCATGGGCTGTGGCTGCCTCTGGCCCCGTGTGGGGCTCAGCATCATCCCAGGCGCGATGGGCAGCGTCTGCCGGTGCAGGGGGTGCTCCCAGTGCCTGTGGCTTCAGCTGTTTGCTCAGAGCTGCTATTGCATCATTCATCTCTCTTAGCAAAGAGCTTTGGTCAGAAAAGCGTTCCTCTTTCAGAAATTCTGGGAAGGGGTCCTCTTCCGCAGAGCTCGCTCTCCGTGGGGCTCCCAAAAGGTTTATTTCCACCGGCGGCACTTCCCAAACTCTGCAAAGGGCAGAAAAGGGAGAGGGTCAGCCCAGTCCCCGGGTGAGGCTCCAGCTCCCTCCCGTCCATCTGGGCTGGCACCAGGAGGGTCCCTCCCCCACCACCTCACCCCGTCCCTCTCCAAACCCAACTGTATCCACGCTCTGGGTGTACCGCAGGGTCACACAGGCAGCGGTGAGGGATAGGGGAAAGGGGGATGCATCCCCAGGGAGACAGACCCGGGGCCAAATCCTGCCCGGCAAGTGAACATGCCTCTTCCCAAGCTCATTATCAGGGATGAAAACAACAGCTCTTGGCCAGGTACTGCCTGAGCCACGGGAGCGACGCAGGGCAGCAAGCTGGGGTAAGTGGTCTCATCTCTGGGATGTGAGATGGGTGGGAAAGGAGCAATAGAAGGAGTAAATATCGAGTTTTGCCTGGGGAGGGAGGAGGACTTGGGTGCTCAGTACTGGCTCGCAGATGTCGAGGGCACAAGCTGAAGCAGCAGCCGTTTGCCCAGGACCCCTTACACTTGGTAGGTTGTCTTGGCTTTGGGCTCGCCGCTCTGGGACCCCAACCTGATCCTCATCTCGGAGCGGTGCTTCTCGCTCTTCTGCGGACTCGTCTGCAGCAAACAGGGTGGGAAAAGGAGAGAGAAAAGTGCTTGGCAAGTGAGCGTACCGACGACAAACGATGCTGAGCTTTCCAGCAGGTATCCAGACATACCCACCCAAAATCTTGGGGGTATCAGAACGAAGATGCTGCTACGCCCTCCCTTCCCAAGCATCCGTAGGGCACCGTGCTGACCGAAGTTTGAGAAAGCTTTTAGGGGAGGCACTGCCCCTGCTGCAGAAGCACCCTGTGCTCTTGGGCTCCCTGACAGTCCCAAGCCAAACAGCGCGAGGCCCTGGAGCCCAGACACCCCACCCCATCCCAGCTGAGGTACCTGTGGGGACAGGGGCATCTCGCCAGGCAGCTCTGCCACTGCTCCGTCCCTGCAAACACAGAGCACAGGGGTCAAAATGGCAATTGCATCCTCTTCACCATGTCCATCCCTGCCCCAGGGTTGTCCCCAGCCCCAGAGGCCGTGATGGGCTGTAGCAGGACAGGAAGACCCATGACCCTTGGATCAGTCCTGGTTGGGTTCTTCTGCGTGAAGGACATCCCCCTCTCTTGAATGACAGGTTCAGTGCATGGTGGTGACAGTCCTGGGGTTTTTTCCTGATGTTTTTCACACCAAGCCATGATTAATCTGCACCGCGGAGACCACTGAAGCACCATGATGGCTGAGACCCATCAAACTCATTCCCCATCCACTCCAGCCCCCAGAAGGAAACCACGTATGTGCACAGGGATATGGTGGTCACCCAGCTGCTCACCTGGGCTCCTCTGTGCGCTCCCAGACCACCGAAGCCCTCGCTGCCTGTAGGCGCCCCTGGGTCTGCTGGAGCTGCTGGTGGAGATGCTGCAGGTGATCCTCCAGCACCCGGTTGCTCTCCTCCAGCTGCTGGTTTTCAGTGCTGGCGGCTTGTTGTGTGCTGCGGAGGCTGCGGCACCGCGTCTCCAGCTGCGGGACGGCAACCAGGACACTCGCACCCTACCAGGACCCCCATGAGAGCCGTGCCAAAGAATGATGGACAACCATCTCCTCTAGACCTAGGCCTGAATTTCCATCCCCCAGGGTGGTGGGTGGGAAACTCAACTTGGATGCTCCAGGGTTGGGGGGGAGCATGGGGATGGCAAAGGAGAAGTCCTGTGTGACAACCTGCACCGAGGGCTGGTGGGGACAGACTGGGATCAGCTGTACAACACCGTGTTGCTGCTACAGGCGCAGCCCAGAGACCGCATACGCACGATGGGGGACCAGGGGTTGAGGCCAGCTCACCTCCATCTGCGCCGTGACCAAGCGCTGCACCTCCCTCTCGCTGGCATCCAGCGCTTGCTGCAGTTCCATGCTGTGCTGGTGGCTCCGGGCCATGCTCTGGGATGGCAACAAGGACATTAGCACCCACTCGCCCACCTGGGAGCTGCCATGGGGGTTTGGGGGTGCTGGGTGTCCTCCCTGGGTGGGTGGAAAGGGGAAAGGAGCAGCTGGTGACCCACCTCCTGCTGCAGCCGCTGCTGCTCCTGCCAGATCTGCTGCTCCAGGGCCTCACAGACCTGCTGCACCTCCTTGTCGTGCTCAGCCACACGCCTGGTGGGGACAGCGGGGTGGTCAGACCCTGCTGCAGCGGGTGCAGGTCCCTGGGACCCCACATTGCCCATGGGATGTGTGGGCTGCAGCAGGTCTGCTCAGAGGGGTTCACCCAGCAAGGATGCGTCCAGCCGTCTGAGTCCAGCACTTCTGCCATCCCATGTGGGACTGTAGAGGGAGCCCAACCTCAAACATCAGCCCCAAGGGAAACCTCTGCTCCAGCCACCCATGGAGATGCTAAAAGCACCCGGGTTTCTCCCTCCTCAGATACATCTCCACAGCTGGTGTGAGCAGGGGGCCCCATCCCTGTCCCCGTCCTTCCCGTCCCATCTCCCTCTCCTGCCCAGGGGTGACTCACTTGTTGAGGGTCACCTCCAAAGCCTTCTTCTTACTCCTGGCTTCTTGGATGCGGTGCCTCATCTTGGCCAGAAAGTCCTCCAGGTTCCCCAGGAGCTGGGGTTCGTCCTGCCGCAGCTTCACCCAGAGCTGCCAGATCTCCTGTCTGCAGGGAGAGGGGTTTTTTGTGGTGAGCATCCCCCCCAAACCCCCTAAAGGCAGGCCAGCTATGGGGTCTTGGGTCATTTAGCTCACGCCATTCGGGATGTGTGGTCCTGAGGGGGACAGATGAGAAGTGGGGTGACCATGATCCTGTCCTCTGCTCCTGCGCTTGGGGCAAAGGCACCTCCGAGCCATTTCTGGGCTCTTTGCCCCAAGTCTTTCCCCCCTCGGACAGCTCTGCCCCATCCTGCAGGACACCCATGGGTGCTAAGCAAGGTGGCTTACTCTTCAGAGACGTTGTCTGTACCCAGCTGGTCCATGAAGGCGGCAAAGTGTTTCCGCTCCTCGCTGTCCGCCCCCTCCAGCATCGGGCTGGGGAGGACCAAGCGGACCCTCCGGGATGCCGTTTTCCGCCGGCGGTGGTCCCTGGCAGCTTTTTGGGAGCTCAGGAACTGCCCTGCCAACAAGACACCCCAAACCCTCAGCTCCCGCAAAGCCCAAACCCCGACACTTCCCACCCCAGGGCTTTGACAAGCGACTTCAGCACAGTAGGGCCCATCACCAGGCGAGCCATGGGCTGAGGCCCGGGCATGGTGACACTTTTGGGGCCATCATGTGCCACCCAGGAGGAGGAGCATTTCTTGGAGGCAGTGTGCCGGCACTTACGGAGCCCGGCAGTGAACTCCTCGGTGCTTAACCGCCCGGTGCCGGCAGCGTCCAGCCCATCGAAGACGAGCTCCAGCTCCTCCATGCTGCACGGGAAATCCTCCTCCTGCAATTTCTAAGAACAAAGCAAATCAGGGGAAAAAAAACCTACCCATCATCCAGTCTCCTCCCACCCCTGTGGCATTTGACCTGAGAAGATGTCCCCATGCCTTACCTGCATGTCCGAGCGGGTGACAAACCCCGCCTGGTCCTTGTCCCGCTCCTTGAAGAAGTCCTGCACCCTCTGTGCGATTTTGGATGCCCACGGTGGCTCCTCACCGGGGCTGGGGGCTGGTGCCGGTGCCTCACCGGAGCCATCGCGCAGCTGCTTGCGCCGGCTGGAGCCCATCCGACGGCCCTTGGTGGCTGCCCGGTGCTCAGCCATGGCTCCCGGCTCGGTCCTACCGAGGGGGAAACCCACGGGTGCTGAGCCTCGGCCGGCGCTCTCCTTGCCGGAGCTCTTTGCTCCGCTGTGGTGGGCCCTCGGAGCAGGACCGAGCTGAAAATTCATTTTGGCTGATGTAAAAGGCCCCCGGGTTTGGCAATAGGAAGAGAAGCGCTTATCTCCGATTGCATGGCGCTAACAGAGCCTCAACCCACAGCCAGCAACAGCCACCCCCACCAGCTGAGAGGCCAGCACCCCCCGGGCAAGCGGCTTCTCCTGCCACTGGCCAAGTGCCCACCCCAAATCTCCCCATGCTCCAGCCTGGCTCTGGAGGACACACAGGGCACTGGCACCATGGGGGGCTTGAGGGCCACCTGGGAGGTGACACAGCCAGGAGGTGACACCGGCAAAGGACCAGCCAAGGCACTGCTGGAGGTCTGGGTAGAACATGGTGGTTCCACCTGCTTTCTGGGAGCTCAACAGCACCTTTTAAAATTCTTCCCCCGGCTTTCACAGCCGTGAGTCACCCCCCGGGGAGGCTGCGCGAGACCTCGGGCAGGTTTTCATCACTCCCTCCGGCTTGTGGGGTCTGAGCATGGGACACCACCCCCACCCCCGCCCCAATCCCCTCTCCCCATCCTGGGTGGGTGGCAGCATCACCAACAGCGCCCGCACCGTCCCCAGGAGGAGTTGTTCTCTGCATGGCAAAGCCAAAAAACTGAGCAGAGGAAACCACAGCCACGGAGAAGGTGACGCAGAGCCGGGGCCATGCTCGAGCCGGCTTTCCGCTCCCGGTCCAGGGACCCCCCCGCCTGGCTCCAGCCCTCTGCCCCTGTCCTTCTGCAACGCGAAACAGCGCTTCTGCTAAATCCCAGGATGCACCAGAAACACGGGAATAAGCCCCAAAATCATCCCCTTCAAGCAAGAAGGTCTTGTGGAGTTGCTGGAGGCCCACAGGACACTGGGGGGCAGAAACTGGGGGCCTTTATGGTGGTCCCAGGCTCTAAGACAGCAGAAGTGGGAGCTCTGGGGGGCAGGTGGGGTTGTCTAAGGCATTGAGAAGCCCCCAGTTACCTGCCCCAGCCATGGGGGGCTGAGCCCACCGCACAAAAGGGGTGCAGAACAAGGAGGGGGCCTGGGGTGGGAGATGGGATGGGAACCGCGCACCCCCCATCCCCAGCTGAGCAGGGTCCCCCCTCCCAGCATCACCAACTCCTGGCGACCCACCTCCCCTCCAAAACACCCCACGCTGCTCCCAGCCTTCAGAAAAGGGCCCCCAGCCGCAGTGCCCCCACGGGCAGTGA
>VWZL01002349.1:421000-450636 GCA_013396915.1 Stercorarius parasiticus | reverse complement strand
CGCCCCGCCCCGCCCGGCCCCGGGACCGGCCGGTCTGTCGTCCCCCCCATCCCCGTCCCCGGTCCCGGGAGGACGCGCGGTGCCAGAGGGGAGCGGGACCTGCCGGGACCCCCCGGCCACCGGGTGCGGGGACCCCCCTTCCCAGGGGATGCAGGGAACCCCCTCAGTAAGGGCTGCGGGGACCCCCCACCAGGGGGTACAGGGACCCCCTTCCTAGGGGGGTGCAGGGACCCCGCATCAGGGGGTATAGCATCACCCCTTCCAAGGGGATGCAGAGACACCCCCCCAGTTGGGGATGCAGGAATGTCCGCATAAGGGGATAGAGGGATATCCTTCCCAGGGGGGTGCAGTGACCTCACATCAGGGGATACAGGGAACGCCTTCCTCCAGGGTTGCAAGGACCCCCCCATCAGGAGATACATGGAAGCCCCCTAGCAGGGGACCGAGGGACCTACCCATTAGAGGATACAGGAACTCCCTCCCTATGGGATGCAGCCCCCCCCACCCCGTTTAGAGGATACAGCGACCCCCTTCCTAGGGGGGTGCAGAGACACCCCCAGCCTCAGCAGGGGATGCAGGCAGCTCCGCATCAGGGGGTGCAGGGACCCCGCTGTTAGGGGATAAAGGGACCTCCCCACTAGGGGACACAGGGACCCCCCCTAGTAGGGGATGGAGGGACCTCCCCATCAGGGGATGTAAGAGACCTCCCATTAGAGGGTACAGGGGTGCCCCCTCCCCATCAGGAGACCAGACACAGTAGCGCTTTAGCTGGCTGGGGAGGACTGGGGGGCTCCACATCCCACCCAGGATTTCCTGCCCACCAGCTCCCTAATGCAGAGGATTCCGGTGGGAAAGGGGGATAACGGGTCAAGGACAGGGCGACGGCCTCTTCCCCTCGGGGTGCCCACCTCGGAGCCAGCCGGGATGATGCTCCCCAGGTCCCCAGGCACGGCCCGACCACGTCCTGGGCCGCGGGGGCCACCCCTGCCCTCTCCTGCCGGGTTTTCTCCCCGGGGCCTGGCTCTGCTCCGCCAGCTGAACCCCCCCAGCAGCCAAAAGCATTTTGGGGAAGGATCTGCTGGTCTGAGTCCTGCAGGGATGAAGAGGAGGAACAAGTCCGTTCATGTCCTGCAGGAACCCGGGGGGAGGATTTGGAGGGATTTGTGACTTATCTGGAAAATGCATCCGAGTCCGCAGGCAGGGAAGGTCGGAACCCGGGGGGCTTCTGCAGGGGGTTACACTGGAAGGCCAGGGGGCAGCGACCCCCTGTGCTGCTGAAAGAGCTGGGGCAGTGGGGCCGACTCTGCCCCACGGCGCCAGAGCTGATGCCCTCGGAGTCAGCTTATCCCGGCGCATGGGGGGACCGTGTCCTGCAGCACCCCCCGGTGTGGCGTGAGCTGCCCAGGCACCGCGGGCATCGCGACTTGGGCAGCAAAGGTGCAAAAGTGCATTCCTGTAGGGGACAAGAAGGTGACAGCACACTCCTGAGGAACAAAGACCAAGTCAAATCGGTCCCTCGGGGGTGGCAGGTGCCCTCGAAGGCCCCTGGAGCTGGGGGTGCTGAGCAGGACTCTCGGCGTGTAAAACATCCCTGCGTTTCCCAGCTGGACCAACAGCTTCCCACCGGCCGGAGCAGCTGGAGGATGTGTTCAGGCATGTTTGGCTGGAGGCTGCCACGCGCCACGGCAGCATTTGCCGTCACCGGTGTCCCCTCCGTGGCGCTGGGCCAGCACAAGGTGCTGGTGGCTGGGTTGGGGCCGGCCACTCACCCCCGTGGCTGCCTCCGGGCACGGTGGGATGGGGACGGAAGATGAGAGGAGGATGGGGAATGCTGAAAGCAGCCTAAATTAATACCACACACTGCAGAAAATCCACCCTGGGAAAGCTGGGGATGCTCCCGAATTCTGTCTTTCCACTGGTAACACGCAGGGAGAGGCGGGCGCTGGCCCGGCTGATGTTTCCACCTGGGAATGATTTTTGCTCCTGGTGGCAAAGAGCAGCTTTTGGAGCCGCGCTGCGGAGGGCTGGACGTGTCACAGCTCATTTCCTCGCCGACCGCCAGCTCCCCTCCAGCCGCAGTCTGCTGCTTCGCTCCCTCTGGATGCGAGGAGGATGCGATCAGCACCGAAGGGAAGCCCAAAGCACCGTGGGCATCCCCCCCGCCCCCGTCGGCGCAGCCTCCAGCCGGGGCGCTCAGACGAAGCGGAGGATGCTCAGCGCTTAAATGAGCTCTTTTTTTTTTTCCCCAGAAAAGTCCCCCCGAATACGTAGAAGGGAACAGGAATATCAAAACCGGTAGCTTTTTAAATTAGCGCCCAAAGTGGCAGAGGAAGGAGTGGCGTCGCTTGTGCAACCCGCAGCGGAATCTGGCGACCGCTGATGCAAGAGCGAGGGACTGAAAAAGCAAAGCGACGGGAGAGAAACCACCAGCCCGCCCGGTGCGAGCATCCCAGTTCCACGGGGGAGACATTCCAGGGCAAACCCAGCCAGAAAATAAAGCGGATGTAGATTTTCCCTTAGGGAAATACAATTATTTCTGTGATTTTTTTTTTTTGGTGGGGGCTTGGTTCCGGGCTGCGGGCGGGCAGGTTGCTGGCTCTCGCTCCCCATCCTCGTGCCCCCGCGCTGGGAGCTCCGGCATCGGCAAAGGGGGTTACTGGAAACGGGAAGTGGGGAGAGGAACAGCGGCAGGGTCTGGGTCAGAGAGTCCGCGGTCAAGTCTGCAGCGGCACCTCCAGGGAAAAAAAAAAAAGGGGGGGAGGGGAAAAAAAAAAAGCGTGATTAATACAGAAGGCGGTAACAGGAACTTTAATAAAAAAAAAATCCCAGGGGTGACTCATGATGTTCAGCCCCAAGAACCGCAGCCGGAGGAGGGCAGAGGCGCGGGGCTGGGACCAGGACGGGCAGGTGGGGTGTTCCCCCCTCCCTGTTCGCAGCCACCCTCCGGGAGCTGACGCCTCACCCAGGCCCCGAGGGGTGTCCCAAACCCTCACCCCGGAGCCGGGGGAGAACCCGTCCTTATAACTTGAAAAACCCATCCCAACGCCTGGAAGCAAAAGGAATATATTAAATGACTGCTTGTTTCATGGCCTCCAAAGTTACCTTCGCCCCAGCACTGGGGGCACCCAAACATGGAGCGGCAGCCGCTGCCTGGGCCCGGAGCCCTCGGGAATGTTCCCTTCCCGGCGGATCTTCCCAGGCGGGGCCCGCAGGCGTTGAGGGGAGAGGAAGGCACGGTGGACATGGCTGCAAATACATTATTCATGGTGGGCAGAGCCGGTGCGTGACTCAGCCCGTCCTCAGCGCCGGGGTTTCGTCAGGGGAACGTGCCCGGGCACATCATCTCTACCACCGAGTTTCATCCTCTCCGGGGACACGGGGAGCAGCACCCCCAAAGGGGACGCGGGTGGGAGCTTCGGCGCGGAGCGGGGGAATGGTTCAGGCCGGGTGAAGGAATCAGGGTTCGGATGCCCCAGCCTTGGGGTGAGAAAGTGGAGAATGGGGAAAAGTGGCTTCGCGGAGCCACATCGTAAGGTAATCCCGACCCCAAAGTGAGGAGCCAAACGTGGTGCCAAGGAAGGATCCCGGCGTGTTTTGTGGGAATCACGCGCTGAGGTCCAGCCCATGCTCATAACCAAAATGCACACGAACACCCACATGTAAGGATTTCATAAAGGCTGAAAACAAAATGTCATCACTATATTTAAGTACGTGGTCAACCTGGAGATGTTTTCCCAGACAGAAGCCTTCCAGCGCCGACCGCAGAAATGAAGCAATTCGCCTGGTTCCTCTCCCAGCCCTCCCCAGCAGTGAGGAAGGTTCGGAAATTTGGTGGTCAAAGGTGTACGCGAAGTGTTTTTTTGGGGGGGACACGTCATATTCCTGTTAGATCAAGCAATGTGGGGGGAAGAAACAGCGAAGGGTTGGGCAGATGAGCAACCTTCGGGTCTTCGGGGAATGACAGAGCAGGGCGCAGATCGTGATTTTTCATAGTGGGATAAATATAAGCTCTGCAAAAACCTGAATTTCTGCCCAAGGAAACAACCTGAGAAGGGGGGAGTTAACGCGGGACCCCCACCCGGGCACGGAGAGCGGGGACGAGCACGCGGGGTTGGGGGTTCGGTCCTGCGAAACGCACCGTCCTCCGCCCCACAGGTCAGACCCACGGCTGTCACCCAAATCCCGTGGGACGCGGGGGTGACTCCTTCCATCCTCCAACAGCCTTTACTGGCAAAACCACCCCGGGCAGGTGTGAAACGGCTGGGCTCGGGAAGGCCCAGGTGCTCCCTCGAGGTGTGAGAGGCTCTTACAAAGCTCCCCCCCCCCAAAGCCCCGCGCATTCAGGCAGTAAAAACCCCTCTTCAGCAAGATCCAAATCTCCGAGATATTTTTTTTTTCCCTATTTTATTTTTTATTATCTCCACTAACAAGCTTTTTTCTTTTAAGTGGGAAACGTGAAGGCTCTTAATGAAACACTCACGCTCCAGCAAAAGTCTAAATGAACCCAGTGTTCGGCTGAATGGCGTTTATATCCCGGCGAAGGCTGTTTTCCCATCAGCTCTTTGAAGTGCCCAATTAAGTGATTTTATACTAATAGGATTTTCCCAGGAAAGAAAGACAAGAATGACAAAACGCTGAATGCTTGATTAACTCTGCCCCTAAAAGAACTCGGATCGTGTTAATTGACTGTTTCCCTGCCATATACAGCCCTTGTTTGCTCCATTTATGAAGGCATTTTGATGAGACACCGGACCCAGCAGAGTGGAAATTGAGTCCCATCAAGCACAAATGGGGGATGAGACAGTCCCTAAAACAAGGCTTTTGCTTACTGGAAATATTCCTGGATGCGGGAGCCGGGCTATGAATCGGTCGCTTCATTCGGCCCCTCACTCATTTTCATCCGAGATTGTTTTTAGCCCCATTCATAGTCATTAACGTAATTGCTTCACTGACTTTCCATGAGCAGCTCGGAAGCTTTGGGGGTTGGTTTGTGGGTGTTTTGTTTTGCTGGCAGCACAGGACCCCATTGTTCAGACCCGGCAAGGGCAGCGGCGGGTACCTGGCTTCGAACCTCGGGCTCGTTTCCCTCTTCATTCACTCGCCGCTCCCCCTCATTGACCACGATCCCGGAGCAAGGCAGGACCGTGCAGCGGCTGGGGGGGGCACGGACGCCCCGCTGGGAACCGAGGCCAACGGCTCCGGCTTTTCGCAAAAGCTCCGTCCAAAACATCCCCAGGTTTTTTTTTTTTTCGGAGCCAGCTCTTCCCTGCAGCCATCTCGCGAGGGCAGGGGGGAGCATCCCGTCGGGGTGGTGGTGGGCAGGGACTTCTCCAGGCCCACCGCGACTTCCCATGGCGGGATTCATCTCACGGGTGGGAATAAACGAGCAGAGTGTGGGGCAGAATTGCTCCCGTCCATGTGGCGTGTGGGGTGTCCACACCGCTCTTGGTGCAACCACGGGAGGCTGTCGACCGACATAACTTGTCCCCAGTGGATGACGCGTGCGGCACAGCGCTGCCGACATGTGCTGCTCCCCGAGCCGCGGCGTTGCTTGAAATCCGTCGGGAGCATGACCTGGCCCTTTAGAGCCGTGCGTGAGAAGGAGGGGACTATGGAGAGGTGTTGACTAACGCTCGCTCACCATGCGCGCTTTAAAAACAACCCCCGAGCCAGCGGAGCACCCTGTGCCCGCAGCAGGCAGACACAAGGACGGGGCGTCCACGAGGCTCCCACTGGCGGGGGCAGCGATGCCGAATCTCCGGGAGACGCGTGCCGGCCCGCTCGCCCGTCCCAGTGGCTCACTGTGTGTCAGCACCTCCTGGGATCTCCCTGCTCATGACAGGCGTTTCGGGATTCCCGTCACCCTGGGGACGTGATTCACCTCCCTGGGGGGCGAGGAGTGGGGCTGGGCGTGGGGCAGAGCAGAGGGAAGGGGAAGGGGCGGATCAAGGCACCGGGAGTAAAGGGATGCCTGAAGCGGCACCTGCAGGAGGGCAGTGCCCAGACCACGCGCCGCAGACAGACGGATGGACGGACGGATGGGCGTCTGGCACGGTGGCTCAGTGCACAGTCCCGCGCGGAGCAGAGGCAATGGGAGGGGACAGCTCTGCATGTACAACTTCCAATAAAGCCATCGGTGATGATATGGCAGCCACCACCCAGCCGCCGGGGTAAGGGTTGATTGCACTTTCCTTTCCATGTGTCGGTCGTGCCCAGCAGGATTTCCTGGAGCCAGGGGTGAAGGAGCAGCTTTCACCCCACACTGAACCTCCGCTGGCCTTGACACGGAGCTGTGGGGACGGACATGGTCCATGCAGCGTGGTGGAGCTCCGCTGGGCTCCGCCCAACAGGGAGCCGAGTCGGGGAGTCCCAGGTGCCAATATAAAACCTTTTTCTTTTGGTTTCAGCCTCCCTCAGTGGTTCCTGCCTTGCCCGTGAGAATCCACAGTGCACCAGGGAAAGGAAATTTGCTGGATCTTGGAGCTGCTGGAAATAGGTTAAAAATGTCCCATCCTTCACCCGCCAGCAGCGACGCTGCACCAGAGCCCTTCCCACCCCCCGTAACAAACCTGGGCTTCGCAGAAGACCAAAAAAGATTTCTAGATGACCAACTGCAACGTGCCACAAAGAGAGCAGGAGGGAGACAAAGAGGGAGAGGGAGGTTGTGAAACATGAAAACCCAAAAACGCCTATAGGTCAAAAAACACCTCAGCGGTCCCTGGGCAGAGGAACCTCCCGAGTCCAAATCTGCTGAACGTTCAACCAGGAGTCTCTGAGCGGGAGGTGTCAACCAGGCAGCTTGAAGAATGACTATTGGCAGGAGCAGCAGCGGGGCACTCCTGAAGCTTATCTCTCCTGCTGGGGCAACCTCCTCCCAAAAAGCTTATAATAATAACGTATCAGAAGCTGATCAATCCACCGTTTGCCAGCAGCAGGAAGCACAGCACCCAGCGCAGCCGGCGGGCGTTCGGCAGTGACCGACTGCATTTTAATGCGAGGGCAAATAATGCCAGTATTAGTCAGAAATGAGCGACTGCAAACATTTTCTAGCAAACGGAGGCGAGCCCTGCGTCGTCAGCGGCGGGGAAAGGCTGGGCGTTGCGGCGGGGCTTCCTCGCGGAGACGCCGCTGAATATTGCTGAATATTCATGGGCAAAGCAGGGGAGATAACGCTGCTCTCTCACAGCTGGCGGTAGTGATCTCCCAGCTGGCTCCGAAGTGACACCCAGGGTGACACGGTGCCTCACCCTGATACCGCGGCTCCACCCTGATACCGCGGCTCCCAACGGAGAGCTGTGGCTTTGCCACGGGCTGTTCACACCACGGCATCGCCGGGCTGCTTTGCTGGTGGCTACACGTGCTGTGTGACCCATCAGCATCCTCGTGTGTCCCCCAGCGAAGCACCCACCCCAAGCCAGGACAGGTGGACTCCGGCTGTAGCAGGATGAATCCTGGGGTACTGCCGGGTGGGCTAACACCACTTGAATCAGTGGCAGAATCTAGCCAGGAAGGAGATACACTTCCCTTTTCCGATTGCGATTACTCCCACAGAACATCTGACAGCTTCAAATTACTCGGAGGACGGAGCAAAAACACCACTCGCATCAATGTGAAGATTTGTTCAACGAAAAGTTATGTCAGCTATTAAATTATTAAATAATAGATGAATGAATCACTTGGGAACATAGCGTTCCTATTGCATAGTCTATTTTATATTTGTCTGGATCTCGTGTTTATTTTAGTCCCCAACAGTTATTTGTTTGAAGGGCACTAAGAGAATGTAACTAATGGTAGTGAAACTTCAGAAATGAAACAGAAAACAGAGACAGTGACAGTATTTCTAGGAAGCCAGAGCGCTTCTTGCGTGGGCTGGCAGGCCGGGATGCTGCTTCGGCTTCAGCTACTTCTTTACTAAATGACTGCAAGCAGTTGCCAAGCGAAAATTGTCTTTATTTTGCCTACTTTTGGCAGGTTGAGGTGTGAAATTGAAGCTCACTGCGTTTCAGCAGCCGGGAAGCCGAGACCCGCCTCTTCCCGGCAGGTCCCGGGTGCTGCGCTGTCGCCTCCCCATGCGGGATCCAAGGTCGAACCGGAGCTGCTGGAATCGCACTTCTGCCCTTCAGCCTTCTGTTTGCAAAAGGGGTTGATGCTCCATTTTTTTCACTTTATTTTTTTTCCTAGCTAAGTGACTCTGCACTACAGCAGCACCAGAGTAGGATGACTGAGGAGGGTGACAGTAGCTCAGGTTTTGGGATGTTATTCTGAGGTATGATTTGAACACGGGTATGGGGACAGGGAATAAAACCAGCAGAAATGGCAGAAAGTTTGTCAAGTGTTCATCTGCTTCACAGATCTTTATGTCAGGAGACATTGTGGCATCTGGTGCTGATGGGATCATGAGTAAAAGAAAGTAAAACCAGAACTGAAACGAGGTGATGTTAACAGCAAAAAAAAAAGCTGCAGAACCACTCGGGTGCTGTCACTCCCAGTGGGGAGTTCTGCTGCCAGGTCCCTGCAGAAGCACGTAAAGGGCTCAGAGATAAGAGGTGCAACCGGCCCCTCCAGGACCCGAGGGCACAGCGCAGCGTCTCCCGTCTCCTCTGACGCCAAACCAAATGAAATGCAAAGGCCCAGAGTAGGAAGCATGCAAGTGAATTGCTGTTGAGAACACATCTGAGCTCTTGGTGCACCTGGAGCGCAGAACAGCACAGCTCCAGCAAAGCGTTCCTTTTGGAGGTGAACTGCGGCAGCTCCCCAGCATACCTGAAACACGATTTTTTTAACTAGAACCATGGTCGGTGTTGGGTAAGATTGCAGTTTCTCACCCGAGCACGACCCAGGGTAGCTGAACCTCTCTGAAGGTCAGTGGAACGCAGCCCATTGAAAGGAAGAACATATGTAACCTCTCCATTTTCCGTTTGAAGTGCAAAGCACATTCTTAAAATGATCTTCTCTGCCATAAACAGAGAGCAGCATGTACATAAAAAGAAAAAAAAAAATCCCTTTCTTCACAAAGCCATTTGCACACAATACCCTCCCAAGGGAGAGTGTGAGAAAAGAACAAACTGCACACAAACAGAGGCTCATTACATCGTTTAACGTGCTCTGGGATGTGCTGGGACCCAGCGCTGATGAGTGTTTTCCCCCCTGGAACCAGGGCAGCGTTAACCTCAGGAGACTTCTGAGGGGCAAAAGCGGAGGCAGCAAAACCTCCCCCCAAATCAGAAATGCAGCCGAACACGTTCGTGTCAGTACCAGGAAACCCTGCAACAATTTAGAAAGCGGCAGACAGAGGAGATTCCCCCGTCACTCGGGAACCCTCAGAGCAGGGCTGTGGCCGAGGACGGGGCGTGAGTCCCCTTGTGCTGCTGAGGAACTGCTGGGTAGCATCCGTCCGTCCTCCTCAGCCAGGACAGATCACTCGGCATCTCTTCCCACTTTGAGAATCTCTGGGGAAAGGTAAGGGATGGTCCTGGTCTTAGAAGGTCAACACGAGTGCTTCCTCATAAATTTATTTTCAGAGTAGACTTTCTAAACACGAGCCACAAGGCTCTGCCTGTTCACCAGGCTGGTTACTCTCTCACAGAGCAAACTGGAAGCCTTAAATCCAAGAATGTGTTGCTGCATTAAAAATAACACTTGCTAATTACACCCTGGCTGTACAGAGCCAGCATTTATACACTTCCCATCTTTCTCTACAAGTTGCTAATTTTGTTCCCAATCAAACCCCCACCTGATTACATAAACCCAGCCGTCTGCTGTGAAACGGCAGCTGAGATCCAGCCTAAGGGCCAACCTCTTCCATCAGCTGAGGAGTAAGATATGGAGTCAGAAACCCGAAATTGATAAATATTCCCAATTCTGTAGACTCCCTCGTGCACGAAACCCACAACCTGCTTCCCACAGCGTACGGTCTCTGGCGCTTCAGGTTTCTTTCCCTCCCTTCTCCTCAGCAGTTGAAACTATGGAAAGGCGCTTGTCCCCCACCACATAACCACGAGAGGAAGTGATGTGCCAGCAGAGGCTGGCTCCCAGGCAACAAGTGCCGTGATCCTCCCACTGATCAAACCCTGCTAAAGTGCATATTGAAAGAAGGGAGCACAGCTGCGTGCAGCACACGGTGTCATCGCAGCCCCTGACTGCCTTTCACCTCACACAAACAGCCCCAAAGGAGTTGGGCTGTTGGCATTTTGAGGCTGAACCCACCCGGGAATGGACAGGAGCTGCATGGGGACACCCCGACCTCTGCTGGGGAGCCGTGACACTGCACGGCAGCAGTCACCGCACCCACGGCCTCGGAGCCCTGTGCCAGCCATGAGCCCAACACTTTCTAAACTCATCAGGCCAGAAGTAAAGATGATGGATTTTTCTCTGGCGTTTAAGCTCACTGCACTCCCTGTTTGAGATGATTTAGGGCTGTGCGTGCCTTTTGCACCACCCACCACCTTCCTACTTCTCAGTAAGGTGGGTATGTTCATCCCACAGCACGGTTTGGGCCAGAGGCTGGTAAACTCCTAGTCCAGAGAATCACAGAATCATTCAGGTTGGAAAAGACCTTTAAGATCATTGAATCCAACCATAAATACTACTAAGTTAAAAAAATAAATAAATTAACACTACACCTCTGCCTCCACTGTCCCCACCTGCCTCTCCAGGCAGCACATGAAGCAGCACAATTTCTTTCCATTACAGCTTCTCCAGTCTTGTCCCCGCCTGGATACCACAAGTTGAAGGAAATTAAGCCACAAGACAGATTTAACTGATTTAATCTAAATGCACAGGAATAAAAAGGAGGCACTGGGCAGTGTGAGGAGCTCCAATTGCACTCAAGCCATGCCATGGGTTTACACTCCCAGTGAAATCTTCATGCAAAGCTTCAGTTTACAGACCAGCAATTTCAGAACTGACAGACATGAAGAACACCTTAAATGTTCCCAACCCACACCCCAGATGCAGAGAATGTTATGAACCGTGGAATCCCCAGATAGTTTTCTGAGTAAGTGTTACGGAGCTCACCGTGAGGCAAGAAATCAATCTGGTGTCACCAAGCTCACCTAGGCTGCACCAGTAACACTGGTATCTAGACACCAGTGACAGCATAAGGCAGGGACACAAGCTGGGACACAGCCCAACTGCAGGCAGGGACCTGTCACAGCAGCATGGGAATGGTTCAGGGGTGTGTCACAGCAGGATGTGACCAGTGCCATGTCACCCCGAACTGCAGAGAGCACTGAATTTGAACCGAGCTGCACCACAAGACCCAAGCGTATATTCTGCAAAGCCAAGGTATGGAGCAGGTACTTGAGTTAAATACTGAACAACAAGTTGTAACCAAAACTTTAATCCCAAGGATCTCACAAAAGACATTTTACAAGTGACATGAAAATTCTTGTACAGTAAAGAAATGTTTAATTCATAACTTTTACAATGTACCATTACACACTCAACACATCCACTCCAGTTGTCAGTTCTGCTGTGTATTTGGTCTGTTCAGAGGTTCTGGAATAGATGGTCAATCAAACAATTGGCTATTTAAGTAGTACTCTAGTAACATGAAGTACAAAATCAACTGACCCTACGGCTAAAAATTTCTATTTCACATAATATAAAGTAGCTCAGTTCCAGGTAATGGAAGTCAGAACTAGAGCTCTGGATAAAACTGCAGCTCAGTCATTCCCTTCACATGGCACTGGCTCAACGTTCCTGACTATTTCCGGGAACTGCGCTATGGAGCACCTACACCTCATTCTGCAGACAGATGCCACTCACGGCCACGCTTCCGCAATGAACACAGCTTCATTGCACGCTTCCTTCCAACAGCTGAACCCCAGCAAAACACACCCCAGCATGTCAAGACCAGAAACATTCTTCTATCTATGCAAGACAAACTGATTACCACTCAACACAAACAAAGAATTATGCATAATGGTACATTGTAAAGTGATTAATATTACAAATCATATGATCTGCTCAGAACCATATACAGATTCACATCTTTACATTTGCCACCTGTTACAAGATACAAGGAACAAAGCAAGTTCAACAGCTAAAACATTTTAAAAATGCACCAAGCTTTGTGAAGTTTCAAAACAAAACAATGTTCTGTACATACTCCTCCTGTCCTCAGCTCTAATGACTTCCTGTACACAGCTCCTCCTCACAGTCCTATTTCCTCTCATTTGACCTGGAGCGACTGCAGAAGAAGAGAGGTGTTAGTATCCAGGTGCCAAGAGCAGCAGATTTTGCTTCAAATCCCCCAGCCTAACTCAGTCAGTGACATTTAAACATTTTTAAAATACTGTTCATTTAATAAAACTGGGTATTTAATTCTTCATGGTAAAGAACCTTGTAAGACACTAGAGATGATTCTCCCGCACAACCCATTTCAGTATCACCAAGACATGGAAACAATCATTGTTACAGATACGCTCAAAACATATAACCACTGGAAGACTCATCCTACCTGCGGGACCTGGAGAAGGAACGAGAAGGCTTGTGATTCCTCTCCCGTGAGAGTGATCTCTCTCTTCTTCTGTCTCTGGAGAGGGACCTGTTAAAGGTTGCAAAGCAAGATCATTATAGTGTCAAGGCAAAACTGAACTCATTAAGTTAACAAGGCTACCTGAAGAGCTTCCCTTCAGGAAGTTAAGGTTTTTAACTATTCAACCAGGGGAAACCTGTTAAAGATTATGGTATTAGCCTTTCCTTCAGGTACGAATAATCAGCTTGAGCCGTACAACACAGCTTAGTTGTGTTGTGAACAGGCATCTATTCCTCTGCAGCACGTTAAATCTGTTCTGTCAGACTGTGCCTCCACTAACACAGAGTGTCCATGTAATACGCATCCTGTGCAGTAATGCAGTACCCTATGCTACAAAAACATAAAAATCACATATGAACTCTGGAAGCTTCCAAAATCCCAACACAAAACTGCATTACACCGCTGTGTCATCACCACCTAACACTTCGCAGCATGCAACAGCAGAATATGCTCACTATGGTTCTTATCATCTGTGCTCATGGCTCACAGTATCTGGAGGAGAGCAGCACAGAAACACATAGACTCAGGGAAAAACTACCAGGAACCTGGAACAGCTGCAGAACAGAAAACCTAATTATTTCCATTCTTAATATCCTTCAACTCTGGAATCTCAAATAGCTATGTAAATATATTAACTCCAGGCAAGCAATATGACAGAAGGAAACCCATTTCTCCCTTTTACCAAATTATAATGCCTACCCTGCAGTTTATGAATGCATACAGACCAGAAATTAAGCTGTTTCCGTTTCTTTAAGTCTCCTGGACAAAGTGGTCCAGGGTGTAATTAACTGATGCATACCTGCTGCGGCTACGAGAAAAGCTTCTCCTTCGTGGTGATCTAGAACCAGAAAAAGAGATGTGAGGCTTTTTATCAATTCTTTCAGCATTAATGGGGTGAGGCATTTCCCAACTTGTCAAACTCACTGTTGGGCCCAGGGAACGTGCCAAGAATAACTGGCATCCATCATCCAGTAAAAGGCATGGAAAGATTAGGCAGTAAAACAAAGCTCAGTGTGAACAGCACGTTTCCAACCACGAATTCACTTTAACTAAGAACGCTTCATAGCAGAGTTGTCCAATGCAACACTTTCCATTTCCACTAAATACACTGCCCAGAACACCACACCAAAGTCCCACAAGTGGTTCCAAAAAAAAAAATAGCACAGACCACATGTTTTGGAACCCATGCAAGCCAAAAAGGTCCATGACAAGACATAAGAGATACCAAGTGGAAAAAAAAGTGAAAATGCGCTCAGTGTCAATATTGATAATGCCATTAAGTGCTACATTAGAACTGCATATTTGTGATTGTCATTTTTAATGCCATAGAGTGTGTTTAGACTATTTCTTTAAAAAAATAATAATAAAAAAATAACCTTAGCTCGGCCCAGTTCATCCCAAAAAGTAATTGTTCTAAGTTTTGAAAACTGTTAGTAAAACCATTTAAAGGTGATAGGATTTTTTCTGGCACGGAAAAGCTAAGTTTGTTAGAGCTTTATTAAAAATTTAGTTTGGCATCTCACATGCAAATATACTCGGTTTTACGTTATTCACAGTGTAAGAGCTTCCGTATCACCCTTAAAAGTTTCCTCAAGCAACATAGGTACGTTACCACTCAATTATGCACAGCCAGCCTTTGATTGAGAAAAGTAATTACTTATAAGCCGCTTACTCCTTATTTTAACCAGCAGTAAACTGTATAAGCAGGAAAAACTTACTAGTTTTTGGTTTCAACAAGCTAGAAATGGTGAGGTGAGGCTGCCGGACTGACTGCCAAGAAGAATTTGCTGAAAAGGTTTTGCCAGATGTTGCGTTGTATTTAGTTGGTTGGCGAAGGGGGTGTTGTGGATTTTTCCTGCTTTTTTGTTAGCCGAAGGCTGCTGCTGTAGTTGTTGTGAAGACATTTGGTAAATAAACAGCTGAGCTGATTGGCCGGGAATGTGTGGGCGGTCGAGGTGGCTGCTGCCGATTTGGTTAAGGTTGGAGAGAAGGCTGAGAGAAAACAGCATGCTCGGGAACCAAAGGGCGGTGCAACCTGACGACTGGCCATGCCTGGGTCATGTGAAACGACACCAGCCAAGCTGAATGGGGCGCGCTGGTCACATGACGCTGAAAGGGCTAGTTGACTGGCTAATGCAGACTCAGAGGGTGGTGAGAAGAGACATGATGGTGACTCTGTAACGGGTTCATTTTTATTAATAGATGGACCAAAAAGCATAAAAAAAATGAAAAACAAGCCATCAGTACAACCATCTATTAGCTAACAAATACTCCTAATGTGTTATTTTTCAACAGCAAAAGGGTAAGCTTGACACCCTGACCTGAGGACTTCACTCACCTGCAACAGGTAAATTCAGTCCTGCAAAAACCACGTTGCAGACTTAAACCGCCAGACACACTGGTCTGGGTCCAAGAACCTGTCAGTTACCAAAAATCCTGCTATCTTTTAGAGCTGCATTTGCAAACCTCACGTGACAGGATTGTCACACGATGTTTTAATTCCAAACTATAAGTGTAAAGATTCTAGATGCTTAGAGCAACTGTTACTCAATCTATTATTAAACAGCTGCCTACTTGGAAAATATTTAAATTGTGCAAACAGAGCGGAGAAACACATCTGTATGGAAATGCTAAGCTGCTGTATGTCATGTTTTGCCATTATGGAATAAAGGAAAGGAACAGCCTAAGTAGAAGTATTGGGAAGAAAGGGAAAGTGTGACTAGAAGATGAGCAGATTTTAGGAAGAACGAGGATAAGTCCAGGATAGAGGGCGCTGACTACCAATTTTCACAGTGACCTAAGGACAAAAGCCAACATTCAACACAACTTAAGTTCACCTCGATTTTGTGGGGGTTTTTTTCTTAGCATTTGCCATCTCCAAATTGTGATAAGATAGATGAATGTTATCCATCAACATGCTTTTAAAAAGCCTGCTTCTAGGATGCTAAGTGGTAACACTGCCAACAGCTCTATGAGTGTACTTTGACCTAGGGTACCTGCGACGAGGAGGAGGACTCCTTCTGCGATAGTCGTCTCGAGGACGCCTGCCCCAGGATGGAGGTGGACCACGGTTCCGACTCCGTTTCTCACCATTGGAGAGCTCCACTCTCACACGACACCCACAGAGGGTTCTGGGAAAAAGAGATTGACATTGGTTAGTCTGTCCAGGGACAAGTCTGCATGCAGAAGAAAACCTAGAGAATTGGGAGGGAAATGGAACAGACAAGGACAAAAACATTCTGTCTATATATAGTATTCAGAGTCTAAAAAAGTAGACCCTGGCACAACAGAGAAAGTCTGGCCACTTCTGAAAGCACGCCACACTATTAAAGCGGGCACAGAAGGAAGCAAGGATACTCTCCCTGATCAGTTTTGCCTCTTTATAGTAACACCATCTTGAATTTAACTAATGTGCACCAAGAGGTGCAAGTCACCTCTAACTTGGGAATCCAGCTCTAAAATGTAAAATTAACCGTCCCAATGCGATTTCCACACTATTAAGACTATCCTTATACCACTGTACAAATAAATATTGCATAACAAATGAGTCAAGTTTTTTGCCAGTTGAAGCTTCCCAATTTAAACTGTATCACTACCCACAATTTCTCTTATTTTCACCAGGCAAGCCAAACATGCAAGAAGCACATTTTACCTTCCATCTAGTTCTCTTACTGCATCAGCTGCATCTCGTGGATCTTCAAATTCCACAAAGGCAAAACCGGGAGGATTTCTCGCCACCCATACACTGCGCAGTGGTCCATAGTAGCCAAAAGCTCGCTCTAGTTCAGTTTTGTTGCCATTGTTTCCAAGGTTACCCACATAAACCTTGCAGTCCAGCGGACAAGAGTCACGATGCATCGCTAAGACAAAAAAGAAAGCTCATGTATATTTAACGTATAGCAAGTGTTTATTCACTTACAGGGCAAATAATTCTATTAGTTGCTTTTCCCAGAAACTTCAACAGCGATATAATCTGACAGGATAAAAACATTAACCTGTGTGAAGGGGGGAGGGGGGCCGGGCGGGGGGAGTGTTTAAAACCAAACAGGAGACCTAGATGCTATATCGTAATCTTGATTAAAATTCACCACCTCTGGGAATTTCGTTAACTTTTAAGGCCCTAAACTTTGAAGGGGATGTGTGTTTCTCAGCGACCCTCTCCCCTGCCCCTGGGTTACAGCGGGGGCCGGGCCTGCAGGGGGAGCGCTGGGCGGGAGAAGGGCTCCATTGTTCTCAGAGCGGGATTCGGGGGAGGCTGCACATGCCGAGAAAAGCAGCAGCGCCATCTCCAGCAGAGGCCACGCCGGGACCGTTCGGGGAATACCTCCAGAGAGTCCCCTCAGCGCTGCGTGAGGAACCAGGGCTCCCCCGGAGCGGGCGGGAAAGGCGCCACACCACCCCCACGGCACCTCCCGCCCCGCCGCAGCTCGCCTCACTGGCCGCGGAAAAAAGGCGGCGAACAGGCCCTTCAAGGCAATCCGAGGCCTACCCGCCTTCTCCCCGCCCGGCTTTCCTCAGCGTGGCGGCAGCCACCGCCCGCGGCCCAGCTTTACAAAATGGCGGCTGCTCTTTGTTTGCCGCTACCGGGCCCCGCCGCTTCCATCCGCCCTGCCGGGGACCGAGACCACGGGTGCCGCCTCCCCCCCGCCCTCCGAGGTGAAGATCCTCACCGATGCTAAGGGAGGGCGCGCGAAGGCAGCCCACGCTATATTCGTAGTCGACTCGACCCTCAACGAGACTCCCGCTCCGCTTTTCCTCACTGGACAAAATGGCGGGCGGCGCCTACCCCGCCCGCCCTTATATACGGACAGCCCGCTCCCACGTGACGCCACCCGGCGACAAATCAGAGGGCGCTGTTCCGCTGATTGACAGCTCGTCTCGTCCCGCCGCCTGCGCGCGGCCCTAAACGGCGGCGGGCGGGCTTCTCCTCAGAGAGAACGGCGGGAGCCCCAGGGGCACCCATCTGGCCCGAAACCTCTGCTTTAGAGACCGATTACCGAGGGAAGACTTCAGCTCCCTGAAACCAGGAAACGGCAACACACCCAGGGAGGCTGTTTTGCTGGATAAAAGGAAAAAGAAGGGGTTTTTTTGCTTGTTGTGTCACTCTGACCCTGTGGGATACATTCAGGCCATGTTTTTTAAGCATCATCCCCTCGTTGTCAGGGAAATGTATGAAAGCTTTGATTCACTAATAACCATTTCTTCCTATGGGCAGGGGCTTTAAATAAATGCGTTGAGCAAACCAGTGTTGACCCATAGTTTTTGGTAAATTTTATGTCTGGGCTGCCACCTACTGAGACACAAAAAGGGGAAGTGATTTTTTCAGCACTCGATAGAAAATGAGAGGATTTGAATTGAGGAATTTTAGTTACAGAGGGCATTGTTAGTGGTGTTGATGTGCTTTACTAAACTCTCCTTCATTTAGCGAGGACATATAATGTGAGTTTTAACACCAGTTAAAAAAATAACTTGCTCCAGGGGGGTTGCCTTGGATAACAAACCTCTTGGTTATCAGGTAATGTGAGAAGCCCATCCAGGGCTGTTGCTGCAATAACTTCCTCAAAGCCGTATCCGTAGGCTGTGCTTAATCCAGACTTTACCTTTTTGACTTGGGCCATACAAGACAAATTTATCTGGTACGAGTATAATTAATAATACTTTAACTAATATTATATGCAATAAGGCATTTTGAGTACAAATCAACGCACACGCACTGTGTTTTCCAAGCAGGAACTGTGCAGAGGCTGGTGCATCCTCAGTCTGCTAGAATTGTACCAGCATGTAAAAAATTTACTGGAATTAAAGACAACCAGCTGGTATAATTCATTAGAATTTTCCACAGTATTTTGCAGCATCCCTCATTATTTTTAAGAGACTCTTCTCAGCAAAATCCTCCCAAGGGTCAAAACTGGCCAAGGGAGGGAAAAACAACAAGGATTTCGAGGTAACTGATGCTCTAAAGTATTTTTATCATGTGTACAGTTATCTGCCAGTTACCGGCTTTTAATTAAAGAAATCTAATGCATTGTAATCTAAATTAGCTGATGGTTAATTTCCTGAGGCAACACAAATGAAATAATTCGAAGCTTACTTGGGGCTGTTCAGCCATTTCACTTTATGACTTCTTTCAGATGGTGATTTCCCATGCTCGCCTCCCTTCTGGATTGGCGTCTGCAGCGTGAACTAGACCCTGCCTCATATCACGTAACGCACATTTGAAACGTGATTTAAGTTTTGCAATAATGCAATGGTGTTATAAAGAAACTAAATGTGGCACATCACCGTGACAAAAGGCAGGGGTCAGAACAGAGGCAACTGTATTCAGCCAAAAACCCAACCTATTTCCACAGCCAGTTTTAGGACGCCCCAACACAGCACTTCAGTAATCCGAAAGTCAGCATTTTGATTGTCCTCTGAAAAATGATACCCTGACACAGCTCTGAGCAGCACTATATACATGTACCTATATACATATAGGAAAGCTGCATTGTGTTACGTTACTTTCTTCCTTATTCCAAGTTTATAAGATAGTGTTTGAAAAATCCTGCTGCGTTGCAACTCTCTTGCTTTTGCAGTGAGAAAATGCCATTCATGTCCAATATTTATGAGATGTACAGAACTTTTACATCAGATCTTCCATGGAAGGAAGGAGAGACAACTGACCATACAAACAAGACCAGATCTACTGTAAAGAGGTGGGCTTGACTGAAAAGGCACCTAATGCCTGCACAGCTATTTACGGGACCAGGATCCATGACCAGACTGACGAGAAGTAAGGTGTTATATTCAAGCTGCTATCGCCGTTTCTGAGATTTGAAATCTCACATAAGAAAATGAACATATTCTAGCCGTTATGGTTTGGCAGAAACCTCAGCTATGTGAGCCAAATTTAAGGGATACTTCAGGAAACAGACCATATTTACTAAGAATACTTCTATCAGCAATAGGATCTTAAGAGTTGCTCCTCAAGTGAACCTAGACATTAGCAAAAATACTTTTTTACTGGCATGATTCTATCTATAGAAAGGTCTTTTGCTAGGAAATGTCATTACACGAAAACAACAGGAACTGGTCTGAGGGGACAGGCTGACTGCACACAGTCATACCCCAGCCGGCTGCGTGTGAAGTTCTGGTGGATTCAACCCATTTTCACATCCTGCCAATTGACTAATCTCGATGAAGGCTATTTTCTAACGAAACAGTAACTTACTCTTGCCTGATCTTTTGATATGTTAAAACCAGCTTGCGTAAGCTTATTCCCACTGCGACTGCTCTTCTATTTACAGGGTATAAGTGCCTGTCCCTTATTCCCTCACTTTTAAAATGTATACGTTTTTGCACTGCGAAAGCTTTTAGCTGTGCCTCAGACCTTAAGTAAAGGGAGAGTGAAACAAGAGACTGTAATTTATACATCATAGACCTAAACTAAGACACAGCATCCAGTGCAGGGACACAGCGTGTCCAAGACTGAAGCACTTTGGGATTAGTTAGCAAGACATCCATTTTCTTGAATGACACGTCACTTGGAGACTCCAAGTTCCTCAGCCTTCATCCCTATCTTTCCAGGTGTGACCTTCTGCCGTTGGTGGGGTCTCACCTCCTTCTGCATCTTGTCCATCTAGGGGCTGGGTGTTGATCACAACCCCAGCCCCTATGCTGGGAGCCCCGTGACCTCTGCGCAGTGGCAGATGGAGGCACCACTCTCAGGGCCAGCGCACCATTTTGCTGTCACCACAAAGAAAGAGGAAATCCAGAAATCCAGACCAGCTCTTGGATAATTTGGTCCTTTTAGAAACTGTCCTGGTTTGAACCACACAGGACTAATTTCTCTTCTAATGCTTGGGAAAACTGCACTTTTAGAAGACTCTAGTGTCTGAATTTGTGAAAATATTTACTTTATAGCCAGCTCAGGTGTGGGGATTTCAAGGTCTCAGTGTTTTTGAGCTCACCAGGTGCAGGGATGAGGAGAAGAGAGACCCGGGCACCTGACCCAAGCTGCCAACAGGATTATTTCATACCATGAACGTCACATTCGATATAAAGTAGAAAGTTTGCTGAGGAGTTCTCTCTCTCTCTCTCTCTCCCTCCCCCCTGATGGCTGCCATCCTGAGCACTCCTTGTCCCAGTGCTGGAGCCCTGAGCCCTTCCCTTCCTCCTGAAGCCGCAGCGCTCGCAGGGTCCCACATTTGCTGTCCCTGCTGGGAGCGCACGGCTCCTGCTGATGGAATGGGCTGGGCATAGTCCTTGTATATTTTATATTAGTATTGGGAACAATATTGGTTCTTTAGTATTATTAATTATTTAGTCTCATCCTATTAAATCTGTTTATATTTCAACCCTCATGTTTCTCTGTTTTTCCTCGATTTCCCCTTCCTGGGTGCAGAGGGGTCATCGGGTGATAGAATAATTGTCTAAACGACAATAAATTGTTATGGGTTTCTCAAACCATAACAGAAACACCTTCTTGGTCCTACAGACATTAGTGACTGGGCACCCCGGTTAGTATAAAGTCTGGGGACAAGTTATCTGTGTCTCGGGTAACCTCGGGGCTCTGCTGCCTCTTGGGCAGGATTTGGGGCTGCCCCTGAACCGATGGGGCCGGCACCTACCTCCCCAGCCAAACCGAGCTGCGGGCACCAGATGGCGGCGTTCCCCTCTGGCAGGGCCCAGAGAGCTCCTCTCCATGGCAGGCAGGCCCCATGGCACCGTGGGACACCTCTCCTTTTATTCTTCTTCCTTTTTTTTTCCTCAGATTGTTCTCAGCAGACTTCTCCAGGCACACTGCAACGCTGCCGAATGAACTAGGGATAAGCTCAGAGAGTCTAGGTGGTGTTACAGAAGCAGCACAAGGTACTGGAGGCTTTGTTTCGGCTTCACCTGAATTTGTTTTGCACACAGAAAATATTACATCTGGAGACTATTTTGGGAAGGAAAGAGTCAGCCCCAGGCTTGGCTCCAGAGCAGGTTTTGCAGGACAATACACTTACCCTCGCTACTGTGTTCAGTCTCGGGCACTTCTGTAAATCTGGCTTGAAATCAGAAAATGGAAAATTCAAACAGTGAGCCTGACTCACTGCTGTTCAACTCTAATCTTAATTCCCTGGAAGATGGGAGTTCTCTCCGGGATGATGCAGTACATAGTGGATTAGGTGCCAGGATTTAAAACTGCCCACGCAGTCCATACGCTGGCCCTGCAGCCAACCCCCCCTAAATGCGATTATTTACGCCTCTCTGGATTGCACAAGACTGTCCCTCCCAGCAGTAAGAAGGTGATATAGAAGAGCTATAAGCACCCAAACAGAGGGCAAGCCTGGAGCATGCTCCCTCTAGGAGCTGAATTTATCTCCTTTAGATGATAGAGACGGACACGATGCTGCTGGTGTCTCCTTCCTCCCAGGTGAGAGGGCTAGTGATGGCCCCTGCAGTGCTGAGTGATGTGGGTGTGGTGGTGCAAAAGTCTTGGTGGCCTCCGGGTTTGCTGCCAAGGTGTCATTTCCTCTCCTCTCTCAATTAGGGAGGCCAGGAAGGGAGAGCAGCCATTCATTAGCAGCTGCTTCACCAGCAGCTCAGGGGAACTATATTTACCATCCAAGTGTGGTCAAACAGTTTCCTCTCAACAGGGCGGTGTCTTTCTTTCCACACACCGCGCTGAACAGCTCATATGAATTTTAGTCTGTTAGGCTAAGAGCAGTTACAGAAAAAAAATCCAAAAAAACACAGTAGGTTTTTACATTAGAGAAGCATGAAGCCTTCTTGAGCCCACACTCCTGTTACTGGTGAGTAACAAGAGAACAGCATGTGGAAAAAATTCATCAGATCTGTCTGTTCATCTCCCTGCAGATAGGGGATTCCTTTGATGCAGTATAGTCTTTGTCTAATTAAGTTTTAAAATCCCAGGCAAGAGGATCCCCCTTGCCCTGACGAGGCTATTTGCACATTTTCTTTGCTTTCTGTTCCCTCCCCCCATTCCTTTTTCCCCCTCAACTGGGCCTCCAGGCTTTCTCTTTCCTTTTTCTCTAATGCTCTGCAGCAAGCCATATTCCTTTCTCCCCCACCTGGCTCCCAGGGGAGCGGACTGGAAAGCAGAACAAAAGAATCACTCACTGGGAAACGTAATTTGCCCAGCCCTCCTCGCTCAAACCCTCCCACTGGAAAAGGTGATGGAACAGCAAAGGCACCCTCTAATACGGAGTCAGGCCAGGAAAAGCGGGAAGGTGGGAGCGAGGGCTCTGAAGCCAAGGCTAAAACCTTTGATGGCTCCAAGTCTGCTTGGAGGAAGGACCCGAGGTCACCAAACTCCAGTCAGCCAGCTTTGGTGGCTACTTCCCTGGCAAAATGGGCTCTTCAGCAGCGCTATGCTGCTCAGGGCTCTTGCAGGGAGCTAAAAATACACCCACTAAAAAAGTCACCTGGGAGCGCTGTTTGTACAATGTCTCCTTGTGAAATGAGCAACGTTCCCATCACGGTTAGAAGTATCACCTACTATGAGTGTGGCTGTGGTATAAGCTGTGCAATGAGCACATTTTGTATTTTCTTCAGAAATACTGCAAAGCATGGAAATCAATCCCAGCAAGCGTCTCTTCCCCACAGCGCTGCTGGTGCCAATAAGTCCTTGCGCTGGGTGCTCCTCAAAGGTATATCGTAACTTCAGCGAAGTCTGTCCTCAGGTACACCCCTCAGGGAGATGGTACAAAGTCACATCCAAGGTTATTTTGACTTCTTCTTCTAAGTCCTTAGGTGGAAAGAAATACCCAGTGGAAGAGCGTAGCCACGGCAATGCGGTTTGGCCATCACAGAATGCTTCAAGTGCCCATTTACCGATCCCGTGTCAGCATGTCTGGCCGGCCCGCAGTCCCTCGGATTAATGCGATATTAGTTCTTCCGCTGAGATGCAGTAACTGCATTCAGTGAAAACCCATTATGTATAATGGAGACTCGAAAAGTTCAAGGATGAATTAGACCAGATGTTTTGGACGTGACCTATTAGCTTATTGGACATGACTTCGGATGCTTATTAGCCCTTGAAGATGTAACTAAGAAACCTGGGTTTCACAGGCAGATAATTCCGTGTAACTGCAGTGTAACCGCTACCGTGGCAACTAAGATGCGACACAGGCCCCTGTTTTACCAATATTTAACAAATGTCATCTTTAATTGGTGATACACTTTGTTCGCTTTAATGAGTGACACTCTCCTTAACAATTGGGACTTGCGCAATGAAATCAGGAATGCTTATTTGATTGCTCTGAAATAGAGGGGCTTAAAATAAGCTGTCATGAGGAATATAATAAAAAGCAATTTGATGTCCAGAGAAACTGCAAGAAGAGATGAGGTTGTGCGAGCATTGCTAATGGGGCCTGTCTCCGTTAGGACAATGTGCTTTTGTTCACCTGAGACTGGTTTTAAGGGGAAGGTATGGCTGTGCCGATGTGAAAGGAATCGGTAGCTCCTGATAACACTAAGCAAATTATCTTTTCAATCCTTCCAGGGAATTTTTCCTCAGAGGTGATAAATACATTCACTTTCCTTCACTTTGAGAAATAGGAACTGGTCCTCTTAAATAGACTGGTGTAGCAGCCTAGTGGTCCAGCCACATCCCGAGCATCCAAATTCTATTGAAATTACCTGCTTGGAGATCATAAAGTGAGTATCAAACCTCACACGGCATCAAGTCGTATGGTTTCAAAGCATATCAGAATTTGGCTTTTTGCCTGAGCTACTACTTGCCTTTTTATTGTTTAGTCAGTTGATAAGTCTTTTCTGTATCTCCCCAGTTTCCAAGATTTAAAACAAGTATGTTTATTGTACAATAAATGGATTTAAATGAAATTTGTCCCAAACATGAAAATCCAGTGGGATCTTATTTACCAGCTCCTCAGACTCTCTGTGAGTAACTGTCCCATTTTGCTGATTGTCTGATAACTGGCATTACAGAGTTCATCACTATTATTTAGATTCCTCCTATACAACACGAGCATCCGTGAGGACAGCGAAGGAGAGAGACCTCTTCACCAGAGACATTTTTCCTGATCAACCCTGGAACTACAGGTTTGAATTTTCTTTTTCCATCAACTTGGGGCACAGGAACGCTGTGTTAGAATAAAAAGTTCTCATGGAAGAGGAGAGCCAGCAAAGGAGTAAGATACTGTCCCCAAACTTGTGATCTTTTCCTTAGTCACAGCTGAACAGAACATTTTAGAATCCAAGATTTATTATCACTAGAACCAGGGAGCTGTCTCATTTCAGTGACATGAGAGGAAAGGTCTTAGTCACAAAGTGCTGTAGAGATCATTTCTATTGTTTCTGTGGTTTCTGGGCAGGTATAAAAGAAGATGAAAGGCAGTCGTCGTCATTGCAACTGGAACGTCACGAGAAGACAGGCAAGGAGACACATCTGTGCAGATCAGAACTTCACCGTGATCTCTACAAGACTATCAGTAAGTAGATAACGTTAATTTTGTAACTGGAAGATGCCTTTTAGTTAATACATAGTTTATTGTTAATCACAATAGGAAAGCATAGCTTATCCGTTAGGTATGAGCAGGAGTTCTCCATTAGCATAACCTAAAATATGACATAGCATGTAAACATAGATGTATCTATATGTGTATTTACATTTATATATCTATATTTAATGGAGAAAATTTAAAATTGGAACTAGTACCTATTTGTTCTTTCATGTCTAGTTTAATTTGAACATATTGTCTGAGGAAATTACTCACAAATTAGTGGAGCAGACTTATATTAAGAACAAGCTTAATTTTTACAACCAAATGTATAATTTGCCTTTCTATCCAGTCATTGACAATTCAATATTCAACTTAGTATAAAGAAAAGTAATTTTTCATTAACCCAAACTGCTTCTGCACGAAAAGAAGTATTTATTAAAAAAATTAGTAGCCTCATTATATGGGTACGTATGTTTACTATTCTTACATTACAATTTAAATGCTGCAACTTTTGTTTTGTTGTCCATCTAGGTTTGGATGTAACAATTAATGCAGGATTTGCTAGTAAATAAATAATGGGAGAGGCTAAATAAATAACGGGAACAAGCCAATCCTAAAAGCAGGGTACAGTCATTAGTGTAAAAAAATGCAGAAACTAAGGATAGACCTGGCATTAAAGGAGCAGTGGTCTTCAAAGGATGGGCAGACAGAGGTGTACCGATGCCAGGAGCAGGTATAGAACTGCAGGCAGTTATAACTTAGATATAGAAATAATCATTGCACAATTACATTTTCTAGTTGTCACTTCCTTAAGCCAGACATCCACTTTTTTTACAGAAAAGAAACCCAATGTCAGTCTAGTATCATGCTCGTGCAGTGGCAGATGGATGTCAGCACTTGTACTGCTCATGGACAAGGTTGCATTATTAAAGGTCCGAATCCCAGGGCTGCGTACACCTTTTAACTCGAACTGCATGGTCCAGTCTTAAACTATTTTTGAGTTTTGTGACAGATTTCTTAGGCAGCAATCCTGATCTTTTTGTTAAATTTCTGCTAAGTTTTTTATCAGGAAGGTCTCTTGCCAGTTCTAAATGAAATAATCTCTTGTGCTTGCAAATGCTTAAGAGCGGGAAGTAGCATACTGAGAGGCAAGAGCAGAAAAGGCGATTAGGACTCTTAGCAAGGAAAGGTAGAAATATGCTATGAAATCTATTGATCTTTTACTGGCGTATGTTACAAATCCACACGTCTGATGTTCTGGGAGTTCCTGGGATGATGTACCATAGTACAACATTCCACTTTTACCAGTGCTTAAAGGCTGAAATTCATTTTGTCAGGTGAAAGAAAGAACAGAGGAAAAAAAGATTTTTGATCATACTGTCAGCTTCTCGTCCCGTGGAGCAGATTTAAAGAAGAGAGAAAATGTTCCTGCCCCAGAGATCTCTGCAGATGGTTACATTTTTCGCAGTTCTTTTTTTTGCCTGTTTTGCAACGTGTCAAGACACTGAAAAGTAAGCAATGTCATCCTTTTACTTAATATCATTAGAAGACTGCTTGCCTTTGATTTAATGGCCTGTATTCTCCACTGCTGTCATTTACTCCAGGGCCTGGTGGAAGGAAAATTCTATACATTCAATACGGCAACATTTTACATTGCCCTCTGTGGAGTATAAAATTAGAACAATTGCATTTTTAGGTGCATAACGTATACCACATTTCAGCTGATGCTTTTAAACACGGCAGCAAACCATGTAAGGGTGTTCAACGCAAGCCATGGAAATGGCACATGCTAAAATTCCATATTTAAGTTTCCATTCAGATCCGAATCTGCAGTGGGAGCCTAGAGCTGCAGTTATCTAAACAGCCTGAAATCCAGAAATATTTGCATCCCTCCCCAGTCATATTTGGCTTAAAATTTTTGGTATATCTGAAGAAAATAAGGATTTGGTTTCATTTCATGGACACCACCGATTTCAGTTAAATTAACTCCTGACATACAGCTACAGCTCTGAAAGGAAAGAGACAATCCCCAAAATCCTGTAACACTAAGGTTATGAAATCACCAGCCTCGCCTCGGGGCTGTCCTCCACATGGCGTGGAGACACCACGAGTGCTCCTTCCTCAGCTTGGAGAAGGATCTAAGATTGATCGATGCAAATCAGCTTGGATCCGGCTGTGCTTGCTTCCTAAGTAACTCTTTCTTCCCCTTGCAGTAAGAGAGCGGTGACGGAGCATCAGCTCATGCATGACAAAGGGAGGGCGTTTCAAGGGCTGAAGCGCCTGATGTGGCTCCACAACGCCCTGGGTAATGTGCACACAGCCAGCAGCAGGGATATTTCGCTCTCAAATGCCATGTGGGATTCGCAGAAGAGCCAAGATGCCTCAGATCTCTACAACAGCATCAGCGGAGATGAGACTTCAAGCCTGATGAAGCAGCTGCTGGAACTGATGGAAAAAGAGCACGGCTTCCCCTCGTTAAAGCAACTGGATTTGCTGCAGTACGCAAAGAGCCCAAAGGGTAACTGGAACCCACAAGACCTTTTCAACCTCCTTCAAATCAAAGAGTTGGGCAGCAAGAGGAATCCCAGTGCCCTGCCACAGAAGATTTCCCACTAGCCTCAATCCAGCTCAGTCTGCCCATTGCTTTAGACGTGTGATGTTGTAAGGAAAAGCTCTAGCGCAAAGGTGAACAGCAAAAGAAAAATAACGTCCATTTGTTCCACTAACCACCCCTAGATGTTGAATAAAGCCCCTTGTAAGGACCGGGGTTCTCCCCCCAGCAGGCAGCCTGCGTACTGCGACTGGGAGACGGGCGCATTTGTCACAGGCCAGAAATATCCCTCCCCATGGCAAGGCCCTCCCTGATATCGTAGGGCTGTGGCAGCTCTCTGTAGCTCCTGCAGCCCACACGTAGAAAGAAGTTTGGTTCATTAATCTGCATATTCACAGGCTGACTTGCAGCCTAATGTTTTGACTCATGAAGAAGCAGTTACCTCCTCATACAGATTCTCTTATTTCACACCTGCCTGCAGTTCCGCCGGGCTCTGCAGCAGTAATGTCTTTCCTTGTACTTTAGGTCCAAAAGTTTGGGTTTTTTTCCTGCTTCTCCAGCATATGGAATGTTTTAAGCCTCTCATCTCTCAGGATTTCCTTCAGGGTGGCAAACTTTTGCCAGGCCACAGAGGTAGAAGCTGGCAGCAATCCCCACCCTCCCAGCCAAAACCCTAGACACGCTGGTGGAACAGATGAGAATCAGTTTCCAGGGTCCCTGTCTGAGCCTTTTGTTTCAAGACTCCCTACCTTTTCTTTGTTCATGTGAAATCCTTTCCAAGAGCTCCCACAGCGCATCAGGTTTTCTCGGCAGAAAACCAGCTTCACAAGGCCATCTGTGTTTCCTGAAAGAGGCAGCACAGGATTTTGCTATTCACCTTTAATGCCAAACAGACCGGCTCTGTCAAAGCAAAGCAAGGTCCAGTTTAATTGCAAAATTAGTCTTTCAGAAATTAAATGTCATGTGTGTTACAAATACATCAGCATTTCTGTCATGTAGGGACTATACACGCCGTTTTAAATCCTGAAATTCCTCTGTTGCTCATAGACTTCAACTGCATGTGCAGAAGGTATTTCTCAGTGATTAAATCCCAACAACTCCTTGATGTTGTTAACAATAAAAACCCTTTTCACCCTCTGAACTGCACTTGCTTTTTTTTTTTGTAGAAATGTAAAAAAAAAGGAAGTAAAAATCCTCTTTTACTAGTATCTCCACACATCTGGGATGCCATTTCTTTTGTCATGCTGTCCCTCACAGCTCCCTATTAGATTCCCAAAGCCAATCAGACCATTACTGACCCTGATGGTTTCAGATGTCCCTGAGGAGCAGAAGAGGGCCGGGATGTGAACGGGTCACAGTGCCCAAGCCAGGAGTTTGCTGGGATGTGGGAGCCCTTCCTCCCAAAAACCCATCTCTGGGCTGTGCCAGACCTCAGAGCTGCGGACGAAACCCAGGGGACCTGACAATGACAGGCTCAAACCTTTCGGAACCCACTGTGGATCAGTCCACACATGGATGCGGCCCCCTCTTGGCCTGAGGGACCGTTTCCTGAGCCCTCGGAGGTTGAGGTGACCTCGGTGGGACTTGTCCCTGGGTACGTCTCACCACCGCACAGTGACCCAACGCACCGATATCCTGTGGGGATGGGGAAAAAACCAACCTGCCGTCCACTGCAGGCTGGGTGAGGAGGTGAGGGGGCGAGCTGTGAAGCTGCAGGCCTTTGTAGTGAAAAGGGAGGGAGGGAAGGCCTCCTCCCCACAATGGTTCCCCAGGCCTGCAGAAGCATCGCAGGCAAGCTGGCACCCTGCGGCTTGAAGCGCTACTACCTCAGGCCGGGCCCAGTGAAGAAAAAGGACTAATTTGAATGAAAGAGGGTGGATGTTGCCGCCCTCCGCACACCCGGGCCCACCCCGCTCCCCTCAGGTGCGCCCGCACCGCCNCCCCTCCCGGGGGGCTCCGGTAAGCCGCTGCCCCCTCGCCCCCCCACGTTGCCATGGCGATCCCTATGTCCCCGCCGGCCGGTGCTCCGCATCCCCTCCTGGCCCTCCTCCCTCCCTCCGGGGCCCCTTTGCCGCTCCCGGTGGGGGGGAAGAGC
>VWZL01002349.1:374076-420197 GCA_013396915.1 Stercorarius parasiticus | reverse complement strand
CCGTCACCCTCTTCTGCCAGATAATTTTCCTGTTCTGTTCCCTAGGAAGTGACAAGCAGAGGGATGGGACGTTATGTGCCATCTCCTGTGCCCGGAGAAGGTGACTCGCCACTCGCGTGGTGTCACTGGGAGATGCTCCTCCGGAAAGACATAGCTTCGTCCCCAAAAAACACACAGCCGGGGGGTTCCCACCGGCTCCCGCGTTATCATTGCTGCCAGCGAGCCGGCGAACGCAGCCAACAAAATAGCTGGTGTCTGTAAAGGACGCGATTTGCAAAAGCTCCATAAAACACTGCCTCATAAAGATCTGCAAAAAGTAAACAGAAAAGAATAACTCATAAAATGTTACCAGTGCCTGGGCATTGTAAAAACGGGAAGTTTGTCTCTAACCTATACTGGGCTGCAATTTCTAGTAATAATTGCAAAGCTCGGTTGCCCTACTGCGAGTCACGGTGGCACCAGAAGGACTAGGCTCAGAGGTAGTTTTACACTTGAAATAAATGGATTTTTAATGCATTTTTAGAAAGTACAGCTCGGTTATCAAATCTGCCCTGAAACTGCTACCGATTGGCAGTGGCATATTCCGACACATAATCCAGTATGGAAATTGGGGTACTTAACTAGAGGGTTTTTTTTCTTAAACTATTATTTGTTCAAAGGCAGCAGTCCTCTGGATTTTGCTAGATTCCTGTATGAAAGTGTCCAGTAAAAGCGAGAGTGCTTAAAGGCAATGAAATGCCTTTTTTCTCCTTCCTCAATTGCTCCGTTATCAGATGGCTCTCAGGATTTTGATAAGTGTCACAGAGAGGAGACAGCGGGCGACTGGTGGGGTTATTTTTGCAAGGGTCAAAGGAAGAGGAACTTCGGGATTAGATGTTTCAGTGTGGTGTTTCTGAATTTTTAACATTTATTCAAGAGAAAATACATATTGGGAGAAACAAACACTTGCGGTACTGCCTGAAATTGTGGGTTTTGAGGCATCGTGTTTCTTAAGCTTCCTTCCCTCTTATTTTCAGATCAAAAATGTTCAAAACAGGAAGTTTGACTTGTACCTTTTATTTTGTAAGACTTTTCCCTACTTAGTTTTAGTGTAGGCAACTGGGCTGTTGGTGTTTGTTGTTGTTAAAATGTGAACTCCGTGATTCAGCATCGCTTAATTGATTGCAGCTCTCGTTTGAAGGTTATTGGTCATTTATAATGTTAAATATTCCCTCCCTTTTTCTTTCCTAATAGCCATGGCAATGACAGGCCCGACTCCGTGCTCCTCCATGAGTAATCATACCAAGGAGCGAGTTACGATGACAAAGGTGACATTGGAAAACTTCTACAGCAATCTCATCGCACAGCACGAAGAACGTGAGATGAGGTAAAAATCTTTCTTGCATCCTTTCCAAACTGGGTAAAAGCCAAAAAATACGTATTAACCGTGTCTGGTTTTCTGGAGCCAAAGCACAAATAGAGGGCTTTTGCGGAGCGGGGACCTGAGCTCCGGCGATGGGTGCTGGGGGGAGTTGTCTGGCACGAGCAGCCGCAGGCAGCTCCCGGGTTTCTTCTGAAAGAAGAACTTTTGAGTTTCTTCTGAAATGAAGTTTGCAAATGCAAAAGGGGTATGACTGTTACCAAGTTTTTAAAAGAAAAACGTGTATTTGATTAGGTGACTAAGTAGAAACTAACTTTGGGATGTGCTTGGCATCATTCGAGTACAATTCTGACGTCGTGTTTGCCAATGTTTATCCTGCCTATGTCTGATCTGTCGCCTCTCCCCGTTTTATGTCCCTGCTTGTAATATTTAAAACTCATTCTAGAGCATCAGTTTGGCTTTGGATTATAATGCCAGGTTGGACGGGGCTTGGAGCAGCCTGGTCTGGTGGGAGGTGTCCCTGCCCGGGGCAGGGGGTGGCACTGGATGGCCTTTAAGGTCCCTTCCAACCCAAACCATGCTGTGATTCTATAATGTGTGATGGAGTTGGCTGATAAAGGGAGATAATCTTTTCAAAGACGATGAGGGATTGCTGTAAGGGCTGTCACTTAATGCTAAATGCTCTCTGAGTAAGCTGAACCCATGGCGTCTCTTTAAATATATTGGTCAAAATATACCAAGCGATTTAACTGAGAAGTATCGCTTTTACTTTCCTTTGGCTTTAACCCTCTAATTTGCTGAATACCCTCAAGTTGTAGCACTGGGACTTCTATGTTCTCCCAACTTACCGTGTAGTCTCTAATCAGAATTTTCAGAACGGTTCAGCCTTCGTTTGCTTGCAGACTTGCTGCCAAACCCCCAACTACATCCAAGAGGGCTGCCTGCGAACTACAATAGCTGCAGAAATGAGGAAGCAATTTAGAAATAAATACTAACTTGCATACATATTTTCTTCAAAGCTTCAAATTAGTAAGCAGGGACTGAGGTCTAATCCCAACAGAAAATATCACTGATTTAATTCCTTTCTTTCTCTTTGCATAGCTCTTGCTTTTTATTATGAGCGCTATTGTCTGCTCCCCAAACCTCAACGACAGGGTTTTTTCTGCTTAGGATCAAGACTTTGTCTGAACAACCATGCTGGATTTTATAAGTTATATTTTTTTTTAACAATAGATGTGTCTGTGGATGTGCAATTTGGAGTTTAAATGGTGTTGACAGAATGTACGCTGAAGTGCAGATAGGACCGATTAAGGATATTTGGGGGAATTTCAGCATCGCTTGGTGGTGCTGAGCTGTTGAATTCTGCAGCAGCCGCCTCTTGCTGCTGGAGTCGCTGCTTTGGGAGTGAAAGGAGGCGACGGGACGGTGCTCGGCGGGTACTTAAATAAGGGCAAAGCGATTTAAATGTCCCCAGTCGTGGAAGCGATAACCCAAAAATATTATCAGGTCGCAGCAGCTGCGTAGTGGCCCAGGAGGCAGGAAGAGGATCTTGCGAAGAATGACTTGCATAAAGAGAAGGAATTTTTTAGTACATTTGTAATATAATACCAAAAAACCGCATATGGAGAGGGCAGCACCAATCTCAGTTCCGCCAGCTATTAATGTGATCAGTGCTAGGGCGGAGTTCCTCGGGGTAATCATAACAAATGTTTCTTTCTTTCTTTGCTCCCAAATAATCATTTTCTGCTAAGGCTGTAAATATTTCTGATTCTTTAAGGAGGGAGAATGTGTACAGACATGTTTCCTCTTCCCAAATATTTTAAGTATCTCAGGTATTAGGAAATAGAGAGTAACTTCTCATTTTGCCTCTGATGAATATGAGATGCAGAGAAATTACAGTACAGATCCCCAGAGATGTTTAGAAAGCCAGTTCTCCCTGGAATAAGTGAGACTTTGGTGCTTAAATAGTTATAATGGCTCCAGCCTTAAGCGACTTGCCCAGCTGTCAAAGAGAGAGACAAGAACTGAACTCAGATCTCCTTAATCTGTGTTCCTAGACAACGAAAACATACACTTGAATAAGACGTGAAACTCAAGACAGGTTTAGATCGTCAAAATTAAAGAAAACAAGGCTAGAATGGTAAAGCTGTAATACTACATTCTTCAAAATTAATCTCACGTCTGATTTTCCCTTATATCTCATTTATGCTTGTTATGTGCTGGCATTACATCCCGCTTTCACAGCGAGCGCAGAGCAGAGGTGTTGGATATGTGCATGCGATTAAGAAACCAGGTTAACATTTATTTTTCTAATTTGTCTCTGCTACAGACAAAAGAAGCTAGAACAAATGATGGAAGAAGAAGGCTTAAAAGATGAAGAGGTAAGGAATATGGGAAAACTACCTTAATGCTTAAATACGAGTGACTGTCTTTTATAAATGGAGGTCTGGGATCTTTATTTGGAATTGCTGTGATCTCTACAGAGCCCTCCTGCAGAATTCTCACTGTGGGTTATTTTTCCTAAAATCCTCTAGAAAAGAATCAGGAGGTCAGCACATGCACAGAAGGAAACAGAGTTTCTTCGCCTAAAGAGAACAAGGCTTGGTTTGGAAGACTTTGAGTCTTTAAAAGTAATAGGCAGAGGAGCATTTGGAGAGGTAAGTCCCAGACCAGATGACTAAAAGCATTTTTAAATGTCACTGATATTTGTTAAAAACTTGCATGGTTTACACAAGCGAAGGATAAATGTTGCAACAACCGCAGGTTGAGTTTTAGCTTAACGGTCACGTGCATCTGTCTTTACGCCTAATAAAGGCTGGTTTAAAAACATTATGTGCTTTAAAGCACATAATGCTGTTGAAAAGGAGTTGATGGACAAGGTAAATCCAAGTTTGGCTGCATACTTTAATTCTGCCCTCTCAGGACTGGCCTGGCAGCCAGGGAGAGCCGGAGGCCACTCGCAGCAGGCTCTTCTGGTGGCCTCCTTCAGAGAAGGTGGCTTCGGACCAGCTGCTTTAGGTCTTTGCTCAGTGTGTCACCTCTTCTTAAAATGATTTCATCTCTTAGAATTAACAGAACTTGTTTGCCATCACTGTGCACTATGTAATGCTTTTTGGTTTTATAATCTGATATGATTTCATTAAATGGAAGCCAAGGGCTTGATACCCAAATTTGTCAAGAGCTGTAGTGATAATACTGCATTTGACTCAATTTTTTGCATGTTTTCTAGGTGCGACTCGTCCAGAAGAAAGATACGGGACATGTTTATGCAATGAAAATACTACGTAAAGCTGATATGCTTGAAAAAGAGCAGGTGAGTAGCTACCGTGAGAGCAATGCTACCGTCCGTGTGCTGGATGACTTTGGGAGGTAGCTGTGATGTGTGGAGAGGAGTAAGAGGCATCTATGGTCTAGGTTTACTAGGAAAAAAATTATGTAGGTGTGTTTCCTCATTTTTTATGGAGGAAATAGGTCAGAAAAATCTCGTATGAACTCATAAGGACCTGTCTTCTAGTGGGCTCTTTCAAGTCTTTATTTATTTTAACATTCCTTGTAACAATGCAGAAGTTTAGGAATATATTTGGGGTTACAGTAGTAGTTACAGACTATTGGATGTAACTGAATGCCCAGAACAGGGTTTCAAACAAATCTAATACCTTGCTTAGTCTTCATGGAAGCTGCAATTGTAACGTTTGTCCCTGAATCAAGGCAGGAGCGAACTCACTTTCTGCTGGGAAACCTGGGGAAGCAGAGCATTTTCCTAAGGAATAGGTTTGTCTTTCTCCAGTGAAAAAGAAGGATCTGATGTATCTGATTTATGTTCCTCCTCCTCCTTTTATGACGATGTATGTTACAGGCGCAAATGATTCAGTCTAGATGTCAAGATGAGTGTTTTACTGCATTTCTGATTTACGGCAACAGACATATATATCAAAGTGATACGATACTGGAGTTCTGACTCAGAGACAGAAAGTAGCAGCTTTTAACGTTTTTAAGGCTTTCCTCTGCTAGTGCTTCTGGGAATATAACGGTCCAAGACAACCATTTTTGTTCAGCACTGGGATGAATCGAGGAAGCACTGCATGTGTGTTTGTGTGCGTTCATAAAATCAGGATCTGGTTTCCAGTTCTGAAATGGAAATTTGTTTAAAAAACATGAGCTTTATGCAGCACTGCTAAATCAGTGCTTTGGTCTAAATCTGTGGGAATAGGCTGAAGCCATACCTGAAGGACATGTGAACTGTTTAGGGAAGAGCTAGGTTTTTAGAGATCTAAGTGTTATATCTCATTTTTTTTTTACAAAAATATCTTTTTGTATATAGGATTAACCTGTTTCTGTAATCAACCATACATTTGCCCTCCTCAGTCTTGCCATGGTAAATTGTGTTTTGCAGTGGTCTGTTATCTGGGTGGTTTTAAGATAAGTGTTTTCAGAGTGTCTCGTATCACTTGTACGGTTCAGATTTGAAGGGGACCCAAATGCCCTAAAAACCAAAAGAATAAAAACATAAACGTGGATTATCTTTCTGTACGGAACCTTGTTGTTCAGGAGGGTGGTTTAAAGCTTGAGTTTTTGCTTAAAAGATGGAGGTTAGTGCTCTCTTGCCTTCCTACGTACGTCTCAATTTATGGCAGCAAAAGTCACACAATAAGTTTAAATGTTACTCAAGTGTAAATGTCCAAAGGCAAAAATCCCCATAAACTTTCCAGTGGAAACTTTTGAATGTAAAAGGGTCTTTCAGATCTTCATGCTGAGGAGTGAAATGGGAGTTGGTGTTCAGTGGGATTTATTAGATAGGGGAAAAAAAAAAAGAAAAGAAATATTCTGGAAAAATAGAGCTGTCTAATGAAAGCTTCTCACCTTTTTGCTTTCAGAAGCTTGACTTTTGGATTTGTTTTTGAACGTGTTATGCTATTTTATTACCTGAAAACATTGAGGGGTGAAACTATTGAAGTTTTGATGGTGTTTGTGCCCTCATGCAGAAGTTTGACTGCTGTCTTTTCAATATTGATGCTTCTCAACATAATACTTGAATTGGCTGTGAAATAAACACATGCAACAAAACATAGACCTGTAGTTAATCAAATGCATACGTGTCTCTCCAGGTTGGCCATATTCGTGCGGAGCGGGACATTCTAGTGGAGGCAGACAGTTTGTGGGTGGTGAAAATGTTCTATAGTTTTCAGGACAAGCTGAACCTCTACCTTATCATGGAGTTCCTGCCCGGAGGTAACTACCTGAAATCAAAAGACTGCTGGATTTCTAACTTTTTAATTACAAACGTAGTCTGGGGCGAGAGCGTATGTGGTTACCATAGAGTGGTGTTTGTACTGGACATTGCTTTGTGAAGAAAAAAGCTATCGTAAAGCTTTCTGCCTGTAGGCATTAGGGTGCGCAGGTCTTTGGGTCAGGCTCGAGGTATCTGCTTGGCTCTTCTGGCTACAGATCTTTGAAACTTGCCCTTAATGTTCTGCTCGTTCTTATCCTTACTGTGTTCTACAGAACTATAATGTAATCAGCTTTTGATTTTTCTAACTTTTCACTTTTAGCTGGCTTGTAGCAAGAGTAACTTTTAAGGTCCTTTTGTCTGAGGATGATGATGTTTGTCCTTGGATGATAATGCTACTGTATTTGACCTAACAAGAAAGTTATACCGAAAGCCTGTAATACATTTGCCTAATGAAACCACAAGAATTCTTTGTGAGATGACACTGCACAAACGCAATCTGGTTTTTGTAACAGCTCTGTAGCTGAAAGTATCTATTTTAAGCTGTGATTCAGCTGTGTAGTGAAGAGCGGCAGCCCAGAGCTGACTCTTGCTTAAGGGATGCTTCTATAGTGCTTTTCCATCTCTAGGCTATGGAGCCGTCTCAGTAAGTTTAGTGCAGTTCCAGTACATGCCTTTCCATACAGCGATACAAGGGGAAATACAAGAGCTTGTCACAGAGGTGCTGGCGAACTGTATTACTTCATACAAAAGCAATTCAGATTTCCTAAGGTTTTAAATAGCTTAGTTCTTTTCTTTCCAAATGTCTTCAAAATTAGCGAGGGTGGAGTTTGTGTGTTTGCTTGTATTTACCTTTGCTGTTTGGGGGGGGGTTCTAGGCGATATGATGACGTTGTTGATGAAAAAAGACACTCTGACAGAAGAAGAGACGCAGTTCTATATCGCTGAGACCGTGCTGGCCATTGATTCTATTCATCAGCTGGGTTTTATCCATCGGGACATAAAACCAGACAACCTTCTTCTGGACAGCAAGGTATGCACCAACCACTGGCTGGGGAGTAGTAAATAGGTCTTGTAATTTTTGATTTTGACCTGAACTAGTGACAGTTGTGAAGGAAGACAGTGCTTCTTTCTTAGCCCTGTTCCTTCTAGCTTTGATGGCATACCTGCCGTATTGCTGGGGGAAAAAAAACAAGCCAAGAAAGACCTCTCCTCCCCCTCCAGCTGTTTTCATACCTAGCGTTTGAGCCCTCTTCTGACAGTTGTTCAAGTTATTTTTGGGTATTTCAGCTGCAATTTAAAACCCACAGTTTCATTTCTCCCCTCGGTCCAAGATGTTTCCTTTTGGTCTCACATCTGTTAGGTTCCCTCTTGCCAAGCACCGGGTAGATGACTGTGTCAGATGCGCAGGATGGAGCCGTCCCATTGGCGAGGCTGACGATGGAGATGGCATCTCCCTCAGCATCGGGATGTATTTTCCAGGGCTCCCCCATTGCTTCCAGGGGGTTATTGGAGGCACTTTGCAGAAAGCTCCACTGTTTCACTGCCCTCCTATTGCTCACTATAAGTTCGCTTAAAATTTATCTCATTTGGAAAAAAAAGTCTGCCAACAGTAAATAATTATACTTTACCACCATCCAGCTAATAATGCGCTGTTGGAATTACTGATGTAACTCAGTACGTCTACATCTAGATGTAGAGAAATTCAGGGCCTTGAGAATGATGTATATTTTAGATACACATCTAAAAATTGCACCTAGTTGTCGTGGTCGCATGTTCTGCACTAGGAGAGACCCAATCTGTAATTTTAAGGTGTTTTGCCTTATCTGTTGGCGTCAATGTACGATCCAGGGACTACAGCTCCCTCTGGAGACGTTGGCTTTCGCTCTGAAGCTGTCAGCAGCGTGCAGGAGCGGAGGCTTCTGGAAGGAAATAATTCCTGAGCTTTCTCTGTGTAGCAGTGATGGAAGTATTAATAGCTTGATAAACATTAATAGCTTGATTTTATGTACACATCTAGTCTTAGGCTAAAACAAGGAGTGCAAAAAGAATGCATCTATTCATTATACAAAAGAAAGGGAGGGGAAGAAGTAGAAAACTTTACTTGCTGTGATAATGTCTCATACTTCTTTTTTTTTATATATATATATATATTTTTTTTTTTTTTTTCCTAGGGCCACGTAAAACTCTCAGATTTTGGTCTGTGTACTGGACTGAAGAAAGCCCACAGAACAGAATTTTACAGGAACTTGAACCACAGTCTTCCTAGTGACTTCAGTAAGTTACCTGCCCTCAGCAGGGTATCTGCGTACTTGCTGTTGGTGCCTGGGTGTCAGGAGGATGGGGCCAGACTCTTCTCAGTGGAGCCCAGTGACAGGACAAGGGGCAACAGGCACAAACTGGAACATGGGAAATTCCATCTCAACACTGAGGAGGAACTTCTTTCCTGTGAGGGTGGCAGAGCCCTGGCACAGGCTGCCCAGAGAGGTGGTGGAGTCTCCATCTCTGGAGACATTCCAAACCCGCCTGGACGCGTTCCTGTGCCACCTGCTCTGGGTGACCCTGCTGTGGCAGGGGGTTGGACTGGGTGATCACCAGAAGTCCCTTCCAACCCTGGCCGGTCTGAGATTCTGTGAATTAAGGTGGGCTTCCATAAATAGCTTCAGCTTCAATGTGGTGGGAAACTTTGGCTGTAGGGACCAGTGCTGAGCACCTGGGGACTGGAACCTCTTACCAGCACAGCTGAACACAAAATGGGCTGTTTGTCCAAGCCCTGGCTACCTTTTCTGGTGTTGTAAAGGAGATTTTTAGTGTTAATGGTTTGGGGATAATAACATACGTTGGGTGACCAGGAGGATGCAGTCACATATATTCCAATCTCCTTTAGCTTTCCAGAACATGAATTCCAAAAGAAAAGCAGAGACATGGAAGAGAAATAGACGGCAGTTGGTAAGTATGTTTCACCTGCTTGGAAGTGTTCTCTGCTGAGCTCTTGCATCCAAATGGCACATTTATTTAAATTACAGGCATTAACCCATTTCAGAGTTCTGAACAATGCTGAAATAAGAAGATTCATGCTTGCTCTTTTAAAAGGAGGAGTGACTCTAGTTTGTCCTTCATCCATCTGCTGAACAGCTGGTGACATATGTGCCTGAGATAGTGCTGCCATAATTATTTACATTAATATCTGATGCCTCCCAGCTAAAACTAACAGTTCTTGCCACTTTCAATATAACAAAGGGCTACTGACCCATTCCAAGGTGCATATAGACAGTGGTACCTTTTCCCATTTCCCTGACGGTGTTTTAAGACTCTTTCGCATGAACGTGTTGATTTTTTTTTTTCTACATATCTTGAAATAAAGGCTTTAAATAACTTTGCTAAAGGATCTTGGAGACAATCTGGTGTCTTCCTCAAAATAACCGTTGTTGCATAAGTTCCCACTTCCATATCAGGCAGTTTTCTCTAAAGATGCCTAATTGATGGTATTTGTTCCAGGCTTTTTCTACGGTGGGCACTCCGGATTACATTGCCCCTGAAGTTTTCATGCAGACTGGATATAACAAGCTATGTGACTGGTGGTCGCTTGGGGTCATCATGTACGAGATGTTGATCGGTAAGAAACGGGCAACGCACAAATTTTAAGCAGGAATTGTGCTACAGGACATCAGCTGTATTTATGTGCTTGGGGTCAGGCTCTCAAAGCATCCACTCCTTGCGTGGTTTGTGAGGTTTGTTCTGCTGCACTATAACTACAGGAACTATTTTTCCTTTCTACAAGATTGTATTGTTCTTTCTTTTCAGGTTATCCACCGTTCTGTTCTGAGACTCCTCAAGAAACATATAAGAAAGTAATGAATTGGAAAGAGACTCTCACATTTCCTCCAGAAGTTCCAATATCTGATAAAGCAAAGGATCTTATTTTAAGGTGCCAACCATATGGCTTGCCAGTTAATATAATACTAATTTTCTTGTCTTGCCAACTGTACTATGTACCTCTCATAGGTTGTTCCACATCAAAAAACTTGATGCTTGTGTCCGCTACATACTCTGTTATGTACGTGCATCAAATGCTGAACTCCCTTGTCAAATACATTTGTGTCTCAGAGGTCATTTAGTGGAGCCCTGACTGAACTATACTAAAAAGGAGCTCCCACATAAATGCTGCAAGCCTGGCAAAATAGGAATGTTTCTGCTCTTTTTATCTGTCTGTGAGCTTCTCGTGGAAGCAACTTAATCTTTTTGCCAGAGCTAGTGCCTTACAACAGCAATGGTTTTGCCATTGTATGCACTGGAGGGTGCAAACGGATCCCAGTGCATGCTGACTCTTGCTTTTTCATTTATATTTTCAATCATGTATCTATTCTCAGGACAGAAATATAAATGTCTAGCTCTTTAGGCTTTATATGTTCTCCTGCTCTACGCTGGTCCTGAAATAGAAAGGGCCCGTTATCCTGTTGGGAAAGAATACCACATCTTAATTGTAGCATTTGACATGACATTCCTAAGCATAACTTTGTGTGTTGGTTTTGCGGTGGGAGTTCTTAACCTGCTCCATTTATGTGTTAAGAAACCGTAGTAGTATCAGTTCAGAAAGCCGTTCCATTTCTGCATGGAATGCTTTCGTTTTCATTCTTCCTTCATTTTCATTCTTCCTTCCATCCCAGATTTTGCTGTGAATGGGAGCACAGAATTGGTGCATCTGGTGTGGAGGAAATAAAGAGTAACCCATTCTTTGAAGGGGTAGATTGGGAGCACATCAGGTAAGATGCTTTGCAGAAAAGCAAGCTGCTCTTCTCTCTGCTCCGTTCCAAGCTCGTCCTGTTCAACAGAAGGGAGCAGCTTCACTGGCATTTCTTATTATCTAGGTGTGGGTGAGAGTATTTTGTTCCGTATCTGAAGCTTGCTAAGATTTAGGTACTTTCAGTCTTTGATTCTGTAAAGAAATGGAAAGTGGCTGAATCCTGCTTTTTTCCTGCCTTTGAAATCTTAACGCTGAAACTGCTCTTCTTGGCAGAGAGAGACCTGCTGCAATTTCAATAGAAATTAAAAGCATTGATGATACCTCAAACTTTGATGAATTTCCCGAATCTGATATCCTTAAACCAACAGGTAAATACTTTGATTCTGCATGTAAACAACCCTTCCTCTTCTCCGGCAGAATAATGTAACTTCCCTGTTAATCAGAGAAAGGATCTTACCAGATGCTAGGGGGTTGTTTTTTTTTCTTTTTTCTGTTATCGCGATCAAATTGTTAGCTTGTAGTCTGGTGGTGCGGGGGTGTGCAAGCTGTAGTTTGGATGTCGGGAAGTGGGATGCAGAATGTGAATGATGCGGGAGCTGCCTGAGAAAGGGCATCTCTAAGAGACAACAGAGCCCCCAGAAGTTCCAGTCTCAGCAGGACCTGTGAGCCCAACACGGCCAGTAACCCTTGGTACTGGGTAATGCTTAGTATAGAGCTGGGGAGAGGGTGGAACAGAAGGGGAGGATAAGCTTTGGTGTAAATCTCTAAAGGATCCTCGTATTTAAGTGTCAAAGCGTAGTCACACATTTGCTCCATGTGTTTAACAAACACGTTACAGCAGTTCTTGACTGGGGTTGAAGAATGCAACTGGATGCCTGGATTTATGGTATTTCTTTCTTGAGAAGTATTCTCCCCTACTCCACATCCAGTGTTTTGTATGAAAATAAACTTTGCAGTCTTCAAAGGGTAATTTTATTTTTTCTGTCTCATCAGTGGCAACAAGCAACCATCCAGAGACTGACTACAAGAACAAAGACTGGGTTTTTATCAATTACACCTACAAGCGTTTTGAAGGTCTGACAGCACGAGGAGCAATACCATCCTATATGAAAGCGGGAAAGTAATAAATCTGTACCTGGGACTTCCTTTGAGCCGTGGAATTCTATTGCTGTACTTTGGGTTTATACCCACAAAAGGACTTTTTCTTTTTTTTAAAGAAAACTTGAGGGCTATCAACTCTTGGAGGAGATTTCAGGACCCTGTTTTGTTACACACCCTGGTTGTTACTAAGGATTTTTCCTTTCTGTGCCATTGAAAAATTCCACAAAAATGTTTGCGTCGTCTCTGCTGCCAGCATGTTTTGCTGCTTCAAGAGCAAGAGTTTTGTTTTCTTTTTAAATTCTTTGCCAGATTATGCAGTCCGTCGGGAGATGAGAGCAAGCCTTCCCTTGGACATGGCAGAGCACGTGATGTGTATATGGACTGTTCTGCCAGTCCTGCGTCAAGTGGCAAACCCAACCTGCCAATTCTGCCAGCGCTGTTTCCCCAATGGCAAAGGACTTCAGTACAGAGGAAACAAAGCAATAATTAAAGCTTGAGATAGACAACTCTCCAGTCAACTATCTAGTAGAAGGACACAACGTGTATTGCCTTAACCTTAGGCTGTAGTGCTGTTTTTTATAATGCTACTTGGAAGCCTCTTTAATAGCATTTCTCAACTCTGTCGCAGTGGCCTCCAGCTGCGATGCACTTTACTTTTGGTACTAAGACAGTGACCCTCAAGCCATTTAATATTTTTTTCTAAATTAAAAAATTGTGCAACACTTTTTTTGTTTTCCTTTCTAGCCAGTGACAGGAGAAACGGGGCCACTTCCTCCACCAAGCGCCAACAGTTTTCAGTTACTGTATGAAAAGATGGATCTATAAAACAATGCAGATAATAAAAGCTACAGCTGATAACACAAGTGAATCTGGAATTAGGGCAGAGAGGGAGGGAAATTCATTGAACCTGATCCTCGGTGGGCATCGGGTCAGCCCTGAGCCTTCCCGGTCCTGCTGCTGCCACCCTTTGGCCACTTTGAAGATCTGCTGCACGTTCATCTGGTTAAAGACAAAACTCCCCCGTGGCCTTTCTGCTCGTGGTTTTCACCAGAGCAGAACCAGATTCTTCCGAGTCTCGATGACGGAGCCCTCCCTGGCTTTTCCTTGCAGAGCTCCTCTTGCTGGCGTGGCTGAACCGTCTGTCCCTGGGGTCTTCCATAAAGACGGTGCCTCAGGAGGTCACTTTTGGGGCAGTAGAACCCACCACCTCCGCTCTTTGATTATTGCCTAGCATCATTTATAAAAGTACATTCAATTATGATGAAGGAGGTTCTCCAGGAGAGCCACAAAGTGCCTTTCCTTGCCTAGGCATCTCTCGGAACGTGACTGCATTTTGGGAAGGAGGATTTTGCCTCAGTTGAGCTTTTGGTATTGGTAATTCTTTTTTTTATAATCATGAGCTCCACTTTGCACCCGTTTTGTAGGTAACTCCGCACTGCCAGGGGCAGGTGGCATTAACTTTGGGCCTGCCTTGTTCCAGTCTTTAATTTGCAATTAGATTTTTTTAAAAAAATATATAAATGTAATGAGGTTTCTGGATGCATGTATCAATTTGAATTGTCTTGGATTCTTGCAAACTTTTATTGGTGCTGAACACTAATTACATACCACAGACAAAAAAAAAAAGCTGTTTAGAAACAAAACTAGAGCAGTGTTTCAAAGCAAAAGGCAGGCTTTCAGTTATATTTAGTCCTAATTTTCTAGAATAGGAAATGAAAGAAAATATGTTTGTAGTGAAACTTTTTTTTAATAGGTGCTTTTAGGGAATTTTTACGTAGACGTCTTTTGAACTGAGTGCCATCATGAAGGACCGATTGTGGGGGATTAGGAGTACCATATAGAGCTAAAACTGGGTGATAACTCGTTAGCATCCTCTCCCTAACCAGCCCTTGGGCTTTTTGTACGTGTCCTAGGAGTTTAATGAATTGCCATAACCAGTTGAGATACCAGTTGGATCCCATAAAGCTGAAATGCAAAAATAGCCTTAATTAGAAGTACCAGGATCACTGTAGTCAGTAGGGCTTACTCAGCTGAATAAGGGCTAACTGCAGTAATGATTTATAGGATCAGGCTTTTTATCAACTAGTCAGGAATAACACCTTCTGCTCCCTTTTTATTTTTCACAAAGGACTGATAACCAACTTCTCAAATTGCTCCATCTCCTTATCCTGCAGTTTCTTCTAGCCATTTGAAAATGTTGCCTTACAAACCATCAGAAAACTAAGAGGTATTAATGTCAAAACATTTTTAAAAATGCCTTAAAATTAAAAAAAAAAAAATCAAAATCCTTTAAAGCTGCTGTGGATTAGGAATAAATGATTTTGAGTAGCTGCATTATTATCCCTTTACTAAAAGGGACTGGCATTTTTATAAATACCAAAGATGAAGAAGCTACACAATTATAAGTTGTGATTGATAACTTGCTGTGAAAATTCCTATATAGTAATACGTACTACACATTTTTAGTGCGTGTGTTTTAAAGTGTTCTGAGACCTCGGATTGTTCACTTTTTGAGCTAAAGGTGAAGATTTCAGAGGCACAAGGAACAGTTGGGTACCTCACTCCTCTTGTCTTTCAGTAGAAGTTGGATGTCTTTGAGCATAGTCCTCTTGGCCGCCCTTTCCCAGCGGTGGGTTGTGTGTGACCGTTCCACCCTGAGCCTGTTTCCTATTACAGCTGTTTACCAACACCAGGAAAAAAAAATACAGCGTCTTCTTTCCAGGATCCATACTTCACTGCTAAACGTCAAGATTTTTGTACGCCCGTTCCATCTCCCATGCTAGCCAAACATTTTTCTTAGCTGCTGGCTTGTATATTGAGGTTGGATGTATGTTTCAGCTATTTTTTTTTTTTTTTAAGCTGCAAGCAGTTGCTGGACTTCCAGGAGTAATTCCAATCTGAATTTCCAATGGGTCTGAACGTGAGTTATGCTGCCAGTTCATCTATCATGCCTAGCACAAAACTGCACTAAAGTGTTTCTTATCACTGTGCCCTGACTCTGCCTTAACCTGTAAGTTGAAAAAGTTTTCTGTAAATATTTACAAGCTGTTACTAAATTGCACTGTAAAATTTGGCAGGTGTATTGCGTGTTGCTGGGGGGGAGCCAACTTCTTATGGAACGATCTTTGCATTTTGTTGTGTAAATAAAATCCTCTTAGTAAACACACTTTTGCTAGCAGGTTTTGTTTTTACAAACTGGAATCTCTCAGGGTTTTTTTTTCAGACTTCATAATTTAGATTTTAGAATCAAGGGCTTGGGTATGGGTAACTGATGGGTTGAAGATTGCATTTCCGAAAGATATGCAGCAGACATGAAGAAATGAGCATCATTAACGGTGAAAGACAGGGCTGATCTTCAGAAAAATGGAGCCTTCCTGGGCAGAATGTGCCTGGCAGGGGGGACAACCCTGGCCTTACTCATGCCTAGGTGTCTGCATTGTGTAAATGTCACTTCAGTTTACCAACTTCAGGGCAGGTTGTTTTTAATCTTTTCCTCTTTCTATTTTTAAAAGGGATAATAAGCAGTGAGCAGGTGGCATTGGAAGCAAAGCCATAACCCTTCCTTTTTTTCCTACCAGTCTGTAATATGCCAAAATCAACTTGCAGTTATTATTTAATTGCTTCACATTTGTGACAGCTCCACTTGTGAGTACAAGTTCCTTTTATCACTTCAGTAATTCCACTAAATTCCAGCTTTGTTCAAACTCTGACACTTTTCTCAAGCTTCATCAAGAAAACCTTTGAAATACATCCAACACTGAAGATGGAAATGTTTTCTTCCAAAGACAGAAGTAGGTAGAAGTGGAGAGCATCTTTCACAGTATCTAACCAAAAATAGCACGAGGGCCTGTTAGAGATGCCGCATAGCTTGTGGGTCAAGTCGTGTTGTCTCATACCTGGGTTACGTGCTGCTTTTAGAACATCACTGTGCTCTGTTGCTGAACTTCGAGGTCTACAAGAGGTAGTAATGCTTCTGTGCGGCTGCTCCAAATCAACCAGGCTCCGTCTGATACAAAACTACTTCTAAGACTTTGGGGTCACTTTATGAAGGAAGGACACAGTCTTCGAGCCCTCCATCCCCTGCCCATTCCTCTATTCCACATTTAAAACAATTTTAAAAGAGCCAAACAAGCCACGTATAACTTATACTTTAATACAGAAAAGAAACCATACATCTGTAGTTCATACACACCACAGGGAACACTTCAGTATATCTAGAATAAGACAAAACTGGATCTTGTACCTGAATAGTAGGTGACAATGAGAAGAGGGAAAGCAAACACATACTTTTTCGATTTCATTTAGTGTTCTAAGGGAACTCACTCTACTAAAAAAAAAAATCCAAAATTCATCTTTAATTACTTGGGAAAGCCAACAAACTACAGTGGCTTTTTGGACTACTAAAAACTGCGTGGAAATCATGGAAGCCAGATACCTCCAGCCCATGCTGAAGGTCCAACTGATTACAGAGAGCACCAACAAGCTCCTCCAAGGCATTGACAGTCTTTAACCCTCAGGCAATGGCTGGTTGCAGTGAAGTGCCTGGGCTCACCATTTCTAATAAACTGGCTAAATCCTTCAAGAGGCCCAGCCAACACTGGGCTCAGGGACAGGCTCTGGTGGGATTTGTTTTGGCTGAAGGTGGTACTTAGCTGTCAGGTCCCATAAGGTGCCATCAGTCCAGGCTGGGTGGGGCTTTGAGCAACCTGGTCTAGTGGGAGGTGTCCCTGCCCAGGCCAGGGGGGCTGGAACTAGATGATCTTTAAGGTCCCTTCCAACCCGAACCATTCTGTGATTCGACGATAATGTCAGATGTTCGGCATCTGATGCCTTGACACAGTCCTATAGGGCAGCGCTCAACAACATGCGCGTTCAAGTCCTTAGAGCAGAACATGTGTACACTCCGATTCCACATCAGCTGGTCGATACCAATACACATTTACTTAAAACTTACATTGCTGTAAAAATAAATACACACACACAAAAAAATGATAGGGCTGGGGGGCAAGTTCCATCATTGCTGGGGGGACAGTCTCACCAGTGCCTTTGCTTGACTTGTGGGAATGGCTCGTTACCAAGGCAGGTAATGGGTTTGGTCTGGCCCTTGGCTGAAAGGTTAATGGTCCATATGTCTTCCTTTCTCTACTACAAAAATAGAAATTAATCTAGAGCAATAATGGAAAGTGATTGCACACTACCTCTGTGCAGATACTGAAGGACACTTCTCTAAACTGATCCAATGACACACAGGGAGGAATTTTCAAAAGTAATCAGGTGGACCTGGGCATCCAAACTCTCAGGAAGTCCTGAAGCACTTTTGGAAATCTTCCCATAGGCACTTATAAAAGAAGAAATCTATTTGCTGCACTTAGGAAAGAAGTTAAGAACAGAAACACTGCAAATAATGGAACCTGCATCCATACAAATGGGAACTAAATATATCAGCAAGTATATGCCTTGGCAGAGATTTTGTTACTCTTCACTAAAATGACACTCATAAACCTTCAGGAAAATTTGTGATTGATATTGTCATGTTACTTACACTGAGGAAAAAAACCCGCATCATTAGCAGCAAAACAGTAACAGCAATCTTCAGTGCTAAGTCTACCATACACTTTGCAGACAGATGGAGAATAATTTGTTTGATGATGCAACCCTGACAACAAAGGATTAAACCTTTTAGGAGCAGACTGATAACCTACCTCTATTTTGCCAAGTATAACCAGGTAACTCAATGCCTAAGTGTTACAGGTTTCAACAGCAGGCAATTGCAAGAGAAGAACTGACCTGAACTTCGCAAAGGAGCTCTCTCCCTCTATTTCTTTTTGAATGGGATTCAGCTTTTCTTTGCACCAGCCCCACATTTAAGTACTCTGCTTTGGGTACGTAATACTTCTAACACAGCCATCAGAAATGTGAGCTAACCAGGGGGTTAAGGAAGCCTGCGGGTACCTCCGTGCTGCAGGAACGGGACCAGCAAGGCTCTAATATAACTAACCGAGCTAAAGTATAAGTCTATACTTACAGTCACAGCTTTGTTGGCCCCGAATCCAAACTGAACAGAGCCTTAACCATAGACTAGGATAATATATTCAGAGCACCAAAGGAGAGTAGTTCCCAGGTACGTGTATTTTTTGCTACCGAAGGCTTGTTTACTATTGATATTTCTTACCTGCCTGACAGCAAAATGGTCCAAGTCAGTTCCAAATTGGGAAGAAAGTAGCTGGCCTTTTAAAGCTGTAACAGCAGAGTGCTCCTTGGAGGGTCTACAGGAATTTTGGCTGACTAAGGTTGATGAGATCAAGGATTTTACTCAGGTAGTAAACTGGCTGTACTGGGAGCTCCTCCACTGGCTTTTTTTTGTCTTAGCAGGGGGATGGAGACAACTGAAAGTCTTTAGCATGCACAGTCACCTCTAGAAAGCTTCTTACATCTATTAGGCTACTAAACAGATTTACTTTGTTGGTAAAATATCAACTGCAATCTCTTCTTTTTTGCTTTTTCCTTCAGCGTGATCTACTCGTTTTACTGAACTTAACAGACAAAATCCCTAAAAACAGTGATTCCAACTTATGGAGAAGTATACATGGGAAATTCCTGCAAACAGGCATATGCTTCCTACTTGAACTAGTTCGTCCTTCCCTAGAACAGCAGTAGAACATGCTGGATGCAAAGCCAGGTGGCAGTGTAAACAGATTCCTCCAAACTGATGATTTTGCTGTCACGACTGTGCTACATTTCTGCTGGTTGATGAAAGTGTATCATCTGTCCTGCTTTGATGTTGTGTCCTTTGTAACCGCTTATCACAAAAGCAAAGCTAAGTGCCTAACGGTAAAGGAAAGCTTTGTCTTGACAGGCCCAGAATTGCCTCTCTCGTGTCAAACGACATTTCTAAATACTGCTGCTTCTCTTTTTAGAAGTTTAGGTAAAATATTCAGCACCCGCCAGTCTGAAAGCCTTTGTAGTAGAAACAAACAGCATAATTTCTTTTTGTTTGAGGAGACGTTGCTTTTGATTGCACAATTAGACTATGGAGTGTGGCTCTTTATTAACATGCTTGAAATATGACAATGTAGTAAGAGCACGAACGAGGATAAAGCACCTCGCAGGAGTCTGTGTTCCATCACCTGGGATGAAACTATGCTGAGACGTTCCCACATCAAGCAGGACTTTCCACCCTGAGCCACGACTAATCTGGTAGATCGTTAACAGCCATCTGGGAGAAGGGTGCGTTTAGCCTGTCGAGTTCATCTACTTGTGGGGGGTGATGCATTATAACCTCATGGTCCTCTGAAACGTCATCACCCACAGTGACTAGGTTTGTTAGAGATTTGCTCCGAACACACTGGAAATCAACATGACGGCTTTTGCCTTCTTCCTTTTCCCATGACATCTGGATGAACGGCCGTTGAACATAGTTGTATATCACTTCTGACCGGCCACCGGGCCTCCTCTTCACCTTCTCTTTACAGGTGGGATATCCTGAAAACACAGACAGCCAGTCAGTTGGCACTACACACCTTTGACTTGCACAAAGGGACAACAGGATCCCAGAAGAACAGCCAGGCAGGAATAATTATGGGGGCAGGGGGGACTTGTGGACAAATGCTCACATTCCATGTTATTGTCTTGCTTCCTTCTCCCCTGAAAAGACGGTGCAGCACTGTGTGTAACCATAGGATCAATGGCTGCGCAGCATTAGCCATTTGGTGTACCAACAGCTACTAGAAAAATCAGAGTCTCCCAGGACAAAGCACAACATTCTCTAAGATCCCTAAGGGATCAGCAGGCGGAAGCATTTGACGCCCGTTTCCTGTTTACTCGGTCCTAAAGAGACAAAGCTTGCTGGTACATGCTGCATATCTTTAATTTTCCCTTAACTTTTAAGCATCCTGGCCAATTTCAGTGTAACATGATAGAGGTGAAGGAACATGCCTAGCTTCTACTAGTTTCATAAAAATAAATGCCTAGTAAAACACGGAGCAAAACAGGAAATGCTTAGAGTCCAGAGGAAACCAGGCTTTACTGACCATGGAGTCACCTGTTTTACAATTTCCTTTGTTGAAGAAATACTTTACCTTCAATGCCAATGCGAATATTTTTCAGGCCTCGCTCCTTTAATACAGCTTTTGCAACATCACGGTTCTCAATGTACTTGAAGAATCTGTACAGCTTGGAACTGTAAAGGACTTGAGAAATAAAAAGGGTGATTAGAATCTACGAGAAGGGACCTTCTCCCCATTTCTGACATGCTCAGCTGTGGGGATGCCAAAAACCAGGTCTGGTTTCCAAGAACTACTTCAGGCATCCATTCTCATCACTGGGATTGTCTGCACTTCCCTGGTGGGAGGGTAGGGATGCACATTACAGCCTCGATAGAATGGGTGGTGATGGGTTTTAAAGCAAAGAGCATTCACTCACTGGGGAGCCAGGAAAAGGCTGAGGGAGTGGCAGCAAACAAAAGGAAAAGGTGCAGTGCGTGGTGTCAGACCAACGCAGGCAGTCAGAGCACAGCTCTAACTAGCCAAGCATCCTGCCTCTAACAGCAGCCAGTTCAGAAGGAACGTATGAAACAGGACTCCATGTGCCAGCATCTCTTCCTGGAGGAAGACTGCTGTTTGGGCAACAGGTTCTTTTCTTATGGCCACACGTCTGGGTGTACACCAAACACAGAGCCAGGAGTTCCGACGTAGTGCCCTTACTTTGCGAGTATTCCTCTCCCATCGGCGGTGGATGATCTTCATCCCAGTCCACAGTGTCTTCATCCGTCAGCACAACGATATGGCATTCACGTTCCCCTTTCCTTGCACTATCCACCATTATAGGCAGAATCAGCTCCTCCAGGTAGCTGTCAAACTGCTTGTGAGCACCGTCATTGGAGAGCTCATGTAACAGAGCACCTAATGAGACAAAAGTCATATGATGAGCTTTGTTACACAGTACGAAAATGCATCTCAGCTCTACACTTTGCAGATACATTCCACAGCACAGCCTGCATTCTTCTTTAGACAAACTCCTTAACATATGTTCAGACGCATCAACAGTCTCCAGCTCCAGAATTGGCAAAATCAGATATCTGAGACTGCATTTCAAATGGGATGCAATTACACCATGGAACCATTACATTACCATTGAAAAAACACCAAGGTCCAATCAATACAGCAAAACAGTAACAGACTGAATAATTAATTCATTATGATACTTAACTTAAATTTCCAGCAACAACCTCTGTCCTTGAAAGCACATTTTCTGCCTTGTCTGTGATGACTCATCAGAGGACAGGGCGTCAAATTCCACCCAAGGCCTGTGCCATGATACCATATGGCCCATTTCAGTATAGCGCCTTTCACAGATTTGCCTATCTTGAAAGTACTTTTTTTTGCCAGCATACCCACAAAAAGCTGCTCCAAATCAGATCCCTTCATGACTAGGAGCTCCCTACTACTTTCCAACTTTGGTGTCTTTGGTTCCCGCTCTGCTCCTCATCCGCCAGCTTAAATTATTCACGATTCTCCAGTACATTTTAGATAGGAGTTATAACCCTGCTCTTAGTTTTCATTTTATTTGGCTGTAACAGCAAGCTCTTCTCAGCCTCTGTTACAAGAGGAGACTGGAATTTTGACAATTTCAATTTACTTTTTTTGAGCAAGGTGTCTGCGTTCTGCAGGATTCAATCACTTCACGTTGGACTGATGCAGCAAAAAAGGAAGCTGTTTAAATGCAACACATACATGAGTCCTAGTGGAGTCCATACTTTCATGCTTAAACTAAAGCACATGACTAAGAAATCCACTGAACCGGGATCAGACTGCTCAACACCATGCAGATGATCTTCTAAGAGCTGATTTCTCTCCATACTTACTTAAATCTTGACACTTGATTGTGTTGAAATCAAAGTTTATGCAGAGGTAATCACATGTGTCTCGAAGGTCTGGGATGGAAATCCCATCAGGGCAGTTAATGATTCCGGTTTTGTAATAATCCTGCAAATAAAAGGACAATTTTTGGAGAGAAAAATTAAGAATAGCTTGGCCTCTGATAGTTTTTAATTAGTTCTTTGTTCTGTTAACCAACATTTGGGAGTTACAGAGGTTATATATAGCTCTGTGAACGGTCAGAACAGCCATGCTTCTCCGAGAATCTACGTCTCTCTGCAGATTCTCTTGGGTCTGATAAACGGTGAGCTCCAGTTAAAACCTTTCCCATGACACAGGGTTTCATAACATCTCATATGCAATATGCGTTTCTATGCAACCACAAGGACAGGACACAGCTCAGGAACTACAACGACATGACACAAGAAAGGTAAACGGCAACATGAACAAGTATCTGAAATGATGACTCATACCAAGGCCTATTATATTTCCTTTTTTTTAAATCACAAAGCAAAACAGTAATAAAAGAATATGTCCCACGGGGTGTGCAGCTGCCTGAGAGATGTCTCCGTTTTGCACATGTCACAAACAGATTGTTTTGGGTTTATTCTTTTTTTTTCTCCAATCTGCAGAGATCTCCTTACCAGCACAGTCCGGAACACAGCTGAGCTAATTCCTTCTGCGATTTCGTATTCTCCCTTTTCATTTGGCCTGGTGAAATTATATTCTCTTCCTGGTCCAAACATTCTGAATAGATAAAAATCTACGTAAGCGCACAAGTACACTTAAATGCACTAATGCTAGAGGCCAATAGGTGCACTGAGGTTAAACAAAACCAGCAGTGATACGTACATACAGTAACTTGAAACCTATACTCCCATCACTTACACAGTAAATAAGCACAAGAGCTGTCTCGGCTAAGTCCTCCTATAGCTGGACGCTGTCTGTCGCTATAGCTACTGTATTGTATGGAACAACCACAGTTTAAAGGAACAGATCATTCCACCCTGGGTCAGAAAATACCCTGGCAATAAAGCCCTTTCACTGAAGCTATGCAAGACAACCCCCCGCCTGCCTTTCGATCCCTTGTTTTACACAAAGACCTGTGCAAGGGTTAGTAACCCCACAGAACCCGTCTCCCTTTGGTGAGAGAGGGGTCAAAGTGCTGGTGGCAATACAACAAATGAGTGTTTCTTGTTACATCAACAGGCTACTAACTCTAAGCCACGGTACAGGGAGCTGAGTAACTTCTCTTGTGGGAGAGTATCATAAGATAACAGCAGAAGGGGGATGGAGCATTATCATTTTCCCCATTCTGGAAGGGAATTTATCAGCTGTGAACAGATGTACTACTTACAAACAAGGCAAATACTCAGAGAGAAGGCAAAAGCAGACCATGTCTAGCTAAAGTGCACATTGTTTGAAGGAAGTGGACCGAAGGGAGGATGTTATCTAGAGAACTACCAACTCTCTCTACATCTGGTCTTATCTTCAAGGCCTCACAAACAGCCAAGTTCTGAATGAGGTCAACCTCCCTTCGCTTGTGCATGCAGATGAGATCACAAAATAAAAATTAGGGATTTGTTCCATTTTAGCAAACATTTGACCCCCTTGACGTATCTTGTAAATGATGGAAATCACTCACCTTCCCAGCATAGTATCAGGGTGAGCCGTGAAAATCTGTGGATTCACTGCAAAGCGAGTGCCATCTACCACAAGCGTCACTTTCTCTGGAGCCACTGTTTGTGAACTGATGCTTGAAGACAGAGCACAGCATCCATGGCGTTCCTGGGTATTAAAATATTCTGACTGTCTCTTATTTCCATCTTGGAAATGACAATTGTGCGTGTCTTCAGGAGCAGACAACATGCTGATCTGGGGAGTTACTGGACAAGCAGTGTGTCGGCATTCAGAATCTAAAGCTGAGAGAAACAAACAAATATTGCAAGGGTAAGATATAATTTATTGAAAAACGTAATTTCATAGTAACACTTTCTACTGTAATGAGAAAACCGAGTCATACAATAACAAAGGATGTCAATATACATAATTGTCAGGGTAGTGTTATGACATAAAACCAGACTGCATTTTCAAATTGAGCCAGCGGCTGGATTTTAGATAAAAAATTTCATATGAACTATAATGCGTAATACTCCTTGTTAAAATAAGATGGATTCAGTGGGGAAAAGAGCAGAAGCACAGGAATTAGAGAAGGCCAGAAATACAGACACAGATGCCCAGCACTGACACCTACTCTCGCAGGAAGGCTGGAGCAGAAGCACACACCACGCTAGAGGAGGTTTAAGCCAGCAATGCTCAATGCCCGGTACTGGTGGGCACGCAGCTCAGCAGGACTGTCCTGCTGCTTTCAGTTTATCTGCCCGGGGACAGCCTCAGGAGGAGCTGCACACGTTGGCTGGCCCGGGCATACCCGTGTGATGATGTTGCCAAGACAGCAAGACCCTGAACTCTGCTGTGGACCTCTGTCCTTTACACCAGCCTGGCAAAGGCAGGGTATGAACACTCTGCATTCCCCGGTACAAACTGCCTCGGGACACTGGAATTTTTCCAAAACATAACACCCTTCAAAAAAAATAAACATCTCCCTTAAAGGCTACTCTAAGGTAAAGACATTATCCTTACCCTCAGTCCTGGGAACTGCAGCAGGGCTGTGACCTCCTAGCACCACATTACTTTCTTCTGACTCATGGACTGCTACACTTCTGTTTTCCACAGAGCAACTGGACTCCGGATTTCTTGACCAGTCTGTCCCACCAGCACAGTTAACATTCATGCTGGGCCTCCGTGATGTCAGGAGTTGGTTGCGTTTCCTAAGAGAAGAGCTGGGAGAGAAAATACCAGGTTGTTAATTTTGGAAGAAACTCCCAAGCAATGAAGCTCAAATCCCTGTATCTGGTACCACAAGTAAAGTCCCTCAGGCTCCAAAGGCTTTTCTTCAGACACTTCACTGGGCTTCAGAGAAGTTTATGATGCCAGTTATGCCCCAACACTAACCTGGCGGGAGGGGGGAAGTATTAAGTAACCAGGGGTCTATTTAGTCTATAAACCTTTTCTTTTTTAAAAGTAAGTCTAAAGCTTTAGATCACGTGTGTGTTCCTGCAAAAACCCTCCAGGCAGCTGCCTGACCTCCAGACCACTCGAGCCCTTTAAAAATGTTTACATATCTCTTGATTCCCAGCACTGGCAAAATGAACTCGGGAACATGGCTATAGCCCAAAATACAACCTTTTCCCAGTTAACAGCTCAGGTATCGCCTCTTAACCACTCTGAGGTCTGACTAGGAGGTTCCCCACTCCCACTGATTCCTTTTTATTTGGTCTTTCTCCTCCTTGATTTATCACCTCCTGTCACATAGTGCTCACCCCAGCATTTAACCCAATATAGTCCTACACAAATACCCGTATCACATAGAACAGCCTCGACTGCAGCAGCCTTACATCCATCTCACCCTGGCCCAGCCCGACACATACTGCTTTAACCAATGCCCTTCAAACCTTAAATGTTCTTTAAGCACACGCAGAGAGACACCTTCCATTTTTGCTCTTTGGCCACTTCACTCTTAAGTGAAATTCTTTTCCCCCCTTCCTATCTTTAAGACTCGCTTCACTCCACTCCTTTGTATCTTCTAACAGATCTCTTTTGCTGTCTCTTTCCCTCACTCTCGTTGGCATGTATTTTGTCCTGCTATTGCCTTGGACAAGAAACAACTCTCCTTTCTTGGCCTTAAGTGTTTTCCTTTCACTCTCTCAAGCATAAACCACCAATTTCCTCATTAATGAATTTTCCCAATTTCCCCCCTGCAGAACAATTGTCCTGTGTCTTTTTCTTGGCAGAATTAAGACTCCAGGGCCTGTGGGTGCCATCTATAAAGCATGGCAGAACACTGACATGGCTAGATACAAACCAGATAAAATACAGCACTAATAAAACAACAAAATGCCAAATCAGAGTTGGCGAGTTTTCTGGTCAGGACCTGCTGAGGATGAAGGCCTTAATGAGCAGTTCAGTGCTGGGTTTCAAGCTTGTCGTTACTGGCAGTCAGTGTAAGCATTTCATTCTTAATTAGAAATTTAAAAAAGGAATAACAATTCCTTCCTCTTCATCTGTAAAACTGAAACCAAGTTGCCAGCGTTATTAGACCTGTATATTTTTAGAAAATCTGTTGCTTACGCATTATGTGATATTCATCAGGAGGAAGATTTTTGGCAACAGCAAAACCATGTGAAAAGCTCCTGTGTTCTTTCCCTTTTTAAAGACTCTGGCTGGCTGGTAGGAACAGCAGCCAGGAGCCTACGAGGGTCATTTTGCTTCCAGTAAACTTAACAGCGCATCACTACGCACCTCTCCTCTCCACAATCACCCAGTGTTGGCCGGGGCCGTGATCACAACCCCAGAAAACTCCCTCTCCTGGTACTTTCTAGGCTGTTTCCCCGGGACCCATTGCACTGCCTGCCTGGACCCCGCAGAGACCCCCTCATCATTCCCATCAGAAAACCAAGGGAATGCTGCCTTGCACATGGTCACACATGAACAAATTATAGAATGTGTTGGGTTGGAAGGGACCTTTAAACGTCATCCAGTCCAGCCCCCCTGCAGTGAGCAGGGACATCTTCAACTAGATCAGGTTGCTCAGAGCCTCATCAAGCCTGGCCTTGAGTGTCTCCAGGGATGGGGCCTCCACCACCTCTCTGGGCAACCTGTGTGAGCGTCTCACCACCCTCATTGGCCAATTTGACCACAAACTCCCCATGAATAAACCTCTGCAATCTTTTGCCCTCTCCCCTCGTGTGCCAGCCCAGCAGAGAAGCAGTAAGGAAGGCCAGGAGTCTGCTGGGCAGCGGGACACTGGTGTCTGGAGTCCCCAGTATCGCAGTAGAACATACCAACACACTGCAAAAACCGCCCCGCTCACACAACTGCAGGACAAACCTACTGGGACAGGAACGAGCCATATAAATGAGTAAACATACAGAATATGCAGAAAAACACTGTCTGAAGTCAACTCAAACACGCAAACCCACATAGTGTACTACACCGCATCAAAAAAAAAAAAAGGTGCCTTTAAATCAATTCCAGAATTGACAATTTCAAAGGTAGCAACAAAAATTCAACCATTTACCTATTTCATACAGCCTATTGTAATTATTGCAAGGAAACTGAGTTTTCCAGATGGCAAACGTTAAACTACTTATACAACTAATTCTGTGGTTTCAAACATATTTACTGAATTCCAAACTTTATAATTATGCTATATACTTTTTAACCAAAACACTTTAAGATTTGGTAACTGCACAGAAAGCCAAAATGTATTTTTTAAAGCTGCAGTTTGATTTGTGTAGGCAAAAGTGTTTTGAGAGAGGGAAAAGAAGTCCTTGTCGAGTGCACATAATCATCTTGGGATAGCCCTTAAGAGGGGTCATTCTTGAGACTGGGAGGAACACAAACAACATACTGGGTTGTGTCTCAGGAAATCTTTGTGCCCCTCAAACTTTTCTGCATTGAAACAAGCTCCCCGCTAAAACTGAGATGCTCACACGCTCACTTGGGAACAGATCTTGCTCTCTGAGCTGACAAGAACTCCATTAAGAAAACTTGATAAGCATAAAATTTACTTCTTAGGCCTCCTTCTTTCAAGAACGCTCCGTCGCTGTGGTTCTGCCAATAAGTTCCCCTTGCGCTGGCTGAACAATCTAACTATTTAATACATTAGTTAGCAGAGAGGAGGATTTAGGCAGGGAGTCAGATCAATAAGCAGTTTGTATCCAGGCAAACAGCAGCTTTATCAAGTGACACATTCCATAACTTCACAAGAGGCTTGCCTTATAAGGCATATTTAAGTGATGTCAAATAGCATGAAACACCTACAGACTGGATTTTCACAACAATAAAATTGCGTTTGATGAATGCAGCAACCTGTAACTTAACGATCACCTGAAGCTCTGAATTAAATGCACAGACAGTTCAGGAGACCCTGAATGCCATTCACCAGAGCCCTCTGCTACAGTATCTCAGAAACTATTTATAGAAGTATCATCAGATATGCAGGAACTACATTACATTAATTTTCCTCGATCGTTTCCCCACCCTTTTCTGCTTAACCTGCTAAGCAGGATTTTTAGGAAAAAAAAAGCCCCAGCTGTTGACACCTTTCTTCTCATTCTTTTCTATTATACTAGGTTTAGCACCAGTGAAAGGTGCTAAAAACTGCAGAGATGGGAAAATCCAGAAACAGATGCTCTTTGCAATTGTGGTGGCTCTTACAAGCATCAGATCTGACTTTCCTCGTTAAATCTACGGGAAGCCAAATGTCCAGCCCTGCTGATAATCAGAGTTAAGCCAGGCTAATGTTATTTTCCTGTCTTCTGTCCCCTCTTGGCATGCCCAAATCCTACGCATTATGCGTCAGGCAAATGAATAAGGATTCCTTTAACACATCTGGCTGGTACAATAAATACCCAAACCAGTCATTTAACATGACAAATATATAGCAATCACGCGTACAACCCAGTAGGGAAACCAGTACATAAAGACTTCAGAAAGCCATACTCACGCCTGACCAGCTTACAAATGTCCTAGTTTCTTTTCATGCCTAGGATCAAGGTGAACTACCCGTGGTGAGAATGAATACCTATAAATAATAATTAGCACCATCCATCTTCAAAGCTTTTTACAAATATTAACTGCTCATTGCTCCTAACAGCCCTGGGAAGCACTGCAGGGAAGTCTTTTATGAAAGAAAACAAGGACATGGAAAAAGAGACCTAATCTTCAGGGCCAGCCGCACTAACTAGGTGTTACGCTGACTTTTAGCACGTTCACCACTCGAGCTCCCTGGCCGTGCACCGGCAGTTACCCCGCGGTTAGCAGCACAAATACTAGCAGGTTACCATCTTCTTTTGAGGTATGTTTCCACGCACGTTTCTACCCTGTGGTGAGTATAAATTGGCTGGGACCACAAAACTGATCACGAGCAGCAAAACAAACACGTGGATTTCTTCACTCACTTCTCAGTAACTTGTTTGCACACTCAGATCCTGAAGGACCAGCCCGCAGAGGAGATGAAGGCTCACAGCTTGTGGACAGCTGGATTTTAGGAGCTGGGAACTCATGAATATCAAAAGCCCAGTGTCACGTTCAGCACTAGATGTCAGAGAAAGAGCTCTTAAATAGGCTGTGATTTATTTTTCAGTCTTACAGTCAAAAACCAAACTGCACACCTGACTCCAGCCGTTGGTTTTGCCTAGCTTGGAGCATGGAGGTCCCTCCTCCCTCCAGAGCACGACAGTTAAGAATGAGCTCTGCAACTGAACAAGCATCTCTGTTCTCCAAACCACGTGCTGATGGTCACGGTGAACTCATCTGTATTTGAACTTGTTTAGAGCCAACACTTTTGTTGTGAGCAAAATATGGAAGTGATATTTAAGTGGTGTTTTTGTTTAAAAACGGGAAACAAAGTTTTATTTAGCCATGCATCTTTGGCACAAACAATTCATGTTACAGAGTTTTTGCAGGGATAAAGAGGCTGATCCTTGTTGTATGTAATTCTTAAGAAAGAATGAAGTGTACTGGAATGCGAAAAGGCTGGGACGATCTTCAGCATGTTATCCTTCCCCCTCCTAATGAATCTGAGGCACATCCAAACCCACTTCCCAAGGTAGACAGTTCTCACCCAGCTACTGGAAAAGAGCTGAACAGCTTAACTTGTACAGACCCACATAAACAGTACGTAGGTGTGCAAGGAAATGAAACTCAAATACAGTAACATGGCCAGCAGAGAAAACCCATTTAGATGCAGGACATTTTGTTAAGCAAAAGATAATGAATGCATCAGTAGTGACTTGCTGGTTTCTAGTTTTTTATTGTATTACTTGTTCCTTATCCTTACCATTGGGATTTTTTTTTTTTTTTAAAGAGCCATTATAGAATAGTTTAGGTATCAAGTTTGCAGAAATTCACAGAAACTTCAAAGGAAAATCACAAAAAGCTGAGCTGTCAAAATCCATTGAAGAGTAAAGCCCTTTACTGTAACATCTGAGAGCTTATGCACTGCTTCACTGTCATCTGGCATGACAAGAAGGAAGTCAGAAGAGAGTAAAAATAGTAGAAGTGAGTAACCTTACTTCACCATTCGGTTTGCCAACTGCAAAGAACGACCAGCACGTTGAGCGAGTGAATCAGACGGTTAGCAATCTTCCCCTCTTCCTAAACCACAGCGTAACCACAGTGACTTAAATAAAACTACAAACAACTCATTTTTAAGGTGACAACACTCCTTTAAATCTACAAAAACATTCCCATGTACAATTATTCTCAGAAATATGAGCAAGCAGGAAACACGCATATGCAGGGTGTGACTGACCTAATTCTACAGTCTACTACTTTGGAACAAGATGTATTTCTAATATAATTGCACACCTTCCAAAAAAAAGTTTAGCCTTGCTTTAATTTCTTAAAACATCTCCTTGGAACATGAAAACAGAAAAATAAATTAGTAGTGATTGAATTCCTCCTCTGGAGAGAAAAAGGGAAATCTCATGGGCTTAAGATAAATAACAAGAAGCATTTCCTGTACATAAGGTTTAGCGAATCAGTATGGGGTACATCTGAACCACACCAGGGAGTGCAGCACAGAGATACCCAAGCCAGGAGAGATCCGCTGGCCAAGGCTTTGCTGTGCCATAAACAACGTGTGGATTTGCCCATTGGAGGCCAGTCAGTGCCCAGCTGTGTCAGCCCTCTCCCACGCTGGGCTAGTAAACCCAGCCACTCTCATGCACTACTCACCACTCACACTCATCCCCTCCCACTTGCTCTGCTCTTGTGCACCTTACGCAATTTTGGAATTTGGATTAAACTTGCTATGAAAAAATATCATATTGGCAAGTAGGCAGCAATCCAACTTCCTAATTTTCACAAAAACTATTTGCTGTTCATCATCAGATGCATACTTTACCAGAAAGAGGGAGGAAGAGAAAGAAAAAAACATACTGCTTGTCAGCTCAGCAGCAATAAAAATTCCTGGGTCGCAGGGAAGCATTCCAGAGGGCTGTGCAGAATGAGAGCAATCCAACCGTTAAAAAGAAAGGCAAAAAGTAAGACTTTCTTGTCTATTAAAGATTGAGAACAGATCCGGGGTCTCATTCTGCAAATATGAAGGAAATCCACTGAAAACAGCAGGTTTGAATTTGCATGAGTGAGACTGGAATCAAACCCTAGGAATCTTGGCCCCAGCTCCTGTTCATTCCCGCACCTGTAACTTGGGAGTCCCTGAAGATTTTAAAAAATAAAATGGAAAAAGTATGGAAAGGAAACAGAAGGGCACTGGAAAAAAAACCTGCCAGGCTGTGCCTGCTCTAGTCTCAACTGAGCTTCCCATCTTATGCTCTGCTTTGTTCCCTTCTGCAAGAGGAAAAACCAGCACCATTAGGAAATTGGAAAACACAAAACAAGTATTAAAACAAATCTTCAGTATAAATTGTATAAAACTCACCTAAAGTTTAGAGTGCAAGAAACTGCCTTTCCTTTTACAAGTTGCTTGGAGTAAACGCAAGCCTATCGCAATTCTTTATTTACTCAAAAATAAAAGTGAGCGATGGGCCCACATTGTCAGTATTGCACAGTTCACAATGGAAGAAAGGCACTTCTGAAGCAATGACACATCCTGCTTTTAAATCCTACTCCCTGCTTTTGGCCAAATTCTACAGTCTTTAAACATTTTAAGATTCAGAGGGTCTGTCTCTCAGTCATTAGCAGGTGGTTTGTTGTTTGGGTTTTTTTGGGGTTTTGTTTTTTGTTTTTTAAATAATTTTTTCAGTTGTCAAGTACAAATGTGGTTCCTCACTTACTATTTCTCTTTTAAGCATAAGACTTGTCTAGGAGATGAGTTTTTATTCTCTTCCAGAAGGTGAAGGGCCACACATGAAGTCTCCCACGGGCAGGGAAGTTGGTGTCACCAGGCCACCCTGGGCAAGCGGACCTCCTGGCACAAGGGCCTGAGCCCCAGACACTGTCCCGTGTGGCTCAAACAAGGGATGCTCAAGGCAACGGGAGACTCGGCAGGTCTGAGGTTGGCCACTCACTGCCACTTGTAGATATGCCTGTATCACTGGAGAACAAGGTAAGAGTGCATTCACCCAAATTGCATCAGATAGAAAAATCTACCTGGAGCCTTTAATATGCTTTTCTCATACCTACTAATGATCCTCGCTTCGTTTTCTGCAATAAACATGAACAAACCAGACAATAAAAGGGTGATTTATAGGTTGAACTAGCACAGGCACATTACAAAAGGCTTTTCCCTTGTTATGAAATAACTATCAATATACAGAGGATTCATTTTCCATCTGGCTTCGAAATATAGATGGAAAATAATGTCCAACAGGACTGATGCAATGCAGGACAGCCTACAAATTCTGGCAAGAGACAGCAAGAAGGCTGATGAAATGCTTGATTGTTTTCCCCTATTCTGTGCATAGTGCTTCACTGTTAACAAAGTTTACAGACTTACTCGTTTACTTGAGTCTTAACAAAAATCCACTGTTTCTACAAATGCAATTCAAAACTACAGTCTGCAATACGGTTTTAATGGTTTAACACTGCACATCCACACCGTGATTCAAGACCCATGGTTCACCAGGTTCTTCCAGCGCCTGGTTTACACGCCAAAAAGCTCACATCGTTGCTGATGGCATTGACCCACATCAGCGCCCCACACCGACAGCATCAGTTCTTTTGCCAACTTGTAATCACCAAGACTAATACATGCCGAAAACTTGTTGAGATTTATTAACTTGAAGTCACTTTTCCAAAATCGGCAAATTATACCGCAGCAGCCTCATCAACCAAAACAGATGAAGTGAATCCAATAATGTCCTGTCACTGGGTGTCTCAGAAGGGAACAAAATTTCTGAATAAGGCAACAGGTTAATGCTTTTCTAGGGCTATTTCCGCCCCATGAGGCTCAAAGGCACTAGTGTTAAAGAGCACGAACAAGCAACCTCTAAAGGCCATTTCCACTATTCACACTATTGAGTTTAAGACAGTCATCTGAAAAATTATAGTTCTTATATTTAATCCTCATAAAGAGCTTAACACTATAGTAATGGCATCTTTGCTAGTGCTAGCTGATTAAATTAAATACCAGCAACTTAAATAAAGCTGGCCATGCCAATACACAATATATACCTCCTTTTCTAGACAGAGGATGGAGCACCCCAGTGGACGATGAGCTGTTGCAAATATAAGCAGGGTCTTCCTCTCTAGAGGCAGGTAAAACAAATGTTCCCCCGCTAAAATACAGAATACTGAGCTAAATAAAGTTTTAAGCCAGGTGACAGCTATGAGTTACACTTTGTCTTCACCTGTTAGATTAAGCTACATATACTTACATGAAAATCTTCAACAGAAGCAACAGCAGCAGACAAGAGTTTTGTCCTGTATTCTCTGTCCCACCATTTTCTACAAAACCACTTACAAAGCTTTCAGAAGAAAAACCATGTTTTAACAAAGCATAAAGACCTACCATAAGCCTTTACATTTTAAAATACTATTTATTTTTCCTCAATTTTTCTTCTTAGGGAGTTAAATCTAACTTGGATTTCAAATTCACACCAATTCCTACATCTGCACTAGAAGAAGCCAAGCTTCCCGATTACAAGCTATAGAAAAAAAGCAGCAGGACAACAGTATTTCTGAGAAGGCTCTAACCCCAAATCCGATGTACCTGCCGCGATCAGAACTTCTGAACAGAAATAATTATCCACGTTTCCTACGGTAACTCTGGAGCAACCCCCCTGCCAAGCACCCCCTCGCAGACACCACTGCTCCTTACTTACTGGCGGCTCATGTGTTCTCAGCGCTACCGGTACCAGTATCCCCAAATCCTGCTTTACTAGCGGGAAGCACTAGAGTCCCAGCAGAGCTTCAGAGTTTAAACTGTTTGTGCAGCGACGGTCACTCCCCCAAAGCCCAGATGTCTGATTCATGTAAATATTTCAGTTTAAAAGTCCTCCCCCCAACTGATTCATGAATAGAAAAATTTGTATGGTAACAAATAGCTTTATTTTAAGCCTCCTGTTTTCAGCAAAGCCCCCNAGTCTCTTTCCCCAGATGCCTGTGTCAGCCTGTTTTGGCAGAAAACGTGTGGTAGAAAAGGTACAGTTTTATTAAACCCTGGATGCCGTACAGTTAAATACAGTTCTGCCACTCATCTGCCACACAGACGTCATGCAGGCAAAGGGGAATTAACTACCAGAATTTCTGAATACGTACCCAACCATGTGCTTAGAGAGTCCAGAAGACCTTGGACTTGGGCCCAAACAAGTTTACAGTAATGGAGGATAAAATTAGTTATTTTGATATGTTAATTCCCCTCAAGATGCATTGCTAACGAGCCCAAATAAATACTTTCTTTCCTTGGAGCTTGGGTGCCTATGCACAGCATTGCAGAGGCGTTATGCGTTTGTGTCACCTGGAAATATTTCCCTCTATTCAGTCTGCTCCACTGTTCTTAATGCTTTGCCTTAAGATAGATCTGGATTGCTCAGAGACTGCTCCAAACACAGTTTCACAGAACAACAGAATTAAACATAACCCGTATCATCAATAATATATCATTTTTATTGCAAATGGAAGCTGAAGAGGTAGGAAACTATTTTCATCCTGACTCATGCCAGTGATAAAGCATGTGTGTGTACTGTCAAGTTTTAAAGTCTGATCATTACAGAGCACCTGATTAAGGAACGATGCCTTACAAGGTATCTTAAAAACAAACCAATTGATCCAACATAATAAAAACAAGTTGTCACTGATTTACCAACTCACTCATGATTATACTGTACATACATATAAAATATTGCAAGCACTTGTTATTACTTTTGGTTTGGGGGAAAGTTTTTAATTCTTTAATAACCAATTATCTGTCCAGATACAGGTGTAATAAATCACCTGTAACCTGCTAAGGAGGTTGGGGGGATGAAAAGAAGGAACAACAGCCTCTCATCACTAAGGCATACTGTCCCACACAAGGTGAGGTGGGCTACCTTCATTCAGGACTATAAAGACTCCACACAGAGCACGTGATGCTCAAGATCAAGGCAGCTTGTTGCACTTTCAAGGCATGCAGTACAGCATTCACCCCAAAAATCAGCAAGGAGGAGACAGCAGGGTACAAATTAACACTTCAGCTCACACCTGAGGGGCTGAACACACCATAACCCTCCTGTGTCCTACACCACAGCAGCCCCAGGAGAGCCAGAAACCGCAGACAGTGTCTGAAGCCCAGGACCTGGAGCTGCTGCCACCATCACCTGCAATTTTGACCTGCCATGCAGGGTCCCACCACCACCACCCAGCCTGCAGCTTGTAAAGGATATCCTTATAAAGGATAAACTACCCTATTTGCTTTTGGCATAGCAGCTATCCAGTGTGGACCCTTTTGAGATGCGGATCGGTGTATTCAGAATCAGTGTATACTGAAATACACAATTTTAATATGAGTGGATTAATACTTATTTTAATACAAGTGGATTATTTTACAGCAGAACATTGGTTGAGAGAACACGCAGACTAAAAAAAAATAAATTCCTCTCCTCACTTACTGAGCTTTTAGCTTCCTACAAAAAGTTAGCTGATGTTTCACCCATAGCAAAAAGCACCTACTTGCTTTGACTCTTATTTTAGAGAGGCTGCGAGCTGCTTAAAACTCCACCTTCCTTCTCTGGAAGGGATCCCAACAAGTAACTGCAAACTCATTCCCAGCTCATCTGCTACAACTCCAACTGCCATTCATTTTTAACCAATTACATAGCAGCAACTTGAAAAACTAACAATAGATGGCAGATTTTTGAAAGTTGAATGCAGTTAGAGTAGCTATTCGCCAAAGAGATTTCAGAATAACAGAGCATACAGCATTAAAAAAAAAAAACCAAATCACCAGCAAAGCTGCATACTGATTAATGAAATGCAATTAAATTTGAAAGTAAATATTCCAGTTCAACTGTACTACAGTCAGGAGGAGCTCAGTGCTTACTGATGGACCCAAACAAGTTCTGATGACCTATACCCCTCTGCCTGTTTCAGGGCCTGGAGGGCTGTGCGAGGGGGCCGGGCATGGGAAGAGGGCACAGGGCAGCAAACCAGCCCCTCTACCTGCAGCACAGGGCCCTGGTGCTTGGGGCCAGGCACTGCTGTCAGCAACTTAAGGTCCAGCAGCAGTTCGTGACCAGTGTGTAAGAGCAGGACCACGCTTGGCAAAACTCAAGTGTCACAACCCAGCTCAGGAGAGCTTTACCTAGCTCTGGAAGAAGCCGGGCTGGCATGGGCTCCCTGCCACGGCAGCTATCTGGCATCCCCACGGGGCATTGCCGTATCTCACCACAGCAGTCAGTAGGGCAAGCCGCTGGAAACCAGTTCAGATAAAGGCAGCAAAGCTCTAGCCGTCCTGCCTGGCCACAGGGCTGGGATGCTCCCTACGAGCAGGGGCACAAGCAGAGGGAAGACGATCAGTGTTGCCTGTAGAGACAAGGGAGTTCTCTGAATCAAGCAGGTTGTTTAATTCACATTAAGACACAGACAATAACAGAAAGCAAAACAAACATAAGGCCTGCCTTTTAGAGTGCAGCCATGTTAGTAAACTCTGCAAGTAATAGTACAGTAATCCGAAACCAAAATAAACAGTTTTATTTAGCACAATTGCAGCTCTTTAGGAAAGCACATCTTGATTTATTTTTAGGGAGGTGAGAGCAGGGGCTAAAATTTCAGCTGGGTAAAGCCAACCATTACCACTCTCAATTTATGTCAGCGGAGAACTCGATACCTTATTTTCAAGAACTGAAAAACAACTTGCTCAAGATTTCAAAATAGCTAAGGTTTACGATGGTACCTTGGCAAGACACCTCTTGCTTTGTTTACATGTCTGGATAAATATTTTACATGTCAAGCATAGTTATAACACTTTCTAAGAATATTCTGTGACATTCTTTCTTATATGACTAATAATTCTTTCACAAAAATATTTGGCTGGTGTCATGTTTCAGCTAAATTAGCCAGGAACCGTAGCTGTATTTTGTATAACTTTAAAAAAGGGAAAATACCACTAAGAAAAATACAAAATCGAAAACGCAGAGACGATGCCTATTTCAAAACACATAATGAGGTGTTCGTGCAGAGGAAAGGTGCCCATTTGGGCACGGGATAAGGCTGCTCTTGAAAGTGGAAAGTTCTAAAATTGCAATGTATTCCAGAACAGTTCGTTCCAGCTCATTTTTAATTTGACAAGCGAGCAACCCATCAATATTCTAGCCAAAATTGCAGCTGGCTTTGTGAGCGCTTATCTCAAAGACAGCAAGCAAAAGAAAGGCTAGGATTTTTAAAAATTTATTTATTTCAAGGAAACAGTCTTCAAAGCCTGTCCTTGTGAGGAATATTCATCTCTTCTGCTGAATAATGTGGGAGATTCACAAAGAAATTAGCATATTCCAGTAGTGGAGCTTATGCGTGATTTTAATGAATCCTTAACAAGAAGATAGGTCTTACTGCATAGCCTGCTAATTAAAGGACTTATTAATATACAAAGAAGCTCTCTCTAACCTTAGGATTTCAACTCAATCCTGATCAGGCGTGACCAAAACCGTGACATTTTAGAGCTCTTAACGTGGCCTGCACGAGCTGAGTTTGCTATTTTCAACACGGCAGTCAACGAGACAAGATACTCCCAAGAAACCACCGTCCCTCAGTGAACCACTTGGTGGTAAACCTGGACCAAACCTCACATGGGCAGGAGCCTCAGCACACTCAACACCAGCAGGTGAATCTTCTTCCAGCACAAGGGTGCTGGGATGCTCATTGTCAGGGCTCCAGCTGCTCTGGGGATAAGTAAAGCCTTGTAAATCTCACAGCTGTCAATCTGGCTGGCCCGAGTTCACAGGAGGTTTTGTTTTGAGTTGCTATTTTTAATTCAGCTGTGACAGTCTCCTAATTAAAGATAGCGCTAAGTGTCTGCAACACACAGGGTGGAAGACTGGAGGAGAGTCTATTTTCTGCATTAATAATAGTTTCATCTCTCAGAAATGTAATAACTCCACTCTGCAAGTGGTGAAGTGGCATTTCCCATAAATGTCCACAACACCTTTAAAACGGTCTTGGAATGACTTTAGAGCACAAAGTGAAGACAGATACAGATGCCACAGCCATGGTATATTAACCAATTTTCTGAAAACAATTGAGAGTTTCAAAAACAGCTTTTAAAAGGAGAGGCTCACCCCATGATCTTGGCAAAGAACGTTTTGTAATAGTGACATTTGACAAACAGGGTACCATTTAAATATAGCACAGCCCTAACGCACTAAGCTCTTCATGGCTTTATAATTACCAGTAAACAGAAATCCAGTTTCCCCCTTCCTCACCCAACGCTAGGTAACAGACATAATTAGACTGGTTTCACTTCAGTATCTTGCACAGCACATTCAAACCCAGCTGTTTATCACCACTCCTCAAGCTTGACAGTAAAACTGCACGTCAACGCATTTCCTCACTATCGAATATGTTCATTTAGGTCTTTCCGAGAGAGCCCCATCACACAGCCCTGCGAGGGGACGGCCATCCCCAGCAGGCTGGGACAAATGATGCAGAGCTGAGTCACAGCAACCTTTTCATACCCCTAAACAGCAGCCAGAAGAGTCCGTCTGACCACAGCTCACCCCTAGGTTTGCAAAGGGACAGGTTGCTGCACGGAGGGGTGGCGGACACACGCTCAGGCCCTGTTAGAGGGTGGGAAACAGGACTATTCTGGGAGGTGATAACGAGAAAGCTCCTCTCCCACCTGCTGCTCACACACGCCCAAGAAATGCAGGCGATCAATGTTTTTCTCCATTAGCGCAGCATCCAAATCGATGGCTTTCAATCATACTCAAAAAGGTTTTAAATTGCTGTGCCGTACAGCTTAATCCAGAGATAAGCAGCATTAAGGGTAAAAGCTAAACCTGTCTAGTCCAAAATGACTCAAACATCAGCTAATTTACACACCGTAAGAATGGATCTCACAGAAACTATGGACATTAGAAAAAAAAATATCAGATTCTGAGGTGCTTTATATTAAAGCTAAACCATTTCACAAATATACCCGAATCATCTGACTTGAAGATCACTGAGTAATCTTACGATTTTTCTTATTTGCAAGTCAGTCTGTCTGAAAGGAAAAAGAACAAAGTAGATCCTATAAAAAACAGACTGTAGAAGATTGTGCTCATGTATATTAGAGAAACTCCATAGATGTAACAAGTCAAATTGTTAACAGCAAATTGGCACTCACTAAAAATTAAAAAATCTATATTTCTTTTCTATTCCTTAGTTGACCTCCTGAATATGATTGCAAAAAATAAGGCAAATGTTTTGAAAAATCTCCAAAGACCCTTTCCCAACAAATGCTGTAAAGTCTTTTTCCAAAAAGACTATTTTTTTGTATAAAAGGCCTTTGCTATCGTAAACTTCCATCTCCTGAGCCTGTATCAGTCACTAACACCTGACGAAGGGCAGTCTTCTCCAAAAGCACTAGACTATAAGGAGGTTTGCAAGCGCCTGCCAGAACATTTATATCAATGGATTAGGGTACTCATTCATAACTACCAACTGCTACAGCAGATAACATTCCAGACAGACGTAACCTTTTCCATGGCTAGAGATTATGCAATGTCATGATTTTTAATCCACTCACCCAGAGGAAGAAGAAATTAGCTAGCTTTCACATACGTTAAAGCTTCCTTATTATGTTTTCCTCCATTACTGGTTCCAGTTATGTTGAGCTAGCAGATGACATGAACCGCATGCGAACTGTGAGTTGTAAAATCCACCCAGCTAATTTCCAGTCCCACTAGAAACTCTGTTGCTGCAGCCGCTGTAACCCAGTGGCTACAAACAGTTCCCTTCTCCCTGCCTTTTCCCCACTCACCTCCTTTGTGGACCTTTCACTCCAGTTCCTCCAGGCTATCAGAACACCCCAAGCAAGAACTGCAGTCATTCAAGCTATAAACCAGATACCACTTAGAGAAAGATAATGTTAACTGTTATTAAACTGAGAAAATCACTGAAGTTGGGGTACATGCTTAATCAAGACCGTTAACAGGACACCCTACAGCATCATGGGATCTCACAGATTAATTTGAGGAGAGGTGACCATCTGTTGCCCTAGTAGAATGAGCCACAGGGCTGGGCTCCAAGAGACCTAGCTACACTTTCTAGACCCAGAATTATACTTATTCAGGAAATCCTTGTCTTATTAAATGTGGCCTTGCTATTTCTGCCTGCCTAATCTGTTTTTCCAAGCAATGTTGTCAAAACTTTACGTACAAGAAGATTATCAGGCAGCAGTGATCACTAATTATTATACACCATTTCTGACTGCTGTCACAAGAGCAGGCTGCCACTGGACTTGCATGTCCTCGCACGGCTCCGTCGTGATGAGCATTAGGCACAAGGTCCAGATCTGCTATTTTTATGGCTGCCAAGCTCTACTTCCTTCTGAAAACTCTCTGATTCAATGGACTAAACTGTTACATCCCAACATGGGGGTCAGGGACGTAGTACTATTCTATGAGTGCTAGTTGGTAGCTGCATTCATTTCCCAGTTCTTGTAACACATGCTTTTGACACTGAAAGTCTGGTTAATGAATTTTAATCCATATGATTTGTCCACAAATTGCAAAGGCAGACTTGACACACACAGAGCTGTGTTCTCATTTCTCTATCTTTATTCGATTTCCCTCGCTCCATTTTTTTTGCTTCTTTTGGCTATTTCAGTATTGGATCCCAGGCAGTTTTTTTATTCTCAGAGTAAAATACTGACTAGTTCTCTAGTCACTCTGACAGTGGGATACGTACGACCTATTCCAATTTACAGTTCACAAGGATATTACTATATTTGCGTGTTCAGAAGCAAAACTGATGCAGTAACTGAACATTCCCACACTCAGTAGCAATCTGTGGATTAACACCAATTTTAATAGTTGCACATAACACATTTGATCATGTTCTGAGGACAAAAGCCTGGGAAAAAGCAATTCCAGCCACTGCAGAAAAAATTACTGAACGTTGAACTTCAGTGACTACAGCCCATGGTCAATGCCCCTTCTAAGACTATCAGCCATTGATTTTACTTCTCAATTTCAGGCCTGTGCTCACAAAACAGCTGCCCTTCAAAAGTCCTAGTCCTCTTTTGTGCTCTGGCAAGCAGAGCCAAAAAATACACAGGTCAGCATAAGGTCTGTGCTCAGGTCAGAGGACACATCACGACTACAAATTAGAACTTGAACAAGAGACAGGAGGAGAAACTGCCACAAAAGCTGATGAAACGAGACATGGGGAAGGCAAGTCCCAGGACTTAAGTTACCTACAGGGTCTACAATTATTTCCCTGTAACAGACTCCTGAAACACGCCCATGTGAAAGCCCACTTTGCTCTGCCTTTGTGGTTCTGCTACGATACAACGCAGCCTAGTTCGGCCACCAACCTGCTGCAAAGGAATTCCAGTCACCAGTTCCATGGGTACAAGCTAACAAGGCCTTGATAAAGTTCTCTCTGCTACTTCTAGACTTGAGACTACAGGACACATTCCTCACCTCTGCCCTTCTGTTACAACCCCCTTCTCTGGAAAGCTGGATATCCTTCGACACTCAAAACCATTGCTCCTTAGCCTCTCCTCTCACCATGCACGGACACAGCCAGGGCTCCATCTTAGCTGTGAGTTGCCCAAGCCTCTCCGAGGAACACATGGCAGCAAAATCAGGATGTCAGGCTCCACAGAAGACATCAGCCACTAGCCGTTCTCATCCCAGAAAACTGCAGTTCTGATATTCACACTGCTAATCTGCCTTCCTCCATGCTGCCGGCTGGATGGAGTCTCTCCTTTAGGTGTCCCCCCTCCAGGCAGCAGCTTTATCTCCCCAGATAAAGCATGGCTGCACAGGGCATGCTTAAGCACTCCCTATTTACCCTGGAGCACAGGGCGTTGGATCCATCTTACCTGAGCTGCCTGGATCATGAGTCCCAGCTCCTCTATACAGACACTGGTAAGAAACAAGCACTGGAAGGCCATTCAGCTCCTCAGAACACAGATGGGATCAGTCTGGGCTATGGGACAGAAGCTGAAATTTGGGAATGTTGGAATCAGAGGGGATGCTGGGATCAGAAACCTGAAATCAAAGAGGGTTTCATCAACAGCCTGGCCAAGTCCTCCAAAAAACTGATCCTCTAGCTAAATTTACTTTCTATTAAGCAATTCATTTAAAAATCAGTAGATCCTTTAGACAGCTGAAGTGGCCTTTATCAGCAAGCACCAATTCAGCATTTTTCCTGTAAAGAGCGAGCTCATTATCCACACACTGCTCTGGGATCTCTATGCAGAAAGGAGCAGTCCCAGAGCCCGTTCCCAAGCTAAAGTTTTAGGGAGGCTCACTTTGCACTTACTAATCAGGATTTTGCTTTCTAGTAGGAGGAAGAATTTCTGACACCGTCTTTGGCAAGAACATGTAATGAAGAGAGGCTGCGTGGGTACGTGCTGCTTCAGGTAGCTCTGCAAGTCTCCTTTCACAAGTTATTCTCCTGCTGAGTCGGCTCGTCATCACGCAGTGACTTTCATAACAGGACTGCAACTTTGTGATGCAATTATTAATACAATACCACTACTACCTACTGCTTGGCCAATATACCTTTATGATCACAGCTTTTGGCAAAAGGGGACAAAGGTGTTGTTAGTTGCTATACAGCACTAAAGTCTTACAGCAAATTCATTAGAAAGGGTGAAGTATTATTTACCTTTCTCTACACCCAAATTTTCTACTTAAGGGTTTTCAGGTATTTAAAGTGGAGTTAATAGCATTACTTTTAAACAGTATTATACTCTGCTTCCTTTGACTACACTGAGAACTAAACACTTGGCTGCCTGTCATGGGCACATGGAATGAGTTCAAGATGAGGTCGAGTGACAAACACATCCTAGCACGCCCCAAACTTTGTGCTGAAAGCATCAACTCATAAAACCAGACGTGACTCTCACTTCTCACAACCTGTAAAGACAGACGGCATCGCCACACAAAAAAAATGTCACAATATCTTGAAGAGAAAACTCAAAGCGGGTGGTTATGAAAGCTCTTGGATTCAGAGAAGGCAAGACTGAACACGCCAGGATATGAAGGCACCTCAAAAAGACTGAGGCAAGATCAGATTTATGATCAAATCGGCTAAAGGAAGAGGGTTTCTCTGTTCTGATGGTTGAAAATACTTGGGGAAGGAAACAAAGATTACTGCCATGTATAGCTCAGGTAAGGCTACCTCTGGAGCACAGAAAAATAAAAGTAATTTTATACTGCACACATCCAACAAAGTTGACCACATTCATGTGGATCTTAGATAATACATTTCTGTTAGCACAATTATGACCAGTGAGGAGGGTTCCTATTTTTGAGGCTCTGGAACTACAATCTTACCTTCCACTTAAAGAATTGTCACAAAACCTTTCCAGAAAAAAAACCAACCCAACCAAAGCCATCTACAAAACCCAAAAAAATGCAACCACCTTCATTGCCTGTAGGTGTATGCAATCTACCTCAAATGTCTTTGCTATAACTTGTTTCTCACCACTGTTGAGAAGTATATAAATAACCAGTTTGGTCCTTTTGACTACAGCTTCTTCCAGGTAGACACCTGCAGCTCGACTGGGCCCACTGAAGTCCACTCAACTATATACAGAATGACTGCAAAACAGAAAGCTCCCAAAAAATAAAATTATGTGATTAACTCCTATCAGAAAGATCACTCCTTTTGAGTCCAAATCAAACAGAAAACTCATGCCCTTCAACTCTAGCAACAAAAGACAGTACTGAAAGAGATCAAAAAGCATTTAATGTGCTGCAAATAAGTCTATCTTAAAACAAACACTTATTTAGCTAACTTGGCACACACCTATTTCCTTGAAAGCATAACTTACTTCAACCTGTTCTTAATTGCTTTAAGATGAGCTGAAATAAGTCTGGACACAGTCTTCTGCACAGGTTTCACTTACGATTAGTCCACGTAAACTGCTCCATTTCAACCATAAGATCAGACCACAGAAAGACCCTCTAATGTGGATGTTACAGAAAATAGAAAATTGTGCCAGTATAAGCAATCGTTGTACAGGCTGCTTTGCAAGAGAGCATTTTTTTCTAGTGACGTAGAGGTTTTATATGGTACCAGTCTACTTATTTTAGTAAAAGGTGACTGTTTCCCTAAATAAAATTGCTCTGCTGTAATAAAGGTACGTGCAAATCCAGTCTGAAGAATAATAACTAACAACTCTGACTAGCAGCTTTGTCAGTTTTTGGCTCAAAAACTTTGCCCACCGTTTTTGAGCCAAATAATTCACTCTTTTGATGCTTACATCACTGAAAATGCTTCTACAAACTGAGGGCAGAAGTACTTATAACCCTTAAATCCAGGTGACTGTCAGCAGTGCAGTCTCACAGTCCAGGCATGGGGGTAAACAAGGACACACCTCAAAAGGGAGAGCTGAGCCTTTCTGTTGATTCCTCGGACACAATCTCCTTCTGATTAACAGTTCACGATTGCTGCTAATGGCAGCAGGAAGGACTGTGATTTTGTGGCGAGGATAAGGCAGGTACAGGGAGCACAAGTGAATTTTCTGCCTTAAAGCCATAAACCTACTGCTACAACAGGATTTACGTTTGTAGCAACCCTGGCAAAGTAATCCAAAACACTCTCCCTACACAGGTGCGTTCTCAGCCTCCCAGGTTTATGCCCAAGGATTGTTAGCATTATTATTACCCATTCCCTGAAAAGCCTAAGGTCACTGAGAAGGCAGTACAGAGAGAGCAGGATCAGAGACAGGAAAAGTCAGGACACAAAAAGGTGCCTATGAGCAGACGCAGGCTGAGGTCTCACCTACTACACTCGTTTATGGGAAAACCCCTTAGAAACTCCTGCTCCCTTTCAAATTACAGTGGGGCCAGAAAGGACGGAGGAAAGGGAAGATAAACTAAAAATATACTTAAAAATAGTAATGCACCAGCCTACAATCCCAGAACGCGCGTAGGAGGGCAGTGTGACCAACCAGCACCCTTCGAGAATGATGCTTCCTGCGCCGGGGGTGGTGGCCACAAGTACCAGCCTCACCAAAGGGCACTGGGCACAAAGCAGGCCCCGAGGCCTCCCACACAGCACAGGGAAGAGGGGTAACGTATCAAAGATGCAGGGACGCAGCACCAACTCAAGAGATAACAGTCCCACCCCCCTACCAAACACGGGGAGAGTGGAAGAGGCCCCTTCTCCAAGTAAACGCGGGGCAGGGGGAGGCATCCCCAGCCCCAGAGACGGCCCTCCCTCAGTCCACACAAGGAAGGCCCCATACCCTTCCCATACTCCGTCCAAAACGGAGGGAAGGGCAGCCCCACAGAAGCCCGTACAGAACAACGGAGTCCACTGGCACCCCACAGACATTCCCTCGGCCCCACCGACATCCTCCTCAACTCCAGCAGCGGCAAGGCAGGCCTCTCCCCGAACCCTGAGCGCCCCCCGCCTACCCCCGAGCACACAACGGGCGGCCCCAGACCCCTAAGCCACCCTCAAAGCATAGGGAGGGCCCGGAAGGCCTCTAAAGCCCCCCCGCCGCAAGGCTCACAGAGGGCCGGAAAGGGACCCCCAAGCCCCACAGAGGGCCGGGAAGGCGCCTAAAGCCCCCCACAAACCCCACGCACGGGCCACGAAGACCGCTCGGGCCACCCCAGGCCCCACGGAGGGGGGGGAAGG
>VWZL01002349.1:296962-373211 GCA_013396915.1 Stercorarius parasiticus | reverse complement strand
CGGGCCCCTCCGTGCTCCCCCGGGCTCCCCGCCCCGCTGGCAGCAGTGCTGTCCGATTCTGGCCGTTCCCAGGGGAGAAATGGGATAAAAGCAAATATTCCAACTGCCCATCCCGGCGTGTCCCGGGATCCCTCCATCCTCCGGCAGCGCGTCCGAGAACAGGACCCCCGGGGACACCGGGACCCCCGGGCCGGCTGCGGCCACCGGCGCCGTCCCGATCCCAGCACCGGGCGGGACCCCTCGGGCGGAGGCGGCGGCCGTGCGGGTGGGGACGCGGGGTCACGGCACCGGGAGGGGAAGGGAACGACACGTCCCCGGGCGCTGCCCCCCGCCGCTTTCCTGCCTCCCGGGGCTCCGGTTCGTTTCGATTTCGTTTCCCGGAAGGATCGCGCCGCAGCGCCGGGACCCGCCCGCCCCGGGGCAGGGCCGAGCCGCGGGTCTCAGCGGGCCGGGGGCAGCGCCGAGCACCGCTGCGGGGAGCGGCCGCCCACCGCCACCGGGGATGCAGGTAAGAGCCGCCCGCCCGGTTCCGTCACCCCCGTCCTCAATTAGCGGCTGGAAGTTAATGCCCCAGGGTGTGTGGGTGTGTGACCCCTCCATCCACCTCACGGAGCCCGGAGCGGACTGGGGGGCTCCGTTCCCCGCTTTGGGACTGAGCCGAAAGCTGCTCCCGCAAGTCTAGGGGGTCCCTTTTCACCCCCCTTTTCTCGCTTTCCCACTCGAACCTCTCCAAGGACAATATTTCCCCTTGAAGCAAGGAAGCGCCGTCTTGGAATGGTGGGAAAGCAGCTAAGAGGGGGAAAAAGAAGCAAGAATACAAAATTGGTACAAAGTAATAAAAATTAGGAATGCATCTCATGCCCTAGAAGTCTTCAGGAGCAAGAAAAATATCAAACATTTGGTCTGCTTTTAATCTACACCTTGTTGTAAGGGAGTCATGCCGATGGGAGAAAACCAAAACACCTTTTGGAGGAGTTCTAGACAAAATCCACTGCTAATTTCTTTCGCTTTTAGTTTTCCCATAGTTTATTGCTTAGAGCGAATCTGAAAGAGTTCGCCTTGCTGCCAAGCCCGCTCAGAGTTTACACTGGAGTTTCTCTGCTTTCCCTCACACAATATTACACAGCTCCTTGTTCTGCTAAAGCCAACAACCCCCAGACAGCTGGCAATCGTTACCCCACCCGCAGGAAAATTAGCACTCATCCTGCTGAAGAAAACCCCTCGCCCATCACCAAAATGCTGCCTTTCTCCTCCTAGAACTTCCCCACATCCCAGGGAAGCATTTTTCTTGGGGAGGGGGGGAAGGAGCATCTTGCCCCCATCTCCCCTGCTCCCGGTTTTGGGGACACCGACGTTGCATTTAAGATGTGCCCAACCACCATTTGCACACTTGTGATTTTTCTTCACCCCCTGATTTTCAGGGCTCTCAGCTCCTTGACCCCCGCCCCCCATGCCCTCAAACCACCCCTGAAAATCTGCCTGAGGGTGTATCGAAGTGCCCAGAGGTGGCAACCGCTTCGGAAAATACTATTTGTAGGCAAAATTGTTAATTTTCCAGAGAACGAAGCTGAGAAATGGCTGGGATTCACCTTAATAGATTTTGAAGGGGAAACATTGCCCGCCTGGCTGCCAGTAATATTTCAAGATTGAGATGGGGCTGACAGCAGGATCTGGTGCAGGAGCTCTGGTTGAGAGCCCGGGACCAGAGCGGGGGTGATGCTGACGCCCCCCAGGGTCAGCCGAGGTGCTGGGGCTGCCTCTCCTCCCAGCACTGACCATCTCACCCGTTCAGTGGGGCTGGAGGGGGTCCTGAATGAGCAACTGAGAGGGCAAATTCTTGAGGAGCTGTGACTGACTGGCAGGAGAGCAAGACGAGTGGACATCTCTCTGAGCTGGGGATGGCCATTTCCACCAATGTCCAAATGATCCCTAGGAGAAAAGTTAGAGATATCTCTTCATACAGAGTTTTCTAAGACAAAAATCTAATTTTGTCTGCATTTTCACAACTCTGGAGAACTGAAGCGCTGTCCTAAACCCCTGGACGTCCAACAAGCATCTGAGGACCCTGCAGGAAGCGAGAGCTAGCACGGGCACTGCGGGCTCTGCCAGTCTTGGCTCCATCTTCTGCTTCCCTGTGGCCATGGGGTGGTGGGGATGGATAACCCACATTTAGAGCCTGGATGAGGGCAGGTACCTCCGCTAAAGAAAAGAACTGGATAAAGTGAGAAGGATCTGGCCACTAACACTGTCTTGGGCAACCAGAGATTCATCCTGGAGCTGGTAAAGGATCCAGAGCCAGTGTGGAAGAGCTGCAGACACTGCTCTGAGAAACCAGTTAGAAACTCAGATGAACGGTGTTCACTGTGGTGGGGGCATCTCCAAAGCAAAGGCAGGTCTGGACTTGGGAATTTTCCCCCATTGATGTGTTTGATCTCTTTTCCCCAGGGTAAAGTGGCAGTCAGCTCTTCCAGCCCCGTTGTCACAGCTTCGTTACCGGCCCCGTCCCAGGCCAGACACACTCCCACCAGTGAAGGGGAGATCTTCACACTTCCCGGCAGGCTGAGTGAGTAGATGTTGAGCAAGTCAATGCTGCTTAAAAAAAAAAATGGAGCTCCCACAGAGTGGGACGTGGTGGGTACAGCTGTGGTGTCCCACCCAGGGACCATTCCCTGCTGTCAAGGGGCACAAGATGGACCAGTCAACAGGGTCCATTTTCTCTCTTTGGGGTTTTGACCTGTGAGTACTTAATATAGAGGGAAACTTTGGTGATGGAGAAGACCAGTATGCCCCCTGCCCCTCTGCAGTTTTGAAGATGGAGACAGTTGTTTCAGAGGCTGCCCCTGGTTTCAGGAATCCAGCCCTCACTGTGGAGCAAGGACGACGTGATCCACTGGCTAAGATGGGCTGAGAAAGAGTATTCCCTTCGGCAAACGGACGAAAGCAAGTTTGAAATGAACGGCAAAGCCCTGTGCATCCTCACCAAGGATGACTTCAGATACCGAGCTCCCAGCTCAGGTTAGACCGAGTGCAAGGGTGTTTGAGGACCATCCAAGTACAGCACAAGCTGTGCTCTGCTGAGTGGGCCTGGATGGGTCCCAGCAGACCAGGCTTCAGCCCTACCTGGCCAGTTGGGTGCTGGAGACAAGGACAACCCTCTTCCTTCCTTTAGTCCACCTGGACTGCACATGCTTTGGGATGGGGAGTAACCGCTTGCTCTGTAGTGCAGAAACATAAGCAACACCATCAACTGAGAGTTTCCGCTATAATACAGAATCATCTGAGCAGACTTTCCTTCCCTGCAGGTGATGTTTTGTATGAAATCCTTCAGTACATTAAGACTCAAAGAAGAGCTCTGGTGTGCAGCCCTCTGTTGAGCTCACCCTTCAGGGAGGCCAGGAGCACAGAGGAAGGTATGATGGAGAATGGCAGCTCTCCATCAAGCTGTCCTGCCCTTAGCTACGCTGGGTCACACACATCTAGGGCTTGAAGCTCAGCCAGCTGAACCCATCCCACAGTACCTCAGCAAGGCAAGCAGGACAGTCCTGGAGATGGCTGCCAGGTCCAACAAAGTCCAGGGCATCAAGAAAGCTTGTAGTGGTGAAGCAGGTCTGGTCAGAATCAGGTCTAGGGATCACTAGGTGTGTCCATGGTGACCAAGCAGAGCCATGGCTACACTAGGAAGTCTATCTGCAAGTTGAGATCTGGATGGGGGGGGGTCAATAGCCAGGCAGAGGCATGACCATGGCTGGAGAGCAGTCCTCCTGCAGCACAGGTGGGAAAGGGCTGAGGGGCCAGGGCTGAGTTTAAATAGAGCTTTTGGGCCAATGGGTGGGGTGGGGAGAGGTCCCAGGTGAGGCCTTGGGGGGCTTAGGTCTGGCTTTGCAGTGTGGTGGTTCTGGGACTGCTTTCCTGGGCTCTTCTGCTGGCTCAGGTGTAGGGTGATGAACATCTTAAGCTTCCACAATAGTTTACAAGGGAGTGCCTATGCTCTGGTGCCTTCTCCTGTTCCAGCTTTTCTGTATCTGACCCTCACCTTACTTGGTATCTCCTCTAACCCTTCTGCTGCTCCTGCCTTAGGAAGGTCCTGGGCTCTCCTCAGCACCTGCCTGCTCTGGCTGGGCTGGTTCTGGGCTGACAACCAACCTGGGCTGTCCCTCCCCATGTGTTTCAGGGCTTTGCGTCTCCTGGGACCTGCCATAATGCACTATAGAGTTGTTTTTTTTTCTTCCCAGGCACAGACTGTAGAGCTGAGGCTGCCCCAGTTGCTGTTTCCTCCTGCCTGGGTTGTGCAGAACAGCCTGTGTCCTGCAGCCACCCGGAGCCGCTGAACCTCTCCCATCACAGCTGGGAGGGCAGTGGCAGGGCAGAGGCCATCTGCTCTTTTCCGACGACCCTGTCAGCCCCGGTGGATGGGAAAATTGCAGGTAAATCTGAATTTATAGCCTGGTTCCTTGGGGAAATGAGATTGTGCTTTGTCCTGTCTGCCCATCCGTCTCCCTTCCATTTATTCCATGCATCAGCGGGTGCTTCCCTGCCTCAGTTTCCCTACCTGAAAAACTGTAGTTCCTGCTACTGTTTTGAGATTTAGCAGTGGAAGTGCTGTGCGTGAGCTCTGGGCTCTTCTTACATTTATTATCACTGCTAGCATGTGCAGTCCTGTTGCTGATTGACCCTTACTGGAGCATAGGTGCCTTAGTGGGAGCTCTGTAACCATTTATTCTCCGCTAACGCTCAGACTGCAGGTTGCTGTGGGATTACGTGTACCAGCTCCTCTCCGACAGCCGCTATGAGCCTTACATCAAGTGGGAAGACAAGGAAGCCAAGGTCTTCCGGGTCGTTAACCCAAACGGACTTGCCCAGCTCTGGGGGAACCACAAGGTAATTGCAGTTGAGAACAAATTCGTCATTTGTGGGCTTCTGCATGTCGCCTTCATGACGTGTTCCCCAGAGCTGGTGGCACAGGGACTGGGAAGGGTGAGATGCAGTGGGAACAGAGGTACTGAGAGGTGCCAACTTCTTGGTGATTAAAGAGGAAGGCTTCCTCATCCCCTGGAAAGCCAACCATGATGTCTGTGGACCCAGAAGCACGTCTGGGTTAGAGACCCACACCACAGCCTGCAATGCCCAAGACGCACCTCGAATGTCCCACACATGGTCCTCTTGCAGACAGACCCAAGCCAGGTGTTGGCACTTGCTTTTACTCAGATTCCCTCCCAATTCTTTTCTTCTTCCAGAACCGGATGAACATGACATACGAAAAGATGTCGCGAGCGCTCAGACATTACTACAAACTCAACATCATCAAAAAGGAGCCAGGGCAGAAGCTGCTGTTCAGGTGAGATGAAGCAGGTCAGAGAAACGAGCTGCCTGGGACAGTGGGGATGGGGCACAGGAAGGTGGTGGCCTTGGTGGCCTCCAGACGTTGACAGCTGCTTCATCTTGCTGGTTCCTCGATGATCCAGACTGAGCTGAAGCTGCAGCATCTTTGCTGTATGTTGGGGGGTAAAGCATGGGGACGTGGTCTGTCTTCTGGGTTTGTGGTGATGCAAAAGGAGATCAGGGTCTGGTCTCAGCCTGGCCCTGTGACCCAGGTGTCCTGCAGCGGCTGTGCGTGTCTCAGAGCTGGAACCAGCCTTTGTGTTGAGGTGTAAAAGCCTGGGCTGGTTTTAGTTTTGCAACACCTCAGTGGTTGCTTTTTGGCTTGTTTCTTTTTATCCTTCCCTGCAAACATGACACCCTGCTGAGTTTGTGTCCAGGTGCTCTCCTGTGACAGCCAGGAGCTGGGACACCAGGGCTCCAGGTCCCACCATGGCTCTGGGTCCCATCAGGGCTGTGGGCCAGCAGCCTGCCCCAGGGCCAGCATCCAGCCGCTCTTCTGCGTGGGGTCCAGCTGCTGCTGGGGAAAATGTCCCCAAGCCCAGCTGAGCTGGAAACTTCCCTCCTGTTCCCCAGTGACACCAGGTCTAAAGTCCACCTCCAGACAGAAGAAGGGGTGGAAAGAAGTCGGGAGCCTCCTGTCTTCAATGCTGGCTGCTTCCTTGGGGCTAGTTTGGACTTAAAGCCCCCGCTGTGGGCCGATGAGTGCTGAGCTTTGTCTCCCTGGGCTTGGGGCACCCTGGGTGCAAAGCCAGAGCTGGGATACCCAGCAGAGCCCAGGGATGGCAAATACCCTCTGCCAAGCTCCAGAGCTCAGCTGATGAGGGCAAGGGCTCCAGCATTTACAGCCTGGTTTGGGGCTGGGCTTGGATATGCCCTAAGCCCTTAAAAATATGTATTGCAGATTTTTGAAGACACCCGGGGAGATCATCCATGAGAAATCCAGCAAACTGGAGCAGCTGGAGAACGAGGACCATGAGGATTTGAAAGAAGACCCACTGGAGGTTTCACCATAGAAGTCTTTGAAAGCGGCACTTTCAGCGCATTGCAGACAGATTTGTGTTCTGCTGGGAAGTGCTGGTGTCTCTTGCATCTCCTGGACAGAAGGCCCCAGAGCTGGTCCTGGAGTTCAAAACCTTCCCTGAGCCAAAGCTGTGACATCTCTGGGGCTTCATTAGCAAAACACACCCAGAAACCGTCCCCCAGCCCTGAAAGAGCAGGCGAAACGTGTGGGCCAGGCTTCTGCTCGCTTCTCTTCTGTCCTTTGGGAGGGAGCATGATTTTTGCTCTGTAAATTTTGATGCTTGTCTTCAAGGTTTGAACTTGCTGGTAAAAACTGCTCCGTTCTTGCAGCGAGATGTGCGGAGCGGAGAGCAGCGGAGCACGTGCTCCTGGTCAAACATCTCCCGAAGCGCTTTAGCAGCGAGCGGTGGGCCTAAGCGTGAACACGCTGCTCTGCATCTTTGAGACCGGATTTATGCTGCAGATGTGCCGTAACGCTGCAATCTCACTGTCTCCTGTGGGGTTGCAACTGTGATTAAGGGTGGGAGTGTGCTGAAATATCCGCCTGGATCAGGCCTGGCTGGAGCTCCAGGCTGCACGGATGCCCTAAGCTGGGTCTCGTTTTAACTCCTTTCCCTCCATGTAGCGCTTTTTGTAATTAGCTGACTAAATAATGTGAAAAGAAACAAAGCCAGTAATGAATATGAGCACGCTCGTTGTCAGACACGTGGTTATTTGCTTGGAGTCCGAAGCAGGAATTCCTGCAACCCCAGGCACTGTTACTGACCTGTAAGGAACAATGTGTTTGTGGTGTTGGTGTTTTTTTTGAATCCAAAAACATCCACTAATATTTTCAGATTGCTTTTTATTGAGGAAATAAAATTCTGTGACTCTGTGCAGTTGAAAATCCCACTTCTTGCTGGTTGAAAGTCTGAAACTGGGAAATCTGAGCCTTCCTCATTTAAAACCAGTTCCTGTGGGCACACAGAGCTTGTCCCCAAGCTCGGCAACCCCTAAACCAGAGTGCAACAGTCAGAGCTGCTCAAAGATGGGTGAACATAGTGCAAAGACATGGTGTTTTTTTGCTACGTGAACGAGCACAGAGAGAGGTCGTGAGGCAACTTTGTGTTTTGTGGCCGACAGGACAAGGTGAGTTCATTCCAACCACTGGAGAACTTCTCCTGCTGCCTTGTATTTTTGCTCTGGACCCTTTCCCAAGCCCAAAGTGCCGTCTCAGAACTGCATTGGCTTTTGGGGCAACGATGCTGTGAATGGGTCCAGGAAATGTCAGTCTTGTGAAAAAATTTAGCAAGGGTTGGTGACTGAGGTTGCCACCAAAACCAGTTTTTGCCAACGTGAAACTATAGTCCCTTTGGCTGTAACTGGTGTTGCTCCTCCAAAACTACTTTACACCCATCAGCTGGAGCCTGAAGATGCTGGTGGACTGTATGCAGCAAAAGACTGTGGTGGGACATGTGGTGGCTGCTTGGCAAAATGTCAACAGTATGACATCTCCGGAAACACTGGCTGAGAAGTTTCACTTCCAGAAAAAATCACCAGCTTGTTGGCAAAACACGAGTGCTCATTGAGTCAAGTGGTGGAGGAGAAGGAAACGAGAAGCTGTAGTAGGGTAAAAGAGCATAGTGTCGCAGCCTTTGGGACATCCTAACTAAGAAGGGAGGTCAACATCTCTGCTAGGAGAGGGGCTGGAGGTTACCCAGCACCCAGCCAAGCTGCAGCCTGGGGATGCACCATACCAGGAAGGTGCAGTGAAGCACCCAGACCTCATCCGTTCTTCCACAAAGGGTTATTTTTGTCCCAGAGAAGACTAAAGCCAGATCTTCCCTGGGGTGAAATCCAGCAGAGAGTCAGTGTAAGTCCTGCCCAGCCCTGAGGGACAGCCTTGGTGGGAAAGCAGACCTCCTTCCTCGGCAACTGTCCCATCCTGGCCCTGTGTCACTGTTGGGATACACACCCGTGGGTGCATTTTTCCTGACCTTCTCCTAACAAGACATCCCCTCCGCTTTCTTGCTGTGGAAGCAGCCCGGATGACTCCTGAGCACCCCATCACTTCTCCAGCCTGCACGGTTTGTTTTGTTGGAGCAGGTGACAGTTGGTGACCCTGGTGCTTGTGCCGTGCTCACAGGGAGCATGCGAGATGCCCTTTCTTCACCTGTTTTTCCAGCGATGACTAAGGATCCTGCTGGACTTGGACGGGGATTTCCTCTCCTAGTTGGGAAGCTGCCAAAAGCGCTCAACCCTCCCTGTGCTGTGCCACCGTGGCTCCGGAGAGATCTTGGACGGTGAAAATCAAAGGGCACATTTGCAAGGATGAGCTGCAATGACAAACTCTTTCCATGTTCCCAGGAAGCTCTCCTCTCCTTCCTGTGGCGATGTGGCTCTTTTCCCTGCGGTAAACTGAGGCAGGAGGGCTGGAAACCTGCTGCTTTCCTGGAACGAGGACCAGTCCCTTTCGGTAAACAGCCAAGGAAACGCTGCTTGTGCCGGGGTGTTTGGCGTGGGTGTGTGGGGAGGGAGAGCACCCAGCAGTTGGTGACTTTTGCCATGGCTGAAGTCCAGGGGCGGTGCCATGCAGGCGGGTGCCCCATGCGGGCTTTCCCGAAGGTTTGCAGGTGCTGCGTTCCCTGGAGGTCATCATCCACGCTTCGGCAGCCCCAGGTCTGGCGCTGGCTGGGGCATGGTGGTGCACAGCAGCGACTGCTGGTGCACGCCCGCTGCTGTCTCGCATTGCTCATCTGCCGAGCGAAGCAACTAAAAATCAGCTAAAAGTCTTTTCCCTGGAGGAAAAGAGGGTTTGCTTTGGGGGCTCATTGTGGGCAGAGTGATTAACTTCACTTGTAAGAGAGAAGTAGCGAAATATTTATTAATATAAACCAGTGATTTAAGAAAGTTCACAGAATCACACAGAATCACAGAATGGTTCGGGTTGGAAGGGACCTTAAAGACCACCTAGTTCCNCCTTCTCTTCTCCAGGCTGAACCTCCCCAGCTCTCTCAGCCTGTCCTCACAGCAGAGGGGCTCCAGCCCTTTGATTATCTTCGTGGCCCTCCACTGGACCCGCTCCAACAGCTCTGTGTCCTTCTTGTGGTGAGGACTCGAGACCTGGATGCAATACTCCAGGTGGGGCCTCACCAGAGCAGAGTAGAGGGGCAGAAGTTAGTAGTGAATGCAACAGTGTTTTACGAGATTCGATGACAGAGTATACTCAATTATTTACTGCATAGAGGCCAGGGTCTCGCAGCCTTGAGGAGTAGAACCTTAAGTGAGCGTCCCCACTCAAGGGGAGATCCTGGCGTGCAGCCCGCTGCTGTGCAGGAGAGCTCCAAGGGCTCTTGGGTCTGTCCACTATTTAGAGAGAAAGATAATTGACCTATAGTCATATTCGCAAAGGAACAAGATATCTAAGTCCTCACTCCAGACAGTGTTTTGACTGTGTTGCCAGCCATCCCCCATAGTTCAAGTGCAACTCATAACAGTTCCCGCTGATGGTTATGGCTTGAGCAGGAGCTGGGGGGGGGGGCAAAGGGGGAAAAGGGGAGAGCACACCGCCACCGGGCTGGTGCCCACCACCCTCTTGGATCAGAGGCACCACGCAAGTGGGCTGAGAGGTTTCCACCAAGGCCACGTGTTGGCTGTGCCGTCTGTCCAAACCATGGCCAGTGTGCAGAGCAGTGGCTGCCCCCAACACCCCCAATCATGGTTGAGATCTGAAACTGCAGATATTTTTGTGCCCAAGTGGCTGGTGTTGGCTTGAAGTGACCTTTGTGGTCCACTTAAAACACAACTGCCTCCAGCGCTCACTTGGATTGGCTGTGGCTTTGGCTAGCCAAATCTTGAAGACCTCCAAGGATGGTGATCCCCCACCATCTGGACATCCATTTGAGGTTGTCCCAGCCTCCTGCAGAGGAGGCTTTTCCTGATGTCCAACCTGAGCCTCCCAAGCTGTGGGCTGCCTGTCTTGTTCCCAAGAAATTTGCATGTGTTGACTTGTGCCTTCTCCTGAGCCTGTTGAAACCCTCCACACCTCACAACTCCGTGGGAGGAATACCTCTCCCTTGGTTTTTTCCACTTTCTGGAGCAAGTTCCCATAACTAGGCCAGTTACCGCTGTTGTGTCCCTGTGCTTTTAGTTCTGCTTTTCCCTCCAATGTCACTGGCCTGAAGATACCAACCTCGGCATTGGGTGCTCCCTCCACGTGACCGTGTTTCCAGCCAGCTTCCTCATTCTCTATCGGTATTGATAAGAAAAGCAGACAAATTGGGATCTAGACCTCTTCCCCCAACTCTGGCAATGGGCTTTTGGTTTGCCTTGAGTCCTTTGCAAACGTGTTTTTCATATGTCTCTCTCCCATCAGGTTTGAGCATATCCTAAATCCCAGAAGGGACCTGAACTTGGATAAAGGTTTGGATCCAGAATCACAACTCAGGTCAAGATTTGGGTCAACCTGGGTGTCCCATCATCACCCGGTGTCCAGAAATGCTCCTACACAGATGAAAAGCCTGCAAGAGGTCATAAATCAATGCCAATTCCCAGTGTAATCACGAGAAGTCCTCCTTGAGCAGGGACGGTGTTTGGCTACAGCCTTGGATGATCTCCAGTAGCAAGATCTCTGGACTGGAGATGGCCAAACTGTGCCCCGTGGCCAGAGTGGATGTGGGTTTTTTGTTATATGGATGTTGCAGAGAAAAAAAATAAACAAACAAAATTGATTGTGAAACTCCTCACCCACTGGAATCGACGTGCTTATGAAAGGATGTGGTCACATGCTAGTTAGCAGCATGGAGCTCCTGATGGATGGTTTAATTATTTATCAGAAGGAGATGGGGAAGCTGAAAAACAAAGCCAGGTAATTCCTAATCAATATCAGGCTCGGATTCATCAGTGTAGGCTCAGGACAAACGGAGGGAAATGGACTGGATCTCTCCCAGTTATAGGAAATTATAGCGCAGAAAGTTTGTAGAAACAGAAAGAAAGTAATCCTGGACTGTTTTAATTGCAAGCTGAACCATTATCAGGAAAAGACCATTTTTAGCTGGGAGAGACCTGGGCAGAACATCATCCCAGCTGAAAACCGGAGAAAATGCAGCACTGCTCAGATGGAAATCTTGCTAAGGGGTTTTCCAAAGCCCGTGTGCCGGCAGCCGTTGCCCAGCAAATGCATCTGCATCCAGCACCGTCCCTGCGAGGTGCAGTGCGAAATATTGCCATCAGATGGCAAAATAGCAATGAGGATGGTGGGCTGCGGGAGGGTGCAACAGGCACGGGGGTGCAAGGGGATGCTGTGGGGCCAACTGGATCCCTGGCATAAGAAGAAAGGCTGAAGATTTGTTTCGCCCAGGGGCAGGCTGCAGATGTTGGGATGTTGGGTGATGGGTAGGTTCAGCCCTGGGAGATGCTCGGCCCCCGGGGCAAGGCTGAGTGGGAGCCATGGGGGGACAAAGGATTTGGGTCATGAAGCTGGTCCTGTTTCATGTTCTAGGGTAGGTGCGTGAGCTGTCTGAAGGACCCCAGGGTGGTTTTCCAAGGCGTTGTAGCCCAGCCGTGCTTGGGGTTAAGCAACAGCCTGATAGCGCCGTGCCCAGGGCGTCTGCGGTCCCACAGCAGCCCCCAACATCCACTTTCCTGGAAGCTCCTGGGATGTGAGCGTGGTGATCTGCTTGCTGCATTGAAACCCATTTATCTGACAAAGTTATGACTTCTCCTTACAAAAACAACCCAGAAAAGCCCATACGTGGCATCACACCCATTAAAAAAAACCTCACAACAACAAACCAAAACCACATGCCAAAGAGCTGGCTTAGATAGCTGGTTTCAAAGGCCAGCACTTACACTAGGTGACAGGTGATTTTTATGCTGTTTTGCTGCTATTTGTCATAAGGAAATTGCTTTCTCCTCCAGTGAAACTCACGCCTGCTGGTTTTCCGCCACGAGGAAGGTGATAGCGGGGATCCCAGGCGGAAGCATTGGCTGCTCTCTTACCTGAGTGGCTGCTAAAAATAGGACTTAACTCAGCCCGTCGCCACCCCTTGGGTATAAAAAAGGCACCTCACAGGAGAGCCTGACAACCCTTAGCGCCTGTGGCCGAGGACCTTGTCTTGACATATGTCGAGAAGGGCAGAAATACTGATGGAAAGGTAAATAAGAAAAGAGCAACTAAAGAAGGATGTGGCCAATGTACTGGAGTCAATGGAAGTAGGATGGGGGTTGTTGCTTTACTGTGATTTATCAACCGAATGATTTATTATCAGGTGGTCGGGTGGCCTTGGTGTTGGCTTGGATGAAGGAAACTTGCCTTCTGGATCCAAAAAAAGGCCAAGTTGGGGTGGGTGGCTTGCTTGTGCGTTGGGATGATGCTCACCTAGACTGAGTGGCGGCTGATGCCCGGCTCCAGGGCAGTTTGTACAGCCAAGCATGCCGGGTTTCAGCGTTGGCTTCCCGTGTGCTGTTCAGTGGTGGAGGAAGTTTGGTTTGTGTCTGGTTTTCTGAAGGGTGAAATTGGTTTCAGAAGTAGAGCCAGTACGAGGCACAGGCACAGAGCTCTGATTTTTCAATAGTAGCATCTCCTGTTCAATTTTGCTTGAAAACACAGAGGAAAAGGGCTGTGGGAAAGGCAGGGACTGAGTGCTCCACACTCCAGTCACAGCCCTACGCTGGTGAGAGCTCGTGGAGGGGCTGCAGCATTGCAAGGTGTTCAGCCAATATTGTCAATGACTGAGAATATTTGCAAAAGCCCACGTTGCCCTTGGCTTCTCTGAGGGCTGGAAGCCCCCGGCCTTGCCACGGAATGTTTTTTTGGTTTTTTTAGCAGCCAATACTTCAAGGGGAGATACTAAAAACCTGGGTTGTGCGATTCATCAGGGGGGTGGTGCTCCTGGCATGTAGTTTTTCATTGTAGTATGGGAATACGTTGCAATAGGAAGATGCAGGACCACGGTGTCTGGATGACACCCTTGCGGGATCTAACCCTCTGGCTGATAACCAGGTTCACCCCCCTCAGACGTGCCCAGCTCATCTCCCCCTCCCGCAGTTTCGCTTCCTTTATCAGCAGTGTCTATAGCCCATCATAAAACCCTGTGTGTGCAGCCTGCGTAAGGAGCACTCAGATAACACCCATAACAGGGGACAGGGGTTGATCATTTACTGGGAACATAAACAGTCTCAGACACCCAAAGCGCCCTTGGGCTCCAGCGTTAGCCAAAATGGGGGGGATTTCCATCGTGCCCAACCTGACCATGCAGCATCCCGGGGAAAGCAAAAATCAGGCTGAAAATGTTGTTTTCCTCCACAGCAACGTGCAGGCTCTGGTTGCGGAGATGCCTCCGTGGGATGTGGGGAGACAGCCGTCGGGCAAAATCCTCTCGCTGGACAGGCAAGGGGCCAAGAAAGTGCTGGAGATCTACGTCAGGCGCTCACTGAGCTGCTGCTCAGCTGAGCTGGCCAAGAAGAAGTTTCAGGAGGGATCCAGAAGGCGAGGAAGGAAGGCAGATGGGCTGCAAAGGTCAAAAAGTGACTTCTGCAAGTATTCGTGTGCCAAACTCAGCCCCAGGAAGGACCAGGAGGAGGCACCCAAAGTGCTGGACCTGGATGAAGCTCTGGATGATGAGAGAAAAGCTCCCGAGGAGGTCCCTAAAGAGGAGCCAGAGCCCAAGAGGAAAAGCACAAAAAACTCTTCCCAGGCCAAAACCCAACGCTCCTGGTTCAAAGGTTTCATAAATTTTCTCTTCAAGAAGAGTCCTGAGGACCAGAAGGAAAATGCAGGGCAAAAAGCAAAGGGCAAAGATGCCAAAGCTCCTCACAGCTCCAAACCAGAAGGGGCTAAAAGATCTGGAGGGGAATTGAGCACGTCCCCGCCGCTGGGCAGAGCCCTGAAGAAGAGACCCAGCCTCAAGAAGGTTTTCTCCTTCAAGAAGCACGCGGAGGAGGAGCGGGGAGAGGCAGCAGCCGGGGCGAGGGCCAAGCGACCCAGCTGCCTTCCCCTGCGGCATGTCCAGGCGCCGGCCACACCAGGTGGGACCTCCACCACCCCTAACCCGACCCTAACCCAACCCTATGGCCAACGGGACCTCTGTTGGTCTTCCTTTGGGAAAGCAATAGTGTTTAGTGCTGGTTTCTAGCCCTAAGCATCCCCCTCCCAGTGCTGCCTGGGGGTTGGGATAGGTTTTGGAGACTCTGATCTCAACCTGCTGCCCCAGGAAAGGGTCAATGTGTCCATGCTTTGAGCGCACGTCTTTGCTCTGTCTTGTGAGCGCAGCAAGCTACCCCAAGCACCATCCAGGCACAGGTCTGGCTGCCTCTGGCAAACGAGGGACATAGTGGTTTAGTTTAAACCGGCATTCAAGACCTGAGATTAAATCTTAAGCCACTCAAGGTCTTAAGCTGATTTCGATTTGCTGTGGGGAAGGATGCAGGCAGCCGGCTGTGGTGGCACAGTGGCAGAGTCTGTGGGACACCCTTGTCCCCACCCCAGCATTTCCCCTGCTGAAAAGCCGATGAGGGGATTTCTGCAAAGCTTTGGCAGATTCAGGGCAAGTCGCAGCTGCTCGGTTACGGTTCAGACAGCGCAGCCCCATCGCTCACCAGCAGAATGCACTAATCCAGGCTGGGCACGAGCATCACATGGATGCAGTCACCTCTGCGGCTGCTCTTCCCTTTCAATCAATGGCCAACAAAAAAATAACCCTCACTTCTGAATACATGTTTTTCTTCCTGCAGATGTGGAGCAGCCCGACGGTTACTACACACAAGTCTCGGAAGAGATCGGGCTGATCGTGCAGGGCAGCGAGAGCCAGGGGAGCAGAGCACGTGGATGTGGGGAGCCACCACAGCCATCCGGCGCTGATGGGGTCGGTGAGTGTTGCCCTTGCAAGTGCTTCATCGCTGGCAGGTATAGCAGACACACGGGCACAAGACTTGTCCCCATGCAGAGCCTGCGTGGGACCCAAACCCTGCTTCCATCCTGACCCAGGGGCTTATGAAGACTTTGGGGGAGATTTTCAGCATCAGGGCTTGATCTGGGGAGAGCAAAATTCAAAGGCAGGAGGGTGTTTTTGCTGGCTGAGGATAACAAGGCACTTGGCAATAGGCTGAAATGGGGTTTGGAGGGATGGAAGTGGATGCACGTTGCCTGGGGAATTTTTTAGGGGGGGCTAAACAGGCAGTGCTGTCCCCTTAGAGCATCTGGGTCTTGAAGAAAGGGCTGGAGGTAACGTGAGATCTCTCTCTGCAGATGAAGCCATCAGGAGAATTGTTGCCCTGCTCCAGAGTGCAGGAGATGAGCTGGACAGGCAGGTAAGAGGAGAGCTGCAGTTGGGTTGAGGGAATTTGGGCCAAGCTCTGTACTACTGTACAATAGAGCAACAGCATCGATTTCCCTGGGGCAGGGAAACACTGAGTAAAATCAAAGAAATGGCATGTTTTAATTCCCCGCCTGGGTGTGATGGTGGCTGTCTGTCTGCCCTCCCTGCAATCCTGGCGGGGAGTGAAGGCATCAACACGAGGATGACACACCGAGTTATTCACTCGTAACGTGTGTATTCACCTCTTTCTGAACCAGGTGAGGGAAGACGCACGGCTACGGATGTTCTTCAGAGACATGTCCTACAGCTCCTTCAAGAACCTGGCCGATGCCTACGTCCGCAAAGAAATGACAGCCAGCAGACCCCACGTTAATCCCCAAGAGATCCAGTTTGCCTTCACGGTGCACCTCACCGCCAAGGTGGCGGGCATCTGCAACCAGGCAGTGAACAGGATCATGGGCTTTGGCACCCGCTACCTGGAAGACTCGTTTGCACCCTTGTCCTACAGCAAAATTCTCCAGGTAGGGAGGAGAACTGAGTCTGGGGCTGAGCTTCCAGCAGCAAGTTAGGGCCAGTGGTGTAATTTTAGGGTGATCGACAGACCTGGGTGGGTAGCAGTCATACTGGCTTATACTGGGCAGGTGACGGGGTGCTGGATCTTGCCCTGTGTTGTTTGGGCAGCTTCTGTCTTTCTCCAACGTGGTCCATGCACACACAAGGAGCAGGACTTGCTTTGCCTGCAGAGATGCAGCCGGGAGATGCCCCGCAGTGCACAGCACTGCTGAAACAGGCTGTAACCACAGATTTCCTCAGGGAGAATTTCTTCCTAAACTCATTTAGAGGACCAGTAGCACCAGCTCGGTTTGGGAAGGGACCTCACAGATGTTTCCTTCTGTCTCAGCAGGACAGAGAAAAGTTCAGCACGGATAACTGCGAGAGCCCGGACTGATGTCGGCTGCTCCGAAGGGCCTGGGAAGCCAAGGATGCAGCTTTACTGATGCGGGGAACAGTCCCCGCTGCTGACCTGGATGTGGGGTGATTTTCTGAGCTGTGGATTTAAAATCACCTCAGGAAAACCACAGCGAGAGCCACAGCAGCGTGAAATGCTTAAAAACCACCTGGCTGGGGGCATGTTGAGCCTCATGGTTTGTTTGTGTTTGTGTACGTGTATTTATTTACTTGCTTTTCTATACGTATCTGTGAATGTAAAACATAATTTTTGTAGCTTCTGCTGTCAGCCAAATGTCCAGTTCAGGGAAAAAACCCTAAAACTCAAATAAATTGGTTCCTAAATGACAGCCAGGCTTGTCTAATGGGTGATGTGTACAGTCGTTATACATGGAATAACATTTGCTTTGCTGTTGTGGGCAGCTCCTTTCAAGCCAGATGCAAAGTGGCACAAAGGGAGTCTCACAGCAGATACACGGTGCGGTCCCGCTACTTTTTACTATTTATAGCCATTCCCTTTCCAGCAGAAGGAGATTTATTATCCGAAGCGGCTTGATCTGACACCAAGAACTGGGTAAAGCCTGTTCCCGAGTGGCGCAGGAGCTGCCCTCGCTGTCGCTCCCTTGAGGACCGAGGGGATTTAGAGCTGCTGGGCTCTCACCTACGAGGCCTAAGAAGATGTGAAATGTCAAAGCGATTAAACCCTAATCGCTGGGAATGTTCCCAGCTAATCTGTGCCCAGACCCCTAAGTAGGACCATGGATTAAGGCAGCTCGGGGTCAGGGGGGGTTTGCCAGCGCCTGGTGTGGTGGCAACAGCAGGAGCCTCTCCCTTGCAAGGGTTGGACCCAGCCTGGGGTGAAGGGGACAAAGTTTTGGGGCTTGCAGTGTGCAAGAGGTGGGGTGATGTAGAGGGTTGAAGGTGATGATGGTGGCAAACAAGCCAGCGGGGTCTGGGTCAGTGCCGCGCATGGGGTGACAGTCCCCTGGGGGCCACCGGTGACAGCCCATGCCTGCCCAGCATCTCCTCTCCTGGAAGATCTGATCTTTTCAGTCCTTTTAAAACCCCGAGTAAATGAAAACAGGGAAGCAGAGCCCTCGTTAGGAGGGCAGCAGCCCTTCCCCACGCAGACCAACATCCCCCTGATTGTGAAGCCTCTAAGGAAACGTTTGATAGATCTGCAGAGGGTTGAACCACTGGTTGAACCACGTTGGGGCTGAAAAGGAGGGTGCACACCTTGCCGGGGCTCTGTCTAATTTAGCCCAGGGTAATTAGGACTGTGAAAAACATCAAATCCCACTCCTAGGCCCTGCCTGACGATGCCAACAACAAGCGCAGCGCCAGCACTGTGTTTCGTTTTGGCCGGGGACCAAGCTGGGAGACTTTTATTGCAGGAGAAACCGAAACCGCTCTCTCCTTTTTATGACCATCAGGACGTTTCTGTCCCTTCCCGGAGCGTGGGGGAGTGTACTGGGGCTGTGACCAGGGCAGGGCGAGCTGGTGTCAGGGACATGGTGGGGACCCGGCGGGAAGATCACATGATGTTCCTACTTGTTTTGCATCTGAGCTCACGCGGCGCCAGGTGTGGGCTGGGATTTGCATGGAGCAGGAGAGGGTTTTGTCTCCTCGCTGACTTCCCAGAGGACATCATCTTCCCTCGGCATGTGGGATGCACCTGCCAGGCAAAACACCAGTGAGAAAAACAACCTGTCTCTCCCATTCCCTTCTCCCTGTGTTTTTCCCTATATCACGGCTGAACCAAATATCCTCCTTCTGTGGTTGCTGGACCTTTTCCCACGCATCGGGGCAGCGGTGCTGGGGAAACAAGGAGCAAAACCTGCGCAGCCCTTTGTGCAAGGGGCTCCTGGTCCCAAACAACCCAACCCACAGCAGGGATGCTGCTCCAGCCTGGCACGGTGAGGATGAGGATGGGTGCAGCCACGGCTGCCGTTGGCACAGCACCCTGGGGCTGGTGGCTCCTGGAGCCCAGGTCCCTTCTCGTGACTGACTCCAGCGTCTTGGATTAATCTTTTGGTTATAAATTTGAGACCCTGATTGCCTGTGGCCACTGAAGATATTAAGAAGGTATTAAAGAAGAGCAAGTTATTAGCCCCGGGGTTTTGATCGGTTTCCAACTCTTGGCATTACCTTCCCTAAACACCCTGCCGGGGCTTCAAACAGCTCAGGCAATCACCTCGCCCGAAAATCCCTGGGATCATGGACACCGGCCATCTGGGCACTGATCCTGCCTAGGCACAAAGCAGCCCCGCGCCCCGCACAGCCCCCTGCCCACCCGGAGCTTAGCACGAGCCGAGGGGCCTCCTCCGGAAAGCATCTCAGGCTACTACTGGGATCTTGCGTCTCCGAAGTCGTTAGTCCCCACTAATCCTGCTCTGTTGACCGCCAGGTGGGGGAGGGAGGCTTAGAAAATCAGCCCAGCACTTAATGAGCCAATTAATGCAAAATTCGCTGTCAGTAAGAGGATGATGACAAGGTTTCATCTCACGGGAGCGTGGCACCAGGCCAGGGAGGATGCTGTCCCCTGGGATGCTCTCCCGGGGCCTCGGTGCTTGGAGTGGGACAGGGTGTGGGGCAGATTTTTCATCCCCCCTCCCAGGTCCCTTCAGTCTTGAGAAGCCCCCCGTAACTCTTTGCAGGACAGGGCAATTTGTGGGAAGTGCTGTGACATGGCTCTGCACCCCCTCAGCTGGCAGAGCCAGGTGTGTCCCCAAAGCCTGGCTCCTCTTGGGCTTTGAGAATCCTGAGGGGAGCCTGGGGTACCTGAGCATGCCGTGAAGTCCTTGCACATCTGAGCTGCTGACTTTCAGGGTGCTGCCCTCCCCTTGCCAAGTCAGACGTCTCCTGTCCTTCCCTGCGCATGGACGCTCGTCCTCTTGTCCATCCTGCTTTGGTCCCCTTCCCCTCTCCCGGAGCTGGCCCTGTCTTGGCGTGGGGCTGTGCTGTCTGATGGGCTTTCTCCTTCCCAGGGACCTTCTCACATTCACCGTGCACCTCCCCATGGAGCTACTCACTTGTCTTCTTGCAGGGATAATGGCTTCTTCAGGGCCACCGCACCATCCTTCATCATCTGGCTCTGTGAATGGAAAATCCCATTTAACACGTTACTTCATGGCAGCTGCAAGGGAAGAAACTATTACAAGAAGCCCAAAGGAGAGTCTGGGGTGAGAACATCTCCCGGCTCAGCTCGGTTGGGGTTTGCACTCATGAGGTGCTCCCGGAGCACCGCATTTTGGACAAGTCCAGCTCCTACAAGGAAACCGTCCTCCTGCCGCGCACTGGATGGAGGAGCGTGTTCCCACAGTTCCCATGGGATCATTTATCACTTTCCCCAAGCTTGGAGGCTGGGGCTGGGCTTCACCAAGGAGATGCAAGTGCTGAGTGAAGCAGGAGCATCCCACGCCTCTTCCGTGCAGCGCCTGTTGAATTCCCTGGGGGCGTGATGCCCGTAATTGGCAGAGTTAATGCATGGAGAACATGGAAACAATACCTTCCAGCGCACAAACACTCATGTGCTTCCGATGTACTCGCGTGTTGGGATCAGTCGCAGTGAGGGATACTAGTTTTTGCCCTTGTTCTACCTGCAGATGTTTGCCAGTGCTGGAAGAAAATTCTTTAAATGAAATAATCTGTTTTCCCAAGGCCTGGAGGAGACAGTGGCATGAATCACACAGATCAAAGCTCAGATATGACCAGATGGATGGCAGAAAGGCTGGAACGTGTGGGAGACTCACCCACACGTGATAATGTAAATGTAAATGTAATGTATAATGTAAAAACAACATCAAACACTGGAAAGACAAGAAATGACAAGACCAAATCCAGTAAGGCCGCTTATCTACAGCAGGGTGTGGGCACATGCAGATGCCCTAATTCAAGCAGTTGTCCAACTCTGGGATAGTCGAGGTCTCGTTTCAAGACATCTACAAGCTGACAGCTTGCTGCTGCTTGTGCTGTTGTCCAGGCGGTACCGTGGAGGACAGCCTTGGCCATGACAAGAGACATTTCTCTGGGGGGGTTTGCAGGTTTGCAGGTAGTGTACCCCGGCTGATGGGCAGCCACCAGTGAAACCTCAACCCATGGACATTTTGCCCATCGAGGTGGGGGTCTCTGCCCCCAGAGGACACAACTCTCGTCGTGGTGACCCAGCAATGGTTGGAGAGGACAAGGGGAAACGTATGAAAATTGGGGGTGAAACAGCATTGCAAAGGTTGTATCAGGATGCTGGGACCATCCCTTCTTTTCTTCTACTGTCCTGGTGCACCAACGCAGGGAGTGAAATCTCTCGCCTTCAGCCTCTCCATTACTATACGCACACCCATGTTATGTGTGTATATACAACCCTGAATGTAACATATGTAATAGTCATTATATAGTGTGCACACTGTATGTATTTGGACAACATAAGCAGCACAGTATTTGGTAATATTTAATAAATACATCTGTTTAAAAGGGCAATTTTTATTCTGCATGTTGGCAGCAGGATTAGGTTATTAAGGTGGAAAAGACACTAGAAATCTACTGAATTGCTCCCTATTTTTTTAACTATCACACAGACAATGAAGACAGCCCGAAGGCAGTTCAATTTTGGTTTAGTAACCCCAGATTTGGGAAACATGGTGCTGCTGCAGGCATCCTTCTGGGGCCTTATAGAGCCCAGTGCTGGGGGGGAAGAGAAAAGCAAATCCAGCTCTTTGTTTTATCCCTCCCAAAGGATAGCCAAGAGCCAGGCCAGGACAAACCCCTTCCAACAGGGAGCAAATATAAGCAATATTTCCAAACCTAACCCAGTGTAACGCCCTGCATCCACCCCTTGTGTAACACCCTCTGGCTTTAAGTGTCTTATACAAGCCTTTACTCACCCAGTACTGAGCTGTGCCTAAGCCGGGATTGATGGAGAATCCAATTTAGGAAAACACCCTTGATGAAGAAAGCACAAAGCAAAGAGAAAATTTTGCATGGATGTTTCCAAGTGTGACGGCACAGTAACTCAGGGACCGTCTCCAGGAGGGTTCCGGGGCACTTCAGATCACTGGGTATAAAAGGGGAGCCTTGATTCAGCCCCGAGCATCTGAGCTGGCTGTGGTGGAGGATTACAGGAGCTGTTTTGATCAGGGGAAAAATTCTGTTTTTAGCACAGGCAGCAATTAAAATAGCTCGTGAATCTAAACACCTCGGGGAGCTGTCATAAAACGAGGCAGAAAATCCATCTTCTGGACTCCGCTGCAGCGAGAGATGAGCCTGGAGAAGGGAGAGGAGACGAGAGCTTGAGGTTCACCTGGTGAAAAAGGACAACCCGAGACATTGAGCCGGATACGCCAATTTGATCTCGAGATGTCTGAGGAAGATCTCCGGGGTTCCAGCACCCCTTTCTCGCTCTCCTTTTCGGGCAGTGGCTTTCTCGCCCTGTACCAGGTCGGGGTGGTGCAGTCCCTCCTGGAGCTGGCTCCCGAACTGCTCAAGTCTGCCTGCAAGGTCTACGGCTCCTCCGCTGGCTCCCTCATCGCCGCTGCCGTGGTGTGCGGCATCGGCCTTGGTAAGACAGTTACTGCCTGGGTTTCCTTATGGTAGGGCGTATTTCAAAATAGATTTTTTTAATTTTTTTTATTTCAAAATAGAAAAATAGGGGGGGTTTATTTCAAAATAGAAATAGAGAAGGTAATGCCTTAAAGCAGCGGTGGGGATGCGATACTGGTGTAACTCCTATCACTCCCAAGGCATAAAAGAAATCTGCAGATGTTGCCACTTTCGGCAGCCACCGTGGAGCAATTTTGGGTGGTGTAAGCTGAAAAAGCCGGTTATTACTGCCTGAATGCTATCTCAGATGGTCAGGTAGATACTGCATGGGTAAATCCGGATATCCCTGTATTTTATTAGCCCATTTTCCTGCTCCTGCTGCAGGAGCAGATCTCCTTCTCTTCTGCTATGAGGTCTAAGTGCTGAGATGTGTGCCAAAGCAATTCTATGTGACTGTGGTGGGCAGATATGCCAAAATAAAGTCCCCTTGTCCCCTGTGGATCAGCCCCCTCAGCATCCTTAGCTGCGAAGGGACACATAGGTTTCTATAGAGCTGACAGCCCTGTTTGCATGTTGCTCTGGGTTCTCCCACTCAGCCTCCCCAGCACAAGGGAAGATGTGGCACGATTCCCGTTTCCAGATTGAGGAGCGCCTTTTCCCTTGGCAAAAGCTCAAGGGCTCGCCTGCGGGACGTGCCTGGGGGAACAGTGGTCCCTGCTCCAGCCTGGGGCTGGGGTTTCTCTTACTGCTGCAAAAGAGGATTTAGTCTGAACCTCTTTAGACAATGTCCCCCACCAGCAAAGATCACCTATGTGTAGAATTAATTCGGAGCAGATAATCCACTTTTAATAATCACATCCTCCCATATTTCCAATTAGCGCCCATGTGTAAACAAGCGTACACAAGACTTAAATCCTTAAAAGCTGATCTAACCCCTGCTTCAAGCAACGGGGACATTTGGGAGGGGCGTGGCTTTAGGGTCCAAATAATGACGGGGGAAGCAGGGAGGAAAGAAAAAGTTCTTGAAACCTCTGCTGGATGCTAGAAACACTCTGCTGGAGCTAAAAATAATTCAAAACTTTGGTAAATATATTTAGACAAAGCAGAATGGGACCTTTCTGCCCATGTGGGAATGAACTCTTCTACAAATCAGCAAGGGCCCCAAAACTTTCCTCCCTGATTCCTCATGCTGGTGTAATTGGATGGAGCTGGGGCTGTCCTGCAGGTATAAACCAGTTTGGTAACTCCTCTTGCTGTGGGCACCAGTGCTGAAATGGGGGTCTGCTTCACTGGGGGTGGTAGGCACCATGCACTTAGAGGCGCTGAGATGATCTTGTGCCCAAAACATCTTCCCCAGGGAAGAAAAGACCTTTTGGGTAGCGGTGGCTCTGGTTGGCTTTCTAGTAAGGAAAATGAATTTGGCAGAAACTGCCAAATTCACACTGGGGAGGATTGGGGCGAAAAGAGGCTTAAAGATGGCCTTGGCCGCTGCTGGGGTGTCCCGTGGGGTGGCTGCGGTCGTGTAGCCTGACCCAGGCTGGGTGAGCTGCTCTGAGCTCTCTGAGCCAGGCTGTCCCCTGCCACCCCACAGGTGACCTGCTAGGCACGTGCTTGTCACCAGCAAGCTGGTGCAGGTGGGGACAGTCACGGTATTGCATGCCAGGGTCATCCCTTGCTCGCCCAGAGACAAAGCGCCATCCAGAACCAAAGCCCCCAAAGCCAGGGTCAGCTCTCACCTCCTACCTGGCAGGGTGCGGGCAGTTTTTCCGGGTTTCCCCCCATTTCCAGGACACAGGGCAGCCAGACAGTGCCCAGTGGGGGCATCACCTGCCTGGGTGTCTCCAGCTCTTTCGGCATCCCTGAGGACCCTCCATGAACCCATCAAGTGTTAATCATCACGCCACATGGCCTGAACATCCGCTCAAACATTTATAACCCCTCTTAATGCCCGTGTTGCTCCAGTTGCCTTCAGGACACTCCATCTAATCCGTCTGTCTGTCTGTGCTTTTAAAGCAATCTCACGAGACAGCTCAGGAACTTCTGCCCCTACAAAGGCACGGTGCTAAGGCAAACCCATGGCTTTGTGCCGGTGCAGGGTCCCGGGGAACCCCCTTGGGCACAAGGATGGCTTTTTGCAGCATTGAGGAGCCAGATAAGCTTTTTGCTGCAAGAGTTTAACTTGTTAAGGTNTTTCCTGGAGCCCCTTTAGGGACTGGAAGGGGCTCTAAGGTCTCTGTGGAGCCTTCTCTTCTCCAGGCTGAATCCCCCCAACTCTCTCAGCCTGTCCTCACAGCAGAGGGGCTCCAGCCCTCCCAGCATTTGATATTGCCCCAGGTGAGCTCCCCGTTTCAGCAAAGGGACCAAGCTCCCTCCCTGGGATCAGGCTGACTGCGGGGTTTGCTGTACCCCTCTTCCCCCTTGTCACTGTGCAGCCTTTAAAACCTGGTGTCTCCTGATCCCTTGGCTGGGGCTCTCCATTTCTGTTTCTTTTAATCCAGCTTTTGGGACGTGCAGACACATGTAATGACTATTAACACTGGGTGGGAGGTCACCAGGGGAGCTCAGATGAGTGGGGAGTCCCAGCATGATGCATCTGGGGTTCCTGGCTTGCAGGAAAGCCTGAAGCGGAGGAGGTGGGGTTCTGCCCCTCCTCATCACCTTTGAGCCCTCCCAGCTCCCCTGGGAAGCCCATGTGCAAAATTGGAGGTGGAAGGCAGGAACGTGTTGTGCAAGTCACATTGGCATCAATAACTTGGTGTCTGCACCTGCATCCTCCTTCCCGGGACTCTTTGGAGCCTTTCCCTAATCCCTGGCCAGGCATGTCTTGAGCACCCCTCTCCGGTGCAGATGGGGATTTCACCACTGGAGTCACGCTCAGCAATATGTTGTCCTTTGAGGAGATCCTGGGGGTGATCTCCCCCTTTCTGCTCCCCATTATAGCAGCAGTATCATCCTGGGGTCATGCACAGAGCTGCTAGAGGCTTCATTGGTGGGGAGTGTTAAAAATAGGATTAAAAATATAACTGTTAGGGCAGCAGGGATATTGACTTTCTCTCTGTCTTTTCCCCCCCCGCTCCGTGTCAGATGACCTAAAGGAATTTTTCTTTGCCATGGCAAAGGAGGTCAGGAAAACCATCCTGGGCCCTCTCTCCCCCAAGTGCAGTTTGCTGGCGAATATCAAGACTGTTCTGCAGCGGATGCTACCAGAGGACTCCTACCAGCTGGCTTCGGGGCGGCTGCACATCTCGCTCACGCGGGTGATGGACGGCCAAAATGTCATGGCCTCTGAGTTCAGCTCGAAAGAGGAGCTCATTCAGGTAAAGGGATCTTCCTCTGATGCTGTAGGAAGATCTCTACCTGCTGCTTGGGGTGGAGGTACTTAAGCGTTGATGACTTTAACTGCCCTGTTTTCTACCCAAGATGGGGACGGTGTCAGGAAGCTCTGCCAGAGCTGTGGTCCCACCACAGTGAGCTTCATACAGCTTGGAGGGAAGGAGCAAGGTGTTGTTAGGTCCAGAGCCATCTGGGAATAAATCATGCTAAAAAAGCAAAAGGTTTGTTTCTAGCCTCAAAAAGCTGACGCCAGCGTGTTGGCCAGCTCAAGTAAGTGCTAATGACTCTTTGCAGAGAGCTGTGCTAATGCTAACATGACCTCTCAGCTTTCTGGACAGGTCTCTTCTTGACCAAGTCCCATTGGCAGTAGTTGTCCTTGTTGCCTCAGCACTTCCCTGGGCATCTGTGCTGCCAAACAAGCAGCTGATTAACCAGTAAATTAGCTGCTGGAGAAAGAATCCCAGGGTAAAACTTTAACGAGGCTGACAGTGAGGTCGTGGGCTTGCTTGTCCTGGGGAGACGGTAAAGGATGGCAAGTCCATGGAGATGCTGGAGTTCACCCTGTGGTACCTGCCTTAGGTCAACCCAGGAGCCCAGAATGCGCATTCCCAGCTGATGAGATTGGTGAGAAATGGTTGCAAGCGGCCCAGCAGTGTCATTGACAAATCCCATCAGAATGGAAATGCATTGTGAGGATGTCTTGCTTTTGTCTAAACCCCCACAAATATGAAAAATAAACCCGAAGTTTCACCTTGCCACCATCAAAAGGCAGTGTTTGGACAGTGACATACAGATATACAACTCTAACATTGCTGTCAGTTATGAAAATAAAAAATGAAGCGCTATGCTCTTCTCAAGAGAAGTGTTTCAACTTTATTGAAATGAGATGTTTTCCCCTTCTTGAAAGCTTTCTTGACACAGTCAAGAGTAAAGTCCAGGTGGTACCGACAGCCTGGCTCCAGATGATTTGTCAGGACTGAATTTGCAGGTACTGAGTTGACAGCTTTTGTCCAGGAAAACTTTGACAGGAACATTTACTTTTGCAATCCCTCTCCTCCCCCAGGCTCTCCTCTGCAGCTGCTTTCTTCCTATCTACTGTGGATTCATCCCTCCCTCCTACCGGGGTGTGGTGAGTGATATTTCCCATAAAACATATGCTCCCAGCAGTATGTTCGTGGTTTTAAACTTCACAGTGCCTTGAGCAGAGAGGGATATATACATCTAGACTTCTGTAGTTAATGGAGGATGATAAAGCCTTTTAGCTTGTCCTTCATCGCATCCTAAGATGGTAGCTGTGTGGAATTGCCATCTGGAGAGCCCTCTCCTGCTTTGCCTACAGACAGAGCCTGGGTGACTAGATCTTGCCTTGCAGATCTCCAAAGTGAGATGAGAGGACGCCCACACTCGAGGACTTTGACACACAACCCAGTTATCCTGGGCAGGATCTGTCTGCAGCACAGATGTCTCTATTAGCTCAGGTGCAGACTTGCATGGCTGAAATATCGAAAGTTTGTGGGAGGATCCTCCCCCAACCATGTGCATATTCATACTCCATGAAACACCGCAGCGAAGTCAACAAATTTGGGCTGGCTTGTTGCTAACCCTCAGTGAAGGAGGAGCACAGCAGCGTGGCGGCGAAGCATGTGCAGATGGACTACGGAGCAGCCAATGCACCATCACCTGCTTGTGTGTCAAAACTCACAAAGCCACGATACCAGATTTGCAGCTGGGATAGAGCTAGCAACTTTCCTTAACTCTTGTTGGTCTGCACTGATTGAGTCCTCAGATGTCCGTACCTGGCTGTCAGGTCAGGTCTTCAGCTTGCCCCAGGGCTTGTCCATAGAGTCTGCAGGACCCAGAGCTCGGCAGCATTGCTTTGTGAGGCTCCCCTGCACTGTTATTTCACATCTAATTCGATCAGCTGCAGTCCTTGCAACCTCACATCCCACTGAGGTGGGTGGTAAATTCAGATTCCTTTTGGAATACAGCAAATGACAGTTTCCTTGCCCAGTGAGTAATCCTCCAGGGATTTGCAGGCAATTATTAAATGCAGGAGCCCTACTGCTTGTGCTCAGGACTTGAAATTTATACAACACTGTAAATTCAGTGATGTTTGAATTGGCTAATGACTGCCAAAACAACTTTACAAAGCTTTGTGAATTAAAATAATTATATTTCTATTTTAATAACTGCTGTGGATTACAGCACCTGGTCGAGAAGCTGGCTGGGTGCCGTAGGCAGGGCAGCAGAAGGAGCTGGGAAAAGCCAGGATAAAGAGCAAGGGCTGGGAAGAGATGCTGTTGCAAGTGGGAAGAGAGGATGTGCTGGGACTGGCTTGTGGCAGGAAAGGTCGCCTTTGCAGCTGCTTGCTTTCCGCTTGGTGACACTGCCCTCACACACACGCTGTAGCAATCCCCAGAGCAAATCCTCCCTCTGCTCTTCCTCCTCAGCGATACGTCGATGGAGGATTCACCGGCCTGCAGCCTGTTTCCAGCCTGGAGGAAGCTGTCATCACTGTATCCCCATTCACGGGAGAGCTGGATATCTGTCCACGGGATTGCCCCGCTATCTTCTTCTGCTTCCAGATCTTCAACGGCAGCATTCAGATCTCGATAGAAAACCTCTGCAGGATTAGCTACGCTCTCTTTCCACCCAGCACCATGGTAAGCCCACCAGGCCTTCTTCCCAGCTTTTAGTTAAAACAAATTAATGCTGGACCTGCCTTCCCAAGCTTTAAGGTTCAGCTCAGTCTCCATTGTTAATTAATCAGATTTCAATGGCAATGCATTTTTTCTGGTGGACGCTGTTGATGGGTGGCCAACTGGGATGGGTTTGACAACCAGCACCACCAGTGCTTTGGTGGTTGGAAACCAGCCTGTGCTTGCTGCCTTCCCGAATGGGCCATCCCAACACTCCGTGGTCAAACAGCCTTGGATAGATCCTGCCGGTGCCTGGATGGAGGGCTCTTTAGTGACCTCAAGTGTTTCTCCTTGCAGGTCTTGAATGACATTTTCTCCCAAGGGTACCAGGACACTGCCCTTTTCCTGTACAGGAACAGTAAGTGTTACCCCAAGACCCAAAGGGCAGCCTAGAAACGTGACCCACTGCCCCTCGGCATCACATGGCCGATGCAACTGGCCAAAAATCAGCCCTTTCTTTTCCTGTCTCACAGATGCCTTTGGCTTTAACTACTTTGATGGCAATTTCCGCTTCGCCAGCATGTGTGGGAAGAACGACTCTGCACAATCCAATGGAACATTCACCGGCCTATGCAAAAGGGTACCGCAGCGTCTGGCCCCTTGCTTCCTGCCAGGTAGAGGATTTGGGGTACTGATCTTGGGTTTTGGGGGTGGCTGGGGTCACTGAAAGCTGCTGCAGTCTTTGAGAGGAGAAGTATTATATTTAAGAGAGGTATTTATTATAGTAAATATTTCAATATCTGCAGTAGCCGTTTGCAAAGAGGCTTTGTAGGAGCAGCTCAAGCTGGATCCTGGCCTAAGCTTCAGTACCTACGGGCTGAGCTGCAGCAAGAGTTGTTGGACAAGAGGAATTATTGCATTTATTGGGTTATTTCTAATTACTGGTATTTATTTACTTCTCTGTTGTCATTCATGGGCACAGGCTTGGCTCTGTGGAAGAAGGAACAGGTGACTGGACTTCAGGATCCACTGTCAAAGCTCCTGTTGCAGCCATACAGGCTGCCAGCCTATGCCAGGAAGGGGTAAGAACGTCTTAAAAGAGGCATTGAAGCTGAGAGTGATGCAGAAACCAGTAGTTGTGCCTTCAGCACTTGCGAGCCAGCTGAAGGGACATGGTGCGAGATCAGCAGGAGGCACGCAGGCGTCTCTGCCCAGCATCAGGGTGTGCAACAGGCTGTAGCATCCTTCAGATGGCAGCTCCATGGGAAACACAGGGGGCAGACTCCGGGGCAGCGCAGGCTGGTGGCGAGTCCCTCCTTTTCTACGGAGCAGGGCAAGCTGATGCACATCTACTGCATAAATAGGCTCGGCGGCATCCCCTTCCTCTGCGGGAAGATTTGGTGTTCCCTGAAGGCAAGCTCTCAGGGAGAGTGGGCATGGCTAGCAGGAACACCATAGGATTGCTTGGTTATGAAAAAAGAGTATTACAACGTGCGTTTACTGTTAACACTCTCCCCCTTTTGCTGCATTTACTGGTCATTAAAATCCGCCTGTTTATTTTGGTTTTGCAGGCTGAAGAAGCTGTGGGGGCTGCTGGAAGGTATCAGCTCCATGGTAAAATGGTGCCAGAAGCTCCTCCAAACCGTGGTGCCTGGTTTGCCTACTAGAGCCGTGGCCAGGAGGTGAGGTGCTCAGGGGATGTAAACCCTCAGCAGGGGGAGAGCAGGGTAACCCCGGGGGAACCTCACCCATGGGTCATTGATGCTGATGGTGGCTACAATTTCCAAATCTGGGGGACCCCCACATTAAAAGCAGCTAATTTTTGTCCCTGTGATATCATTTATTTAGTGACATCTGAAAGAAGCTATGAATTAGCTTAGTGCTGCTTCCCTACGGCAACATATTCTTGTTCCAGAGTATTTATCTGCTGGGCTCTGTCCTAGCAGGACATCGGGCACGTTCCCCAAAATCCTGAGAAGTGTTTTGGCACTAAACTCTCACGAATTCAAAGCATTTAACTTTTTCACACAGATAGCTTTTAAGCCATACCTCCCTAAAACCTGCTGGCAAGTTACTTCACATGCAGCTGGCAGAGACTTGCACAGAATGATTTCATACTGCAGGCAGCTACACAATTCCTCAGCCACAGTATCAAATGTCCCTGGGGCTACTTGTCCCTGTTGGATCAGTGATCCTGACTCAACTGACTTCCAGTTTGTCCCCTCAGGTAACCATGCTGGATGGGCCCTGGGGGTCTCCGACACCACGCGATCCTGCTGCCCCGGGAAGCTGTGGGCAACACCGCAGCTCATTTCACGCAGTGGCACGGCTGCTGGTTTTTATGGAGTATTTTGGGAGTGGTTTTTTCCCTTAGGGAAACCGGCTGATTTTGTTCCCAGTGCTGCTGCTGCTGCAGTCTCCCTGCCCGGGCCTGACCTGCTCTAACATGACGGCTGAACCGCAGTCTGCACAGGGGACACTGGGCAGCTTTACTTGCATCTACAGCCCAGCCACGGGTTTCCCCAGCCACTCCACTTGCTGATCACCAGCAGCGCCCCTCCCCCTGCTTTAATGCAGATGACAGGGCAGACATTTGCCAGGAAACATCACATTTTAAGTGTTTTCCTCCCACCCAAAAACTTTCAGAGAGATTCATCAAACAGAAAACAGAGAGAGGGAAAAGCCTTAGGGAGCATCACACTGGGCAGGAACTCATTTTTATCCAGTTTCTTGAAGTTATTTTACCAATTACCTATTCTTGAGCTTCATACACCCTTGGAGACGTGCTTCTCCTGCCAGTGGAGGTAGGCACACATTTGGACACCTCTGAGTTTGCAGCTGTGGAGAAGGATGGAGAAACCTAAAGATTAACCTTCTCTTAATTCAAAGGCCACAGTCTTGCAGACTGCATCTCCTGTTGCACCGGGAGAGCTGACATTTCACAAATACATTAGTTCTTTCCATGCAATTTTCTGTAATTCGCTGCTGTGAACAGTGTATGGTTCAAATACATCTCGTGCTGCTGGTCTGTATGTAGAATGAGTTGGCACTCATCATCCCAAATACATTTTGCTCATCAGAGGCTGATCGATTGGCTGTACCCCAACTATCTCCCCCGATTGTTGGTTCTGCATTGAACTCAGCAGAGATGTGAAGCCTGAGGTGGATGGGATGCGAGTTTGGAGACAACCCAAGTCATCAGGAGCTCTCTAAAGCTAGATCCCACTGCAGAGCTAGAGGGAAGGGGAGTCGTGGGGCCTGATCCATGCAGCTGGGCCAAATGAAAACAAACATGTGCCCAACCCTGGCTGCGTCTCTGGCTGCTGGATGCAGGTGCTTTGTGCCAGACTCTGCTTCTAGTCTCAATTCTAACGAGGGTGCAATTCGTTGTGCAACTCTCCTGGTGGGCACGTGGATAAAAGTGCCATTGTTTGTGGTTAAACTGCTCCTCCTGAGCAAGCCCGGACCTTGCTGGTGTGCAGGCCCTACTGCAGCAGCAGCCCTTTGGAGATATTCTGACTTATTCAGGAAAACGGGTGCGAGCTGTGTGCAGGTTTAAACACTTGTTTATTTGGTAACATCAATGATATTATAGTATTGTGCAGATAAAGAGTAAAATAGACTTTTCCTGGCCTAGATCATCAGGGCTTTTCCTTCACAGACCTGAAAAATCCTACGTGCTTCTCCCCTGGAGACTGAGAGCCCTGACTTACCTCGTTTGCTCTGGCCTAACAAATGAGTCTTGATTCCTTACACAGGTGACCTTAGGTTGGTGAAAAATGTTGCAGCCCAGCTGCAAATCAGAAACCAAGAGACTCCTGAGAGCCCAAAGCCTGACTAACCTCCAAAGAAACCTGGTTCCAACTATTTTGCTTTCAAAAGCTCCATATAGTTCAGACTGATGAAGCCTTTAAAAAAAGCAAAAGCATGGAGACAAATTGTACAGCCTAACACTGCGTCCTGCATTTCTATAGTGGGTCTCTTCCCATAGGTAGAGTTGTTTTGTTTTCAATGGAAATGTCATCTTTGCTTTTATTTTATGTTTTCCAAGCTTTTACTTTTAGATCTGGAATGGTAACGGTCCTGCTCTTTCCCCTTTATATTCCTCATTTGGTGTGTTCCTTGTAGATACAGCAGAACAACATACAGGTCGTTTTTCACTATTTCTTTAATTTATGTGGCAACATTTTAAACCATTATCATGTTTCCTAAGCTGACAAATTCTGAAATGTTGAAAGACTCAGAAAATAGATAAATAATAAAACTGAAAGAAGTGTTGCACTCCACCAGATACTTCTTTGTATTCTGCTAGTAACAATAAGACAAACTGGAATCCGAGATGCTGAGGGTTCACCGCATTTCCGTGTCCAAACTGAAACGGGAGAGGGCATTATTTTGCATAGGATTGCAGAAAACTAGAAATTTTGGATTTAAAGCTGCCTTATGTTGCTTAAAAATGATACAGGTAGAGGTTTACCTGTAGGTCTAAGCAGCTTTTTTTTGCTCTGAAATATTTGCACATGGCTGCATACCAGAGTAACCTAGTAGAAATTTTGATTTGACTGGCACAGCAAACCGTGCTCTGACCATAGAGACTCTGCTCCTTCCCTCAATCCTTAATGAAATGACTTGTGGGCAGAACCTGTTATTACCTTGCAATGGCTTTCTTCATAAAAAAGCTACAACTCCAAAGAGCCCTTCTGACCTGGCCATAGCCTAAGTCCTCAAACTTCACCCAAAACAAGTTCAGCATGAGGCTTCACTAACAGCCACTGACCCAAGAGGGGGCTCTCTCCCATTCCTGATGTTCTCACCTACTGGAGCCTACAAAAAAACCCAGACATCCTCTTTTGTCAGTGAGAGCCCTGGGCAAGTGTCACGAAGCTAATGAAAACTGATGGAGTGAAGGAAGTGCTGGTCCTCTACCTTTCTGATGGTGGAGAAGGTGGTGTGGGGCTTCCTCTTCATCTGCTGCCTGGATGGTCCCTGGATTCTCTTCGGTGACATCCTCAGGGTCTGTGGCTCTGTAGCGAAGTACTCTTGTTTCTGGCTTACAGTGCAGGGTCCCTTCACCTTTCTGACACGATTCATTGGCCAATGAAAACATAAAGTCCTCATCAAGGTAATTTATACCAAATTCACCTGGTGGGAAGAGAATCCAGTTCTCACTGTTTGTTGCTCAACTACCAGGGCTCCAGCAATGTGAGGCGTGACCAGCGTTGACTGGAAAACAAGGGGACTGATGACCAGAGTGTATGGCTAATCTGAGTTGGGTTTCTGGGTCAGGGATCACCAAACACTGCTGCTTTGTGCATCAGTGGGTTATCAGTCTAACACCACACCAGGCACCTGAGCCTACACGTCTTCTGTCTAGGTCCTGGGGACCTGTGTTCCCTGGAAAGCGCTACCATGCCCAGCGAGGCAGAGCAGAGGGGACCTAACATCACCAGAGGGGAAGGAGTGAACAGGGAGCTTCCAGGAGAGGCCACAGAGAGGATGGGACTCAAGTAATCCTGGCAATCATAGAATCATTGAATTGCCAAGGTTGGAAGGGACCTTTCAGATCATCTAGTCCAACCATCAACCTAACTCTGACAAAAACCATCACTAAACCATATCTCTAAGCACTATGTCTGCCCCATCTCTCTGCCCCAGTCACTCTAGATGGACTGGCAGCATCTCTTACCTTCTGTCAGCAAACCAGTGTTGTAAGAGCAGAACCCGACCTACCTGGCTCCTCACTCCCAATCACTTACTCAGTCTTTTAAAGAAGGAGACTGTGTCCTGGTAGCCATGGATAAAAATCTGGTCCAGAACCTGCAGGGGGGAGGTGGCAGTCAGGGCAGACGAGCCAATTTTAGGGGCCTCAAAGCTCTGGGTACCTGTAGAAGCAGCTCACTTGACGTGCGGGAAGTTGAAAAATACACTGCAAGCGGCAAATGTTTCTTTTTGATATCTGTAAAATACAGTCAGAGAGCTGGAAAGTGAAGAAGGCAGCTGGGCCATCTTTGGGACAGATGTCGTATTCACCAGCGAAAGCAGACACGGTGATCGTGGTCCGGGACACGAAGTTGGCCCGCCACATGCCAAGTTCCCCATCAACGTAACGCTAGGAGAGAACACAAGAAACCCTGAGACTTCATCTTTTCAGAGAGAAGAGTGCTGTGTCACACGTACATGCATTTGGGGTTTCTTCCCCACCCAGTCCCAAACTAGACTGACATACTGGGGCTACGGAGATCCCCTTCCAGGGAACAGCCCTGACCACTGTCCCCTGTGCTCCAGGTCTACACCCACCACCTCTTCCCTTCCAGCTAAAAAATTACTCTTTAATAAATTCGGTGGAAAGCACAGCAGAAAGGAGTTGAGTTAAGCCCATGGACAGGCTGAGGGAGATGCTTTTGTGAGAAGATCAGTTCTGTCTGCAGTGAAGTAAAATTGTGGGACGCCTAGGTTCAGTTTTTCCCTCCACAGACACTGCGTGAACACATCACCAAGCAATTTTGGTGGCAAACACGAGTATAAACATGCTTAATGCCACCACTGGAGAAAGCATATGGGCTAGATGGGCCCTTGGCTGACTCGGGATGGGGTCTCCAAACCATGAGGCTACTCACCACTCCATGGTACGTAGGAGGTAAAATCCCAAAACATATAGGGATGAAGCAGCTGCACATTATGGCCTGGGGGTAAGATGGGAAGCATGGAGGTGAGCAAAGAGCCACAAAAACCTGTTGTCTTTTGGGAATGGTGGCTCATCTGTGAATGCCAAAATGGGGACCCATGGCTGAGTTGTGCACCACTGACTATCATGGACCAGACCACGTCTGAAATCCACAGCCACGGTTGCGGAAGTAGGAAGGCAAGCTGTGAAATGCCTCATTTTGCTCCCTGCACACTCAGGCCCTGTAGACAGAATTGTCTAGGTTGGAAGGGACCTTTAAGATCATCGAGTCCAACCATCAACCTAACACTGACAAAAACCATCATGAAACCGTATCACTAAGGACTACGTCTACCCGTCTTCTAAATATGTCCAGGGACAGAGATTCCATCACTTCCCTGGGCAGCCTGTTCTGATGTTTGATAACCCTTTCAGTGTAAAAATTTTTCCTAATATCTAATCTAAACCTCCCCTGGTGCAACTTGAGGCCATTTCCTCTTGTCCTAATTAAAGATGATTCAGCCAGCGATAAAAAGGGCTGATTTTTTTTACATACTATTTTCAGATTGTGACCCTGTCTGGCTTCAGAGGGTGGCAAGGACAGAAATCATGGCATGGAATACTCGCGATGGCCCAGGCTTCCCCCGCGGATGCTGTGGGGCAGGGACAGGCAGTAAATCTCACGCAGCTCCTCCCCTTGCAGGGTGGCTGTGGCTGCTCTCACCTGAATGAGGTCCTCCCTGGAGGCAAACTCTGAAACTGACACACTTCTCCAGTCGTACACCCGGGTGACGATAACATGCAGCTTCCCAGATACCAGCTGGTGGGCGTTCGGAGGCAGATGTTTGTTTAAGAGATCCTTTAAGATTTTAAGGATTTTTCCTCCAGTAAGACACAACCAGTAAGAGTTTTTCAGAGTATCAAAGAAGGACTGCTTGATCACATCTAAAGCAAAGCAAACATTTGACATCCCTTATAATCATGTACTTTCTCAGCTGCACTTCCACCTGGTAAAGGGGCATTTTACCTTGGTGGTAAATGCTCATAAAGAATCATTATTTTTATTAGGGCTGAACCTCTCATGAGGGGACCTAGCTTTTCCAAGGATCTTCAATATTTTGTTCTCTTTCCCCATTTTCCTCCTATTCCTCCAACAGATATCTTAAAATTTTTTGGAGATATGGGAGAAAATTGACAGGAAGCCTTTGTGTAATATTTCCTCCTGTTGGCTCTGCATTTACATCCCCTAATGTATTTCTCAGCTCTGTGACTATAATTTTCTTTTTATTTCACGCAACAGCAATACGGATCCCCTCCATATTTGATATTTTCTTTGCCCTCTGTGTTTTAGGAATGCACCAACAACCCCAAATGCCTTATTAGAGAGGGCATTCCTATTTCTTGTATTAGATATGCTTACCATTAATTCAAATAAATAAGATGCAATGACTTCTTTAATAACTATATCTAGTCTATTTTCTCTGTGCTAGTTAATTTACTCACTTTTCCACTCTTAAAGAAGCCAATGAAGTAAAATTCTGAGGAATTAACCACTGATTAAGTATAATTAAAAAAAAAGAGATCTTTTGCAGCTCCTAAATTTCCAGACATTCAATCTCTTTAGACACAGAATAAACAGAAGCTCAAAGCCCTTACCCGTATCACACTCACACAATCCAAGTGTAGCTACAATTGATCCTGAAGATGCCCCATAGATCCTGGATGCAGATTTCAGCATGTCAGGTGACAGGTCCCGCAAAGCGGCAAACACTCCAGCTTCATATAATAGCAAGGAACTGCAGCCTCTAAACAGTATAGAGAAAGGTCTTCCCTCATTTCCATTTATCTTCATCACCTCTGCTAACACCAAGCACTCAAGCCACAAGAAAGCAGCTGCCCAGGACAAGTCCAGAGGGTTTTTTCTACAGCCAGCCAATACTTAGCTGTGACTGTTCCCAATCTGATTCTGTTTCTGACCACACTCTTGCTGTCTTATATCTGTTGGACATAGATGTCTAAGCCAAATGTTCAGTTGAACGTTAGCAGTGGGCAGAAGTGGATGACGCGATGTCTTAATACCTAAGGCCACTCATTAAAATAAAATTACTACACCACAATATGTTTCTAAGGTGTGCACTTAGCTGCTGTGTAAAAACCCCAGGTGACGTGGAGGGCCACATGTTGCACTGATGAGACCAGGGGTGGTCAGCAGCGCCCCAGAATTGAGCCCTCCAGAGAGAAAAGCTGCTTCCCCAATCTGGTGCACTGCTTTAGTGACACCCTGGGGTCCCAGCCTAAGTTTCCGGCCTCTTGGGATGTAGGAATCAGCAAATATTCCCTGGTATACAAGAGTCTTGCAAGATGCTGCTCAAAACTGTCTTGCCCAATTTGTAACAGGTTACCAAACCCTATTCCAGGGAGTGCAGAAACTGGAGAAGGTGATTGGATTATTAAAGAAATCACAAGCCAAGTTATTCTCCTAGTTTCACAATTTCAGGGTTTGAGTTTGCTTACAAAAGGGTAAAAACACAGAGTCCAGATAACAACTTGTGGCTTCAACTGCCTCCTAAATGGCTGATGTTTCAGTAGAGCAGGTCAGTAAAGAAATAAAGAAATAAAGAGACAAACACAGTGATCTATTGACTATCCATCCAGAAATGCAAAGCCTTCTTAGCCTTGCAACTAGGCAAGACGTTGGGAAAATGCTACAGGGAAAAACAGCACTGAAAGCTGGGCAAGAGCAGAAACAGCTGTCCAAGACAAACAAGAGCTTGGACATACTTCTCTGAGATACATGGAAATCTACCCAATGTCTTCAGGTAAAAAGGCTCCCAAAACCTCACACTTCTCTCCCTCTTGCTGTGTGTTGAGGCAGTGCTGGGTGAGTTTTGTGGCTGGATGCAGCTCTGATCTATGTAAGGGGGCTGCAAAGCAACCCTGATGATCATGCCGCAGCTGTGCTGGACATGCTGGTGCTTACAGGGTTGTGGTCTCCGCTAAACCCCAAACTCTTGTTTAAACACCATCAGCAGTGTTAATCCAGCTGCAATTCCACATGGGAGCGGTGTATGTCACCATCCAGCTCCACCCAGGAGCCAAGGCACACACCTTGTATGAACATTGCAGATCCCACTACTGAACTGCAAAGGAAAAAGAGCAAAGAAAAACTGAAGACTCAGGAAGAGAGGAATAAATATATTCCATGCCTAGTCAAGAGAATAAATGCTTTACTCTTTAGTGCAAAGCATTTACTCTTTAGTGTAAGGAATCCCTAAGAATTAACTGCAATGAGAAGAGTCAATTCCAGAAGCTGCTCCGTGCTGTTTATCAGATGCAAGAGGGAACTGAAACCCACTGGGGAGCCACGCAAAGGACGCTCTTGAGATTAAAGAAAACTTTCAATGCCCAGCTCCAGGACAAGGGCAAAAAAATAGAGCCAGCCTTGCAGAAGCAACAACATTCCCACTGCTTCAAGCCTTAGGTTCAAGCCTTCCTCCCCTAAGTCAGCAGCATGAGTAGGGAGCTAAAAATGTGACACGTCATTGCACTGCTTTCCAAACACATCTGGTAGTACTCAAAACACAAACAAAACTCACGGATCAGGCCACACAGGCCACGTTTTACTCTTAATTGCATCTTTGTATTATTGAGATAGTTTGTAAATCCATTTGTTTTAGCTTCTTATCCAATCTTGCAGCATCAAGAAGCAAAGAGTGTTTGCAGTGAAAAAGTTCAGGGAAGCCAAGTCTCCACCTGCTTATTCCATCACTAGCAGGTAGTCCCATCTCCCCCTGTCTTTCAAACCCCTTGGGCTGTCCCCGGTGTCTTTCAAAAGGAGCAAGGAGTGAAAAAAAACACTGCAAACCTGTTTACACAGCCCTGGGTGGGCTTTGTGTCAGTGAGAGGCAGCCAGACCTCAACAGTGGGGCTTGTAACGCAAAAGAAATGCAGGTGATCTGAAAAGGAGTGACCCAGATGGCATAAACAGGAGTTGAGAAATCCTGCTGTGGAAATGCACAAGCTGCTTCTTGGCCCCTTTCTGCCCTGCACCAGGTTGGGACACAGACCATGTGCATCCCCACGTGATGCCCTGAGTTTCAGGTCTGTTGTTTTGCCAGGCCAAATGCCCTCATGCTCTTTGGCACGTTGTCATGTCTCCATCACCGGATCAGAAACAGCCCCTAATAGAGGGACCCTACTCAGGGACCCTACTCATTTGTTTCTTATTTCAGACAAAGCCAAGCTTGGCCTTGAGCTAACTGGCCATCCAGGGTGGGCCACTTTGAAGCACCACTTCAGGTAAACAAATGAAACAAAGGGATCCATGTCCATTCACAAAATGACTGACAATACAGGGCAATACCCAAAATAGGATTTTCCTCCTATGGCATTAAAATGAAGCAGAAGCCAACCCAGCAGCCGAGTCAGGACACAGCAGGGAACAGGCTGACAGATGCCAAGAGGTTATCTTGGCTCCCCAAGGTGGCATATTTTAGCCCCGAGCTGACGCCAGGCCAAAACATTTCTTTCACAGATCTTCTGCAACGACAAAGCGGTGACCTCAGGGCTGCACTGTTCTGGAAATCCAGTGGGGTTCCTAACCCACATCGGGTTTCTGATGTGCGAATCATTTCAAGAGAAAGACTTTGAGGAATTAATTTCTGTGGGACAATGAATCACCTCACCGCTTTGAATCGGATGTGCAGTTTGTCAAACTTCAAGCACTAGCATGTATCTCGACAAAGACATTAAATGGGCGGCAGATGAGCTGGTACTGCTGTGCCTTGTGGGATTTAACTCGCTGTGAGCTGTAGGTGCATTGCTTCCCACGTAGACCACTGAATGTCCAGAAATACACCTCCTGCGACTGAGAAAAAAGGAAAGAAGTGAATGTTTTTTTCACTCAGCCATGTATAACACAAAGTCATTCTTCTTAGACAGCAGTGTCTGGCTACTCTACACACATCACCCTGGATGAGAAAGCTTTCAGCTAGGCAGGATGTTTAGGGCAAGAGGCAGAGGTCAGGAGGGGCTGAGCTCACGCAAACTGTATGCTGAGTCACCTCCCAAAATTTCCTAATCCAGCTATACTTGTAGCAGTGCCCAACACTGATCTAAAAGCCCCATGACAGCTGGAAGATCCCTGGTAGGGACAAATCCTGCACAGGACCATGAAGAATTTTAAACCCTGAAGCTGCTGATGTCCAAGACACTTGAAAAAAAAGTTACTGACTTCAAGATGTTGAGCTGGAGAGGGCTCATGGCTTGCCAGAAAAGTCAAAGCTCCTGTAAGACTTCCAGAACACGGACAGATTGCCCCTTGCTGTTAGAAGTCTGCTTCCTATCTCCTGGGATTCGCAGGTATTAGCCTGGGCTGTATCCTCTGTCACACATCCTGGAACAAAAGGGTGCAAGTTCTCGCTTTGGCTTCAAATTTAGATTAGCAAGACTGTCACAACACCAAAGCATTCATCAGCCTTGCCTACAGCCCATGTCCTCCTTCCTCAAGTACACGCCTAGCCTCCATTGCCCTGACGCTTCTGTGGATAACCAGAAGCAACCTGTGACGCCCTAGAGTCCAAAACAGGGGAACCAGGCATTCCCTACAGCAGGAGGAAAAAAGTAAAGGATTGGGGAGAGAAACAAATCACTGCAGCAGAAATTCAAGATAACAGCTTATTTTGGGTTGAAATCTTCTCATGTAAGAGCCTAACCTCAGCAAAAATCAGTTTATGTCTCTCTTTTCACTTCATGGGAGCTGAACATTTTTTGTTTATTTGTGTCTAAACAGTCTGTAAAGTGATTAATCAAGGAGTTTCCTTGGCACCTCCCCAGCTTAGTGCACTGAAACATGAGCGTGAACAAAGGTGTGGCTCTGATAGTGGTCTGAACTTGCCCATGCCGGGGAAAATGCTGTTTATCTCAGCTTGGCAATGCGTGCTGTGCTCCCCCCGTGCACCTCGCCTGCCTCTCAGCCAGCTCCAGTGTTATATCAGCACACAGCACTGACCTGGAAACAAATCACTTGCTGCCTCCTCACCAGAAAAGGCTGACACTGGTCCCAGAGACCGTTCTCCCATCTGCCTGCCCTCCTTCCAAAACACTGATTTTAAAAGAGTTAACAACATCATCAATGTTTTTGCCACTGACTTCACGGACAACCTTTATTATAAGTAGGAAAGAGAAAAAAAATGGATTCATGATCCATCCTACACCTTGCCTTATAAATTGGTACTTCTGGGACTTTGGCAGCTCCCAGAATGTGCCCCAACATACTGTTTGTTTTGTTTTTTTTCTTATAACAGGAATGTGGCATAGAAACCTCCAGTCTATACTGTGTTTACCATTAGTTATAGAAACCCTTCCCCTGCTCATGTGAGAAGTATCTCATCCAGGCACATGACATGATGTCACTGTCTACAGCAGCCCGATGAACTGTCCTGAAGGTGATGAAAACCACCGACTTCACAGGTGTCCTACGGCTGCAGGCACAGGCTGTAGCATATGGTGCTTGCAGACAGACAGACAACTGCTGTGAGACTGGGGCTCTCTGCTGGAAGTGCTTTCCTGCTGATAGCTGCGCACATGGGGCTTTGAGGACAAGGAGATATTCAAAGCAAATCACCTCCAGTCTGAATAAGCTGGGTCAGGCACTACTTCACGTCGGGCTAGCTGAGATTCTTCAGCCTTAGCAGACCTGTTAAGATCGCCCTGTAATACTAACAAGCTACCTTAGTTGTAGATGTTACATGGTATCAGAGCAAAGTTGCATCATCTCCTCTTTTTAGGTAGGGGAGAAGAGGTGGGACGAGCTGCTTCCCCATCAAAAGGCAGCCAGAGACACCCTGCCTTTCTGGGTGTTCCCCATCTGCGCCTATGGCCACACTGCTAAGCTTTTCCGTGCTCTTGGCTGTAGGGTTGCTGTTGCCACCCAGGACACCACATCACACATTCTGGCAAAAGAAAAGACCACAGAAAAGGTAGACTTCAAGATTTTAAGACCTTCAGCAGCGCAAGGGTGCAGAAACCTACTGGCCCTGAGGCAGAACCTGAACATCTCACATGGGCAATTTAAGAAAAAGGGCTAGCTCATGCTCTAAAGAGAAAAACCACAACTTGCAGAAAACCCTCCTCATCTTTGTGGGGGTATTTAGCATTTTATACCAATAATGCAGCCATTTAAGAAGCCAGGACACCCAAACTTCTCCATGATTTGGGAGCACCAACACCTGGTGTGCATTAGAATCATAGAACTGCCTAGGTTGGAAGGGACATTTCAGATCATCTAGTCCAACCATGAACCCAACACTGAGAAAAAACATCATTAAACCATATCGCTAAGCACAGTGATAATAATTACTAGTGACAAGACCCAGCCTTTTGCTTTAACATCTGGCTCAGACAGAGCGTAGGAAGGGGCTGGCACCTGCAGCGCCTCAGAGCGGCCAGATCAGGCCTGGCTGAGGGGCCGGTTAAATCCCCAGAAGGGCCGAGGGGGCCCTCAGGGGAGGCCGAGCGGCACGACCCGACGGAGGAGTGAAGGTCCCACCTCAGCACCACTAACGGGGCCGGCCCCGGTGCGTGCGGCTAGGCCCCGCCACGGCCGGCCCCAGAGGGAAGCGAGCAGCCCCGCACCGCCCCTTCCCTCACACACCAAAAAACATGCCTCGCTCCCGCCGCGCTGACGTCACGCCACTCCCATCCCACTACATGTCCCTCCTTTTTCCCTTTCTTTCCCTCTTCCAGCCCCACAGCACCCCACAAAGAGAATTAGATACGACACCAAAATAATCCACTCACGGCAAAAAAAGTTTCAAGACGCCCTGCTCTCGCATTTTTAAAGGCTCCCGGTGCGCGCATGCGCAAGGGCGGCGCTTGCCGGGCCCGCCATGTTGGAGAGGGGCAAGAGTGAGGGCAGGAGGCCCCGCCCCCTCTCGCGGGTATAAAAGGCGGGCGGGGGCAGCTGGGCCTCAGTGAGGTGGTGAGGTGTGAGGGGTAGGTAGTGATGGCTGTGGGTCTAATTGTATTTCTATCATGTCTCTTGTATGTTCAGTTCCAGTCTTAGGCTCCTCTGTGCACACTGTAGGTGGGCTGAAATAAAAATCTAAGGTACCCTGAGTGTAAAGGCCAGGGCCGTTCACCAGGTCTTGGAGGGTCCCAGGGTCACCAAGAAGCCTAGCGGAGCAAAAGGAGCTTTGCCTGATGTTTCTCTGCATGTAGCTGTTTTCTTTGAAAGCAAAAGAGCGAACAGACTTGTAGGCCTCAAATAGCTTTTTAGGGGTTTTGCTATTTAAAGTTTGAAATAATAGGAAAATTCAGGCTGAGAGCTCTCAGAAGAGGGTTGTGTCGTCCAGCTCTCTTGGTCGAAGCAATGTGAGCCAGAGGATCAAACCAGGGGACTTCAGATCTGGTTTAGGTGTTCAGGAGTGCTAGGCTTCAAAAAGAAAGGTCTCCTTATTTGCCAGAGGAATTAATAAGCCTGAGTAGATGGGCCCATGTGTCTGAGGGCTCCCTCAAACACTTGGCAATAGTCTCAGTCTCATGAAATGCAGCTGCTCGCGATGAAAGGCACCAGCTGCTTTACACTGGGAAGGGATGGAAACCGTAGGGAGAATTCAAAATATTTTAGCAATAAGGGCTTTAGGAACTTAAACAGTGAAAAAAACCAAAGCAACCCAAAACTGAGTCTTTTTCCTGTTCCGGGCATACAGTCAGGTCTGGCTCTGTCTTGTGGCACAGTACTTCACTGAGGGAGCATCAGTTTGATGAGGACAGCAGTCCTGATGCTCCTTGTAGGTGTTGGGTTCTTTCCTATTCCTGTTCTGGCTGTTCAGCTTTAGCACCCAAAGCAATTGTAAGCTCCTGGAGACTCAGAAGAAGTAAGACTAAAGCAATTATAGGGAAGTCTAAGATCAGCTTTCCAGTCTTTAAACATTTTGTACTTAAATATGGCACTGAGCTCTCAGCAAACAGATGGTTTGACCTTCCTCCTGTGTCACTTGTCAGAGCGGGTTGGGCTGTGAGTCGCTGAGTGTTTGTCTGCGAGCGGAGCGGGGTGGCCGTGCCATCTGGCGCATGGCTCCGGACACACTGGATCACGCTGATTGTCGGCTTTTGGGATGGATCCGGCGTCAATACAAGCAGCTCTCTGGCAGCACCTGCCTGGTTCAGAGCCCAGGCAATGAAAAGCGGCTCTTGGAAGGGAAAAGAATCGGCACCGTGGTGTTGTGCCGTCAGATGCAATCACACAATCCAGAATAAAACCCTACATTTTAAGGAACAGTCTTGCAATGGCTGTGACAAATGACTAGAGGAGACCAAATGGAGTTTGTTGTCCTTATGTCCATGGCATTTAAAAGCCAGCAGGCTGTGCAGCATGTATTTAGTATTCCATCATCATGCCAAAGTCAAGTAATTGATGGGACCAGTAACTATCTATATGAGAGCATTAATGCCTCGGGAAGATGAAGAAGACCCCAGGGAGCCCTTGGCATCTGTCACTGACACTTCTGGGAAGGAGGAGAATGCTGATTGCTGGGCAGAGATTAACCTGGAGTGGCTTTCGTAGCAAGGGCGTGTGAGTGAATCCTCTGGTCTCTAACTATTGTCAAGTCACAGCCCTTTTTGTGCCTCAGTTTCCCTGTTGTAAAGGAGGGGACACTGCAGGTCTGTAGGCACAGGGAGAGTTGCGGCTATGGATTTATGGAGGGACCCATCTGGCCGGGTTGGTGTGAGATGTACTGTTTTCTGCGAATGAGAAAATGACTTGTTGATCAGATGGCGGGGCAGCAGGGTTTCGGGTGGAGGGGAGGGGGTGTGCTTGGAGGGCAGCGAGCACAGCAGGGCAGCAGACCTCCCCGTCTGTCCCTGGTCTGTCTCCGTTTCTGAATGAGTCACATCCCTTCTGTCCCTACATGCGGCCAATAGGAGAGATATGGGATTGACGTGGAAATTTGGGCCATGCTGGTACGGCCCACACTGGCACCAAATGTGGATTAGAGCCAAAGGTTCCTGCTCCTTCTGGACAAATAACTTTTGTCTTTAGCAGGCGGGAACACGCTGAGGCCCAGGCTGCTTACTGCATCCCTGCCCGTTCCCAGCCATATCCCATGGGATAAACCACCAAATCCTGGTGTCCCATGGAGGCAATACCCAAAATAAGGTCATAAAAAGGAGAGGAAGGGACAAACCCTGCAACACGCTGGCTGATGCACCTGGGGAGTTGTTGGTAGAAAGAACACACAGACATGCTCAGACTTTTTATAATCAATAGATTGATCATCCTTAATCCCATGGGATCCCGGGGAAGGCCTGGGCTTGGCTGGATGGAGAGAGCGAGAGCTTTGTCTGAGCAGTGCAAGGGGGAATCTCCTGGCTCAGGGCTTTAAAAAGTGATCGATTGTAGGATAAAATAGGGTTGAGCCCAGTGCAGGTTGTTGCAGAACTGGTAGCAGTGCTCTTTTTTTGGGAGAGGTGATGGTCCTTAAAGCCCTTCATTCACCCACAGGAAATCTCTAGTGATGTAATTTGGGGACAGTCGTCATATCTTCATGTCTCTGCATGGGAAACAAGCCTGGCATTGGAGTGTGGGTTTGCAGAGCTGTAATCATGGATTTCTGCAGAGCTTCACAAGAGGGCAGAAAACGGCTGCGTAAACGTGTGTTGCTCTGGGATCCTGACAGTGACTTTCTGATGGAAAATTCTGAGGGATGCTCTGGTCTGCTTGGAGGCAGGAGCATGTTGTGGATTTGCCAGGAGAGCTGGCATAAACATGTAGCAGAGAGCAAAAACAAGAGAAGCATCCCTGCCGTGAGCACCCTGTGTGAACAGTTGTGCATTTCGTATGAGCAGAGTCACAGCTACCCTCATCCCTCTGTCTCCTGGAGAGTGCAAAGGGGATTTATTCCAGATACAAGTATGGGGAAAATGGGGAGAAGAAATGAAGCTCTGGGAGGGTGTTCACTCACGGTTGTGGGAGGTTGCAGAAGGGATGGTTGGATGTGGCTGTGTGGCTAGCTGTTCCCTTGCTCGGCTTAAAGTTCAGCCCCCGTTGTCCCAAACACGCTGTTTCTCCTGTTTCCAGTAGTTCCCAAACAGGAATTGTGGTTTACACCTATGCACTGGCCTGGTAATTGGTGTGATGGAGGGAGAAGATGTACGTTCTTCTTGGTGCATGCAACCCACCAGCCACCACCAGATGTGCATGGTGGAGTGTCCAGGGATGCCCATTGCCTGGAGTGTGCACAGGGCCCTCAGGGCAGCTGCTCTTTGCTTTGCTTTGGTCTGGCCGAGGGAAAACCCTGCCCTGGCCAGGTCAAAGCAACCAGCCTTGGCCCTGGGGAGCTCCATGTTTGCAAGCCTTGAGGAAGCTGTAAGAGGAATTTGTATGTGCGGAACTAAAGTCATCACCCATGCGAGCAAGCGCCTGACCCCCGTTTCTCCAGCTCCTGTCGGACAGGGGTTACGTGGTGTTTTGAGACGTCCATCCAACAAGCCTTGCTGGTAAAGCTGAGGCACAGAGAGATGCTGTGGCCTTAGTCTGGCGCCGCAGGGAGGAGCAGCCAGCAGTCCCAGCTTGTCCTTTCCTCCAGGCTGTGACCGAGCCTCAGGGAGCCCTTCTTCCAGCGCCAGGGTCAAATGGGTGTCTTTGAACCCTGACAAGGAGAAGGAAGCTGGGAGTGCTGATTTTTCACTCCTCTTTTTCTAACAAGTTCATCGCACTTTGTGCTCTAACTAGTTGCTAACGGGTTTTTCTAGGGCTGGGATGTTTTGCGTTGTGTTCCTTTTTTCCCTGTTTTTGAAGCAGAGGAGATCACCTCGGGCTCTGGATATTCTTGCTCCCCTCCATTGATTTGTCCACGGGAGCAGAGCCCAGGAGCCCTGACTGGTGTCCTCCCTGCTGCCCATAACCCCTAGACAGCACCCACCCACTCGCCGCGGGAGCAGATGGTGAGCCGTGCGGAGCAGACGGTTGCCCAAAATGAGCTTATGGTGTAACCCCACATGGCAGCCCCTGGGTGGGGAGCGCTCCGGGTTGCAAACCTGCACAATGGGGAGCAGAGCAAGGACGGATCCACCTCACCAAGAATTAATCTTAGCTTGCTTAAGTGCTGGGAGGAGGCTGGGAAAACACAGCAGGGCTGTTCGGACCTAGGCGTGAACTAAATAAACATCCTGCAAAGCGAAGTCTTATGTCTTCAACCCTCATCTGTGAGGTGGGATTTGCCTGGGATGTCCTGACAGCCAGGCTCACTCCCAGGGAAGCGCAGAGCCAGATCCAGGGCTGGTGGCACCTGGACCACCAGTTTTCCCCAGTGGCAACTCTGGCCTGGGGGTGGGACTTGCTCATGTGAATCTGCTTTAGGAAATCAGTGCGAAGTGTTTGAAATAATTTACAGGCCAGTTTCACTTTTCAGTTTTTTTTTTTTTTAAAGTACTAAAAATAAATCTTTAGTTGTAAAGCAAAATAAAAACACTGCCATCTTTCATTTCAGTTATTATACAGTAGCTGGCATTCTTTAGACAAAGCTTAAAATAACCATGAACATACCAGTGAAAATAAATGGGTGAGTCATGTTTGTTAATGCAGGATTAGAAGTATTGCTTTTGGCTCTCCTACTGTGTAACATCGCGTGCTCTCTCAAGCAGATACAAGGTTTTGGCCAGCCTGGTGAAAGAAAATTTGGGATCCATCAATTCCAGGTCCTCCTGAATGGGCTCTGTGTAAGGAAGTTTTAAACCAGGGACTATTTTTTTTGTTTATCTGTACCATCTCTGGCACTGTGGTGGTGTAAATGCCGTGTAGTGTGAACTGTCAATAGGAATTAGACTTATGCCTCACTCGTTGGCTATGCAAGCCTGATTTTGTGGGGTTAAATGGGGAAACTCACTCAAATACTCATCTCCAAAGCTGCTGTGAGCTCGTCTGGCTCTGGCACTCCTCTCCGCTCCCCCTTTCTGGCTCTCCTCCCTGGGGCAGGAGTTGGGAGAAGAAAAGGATGGTACCAGCACGGCAGTTTCAGAAGTTGCTCATGGGCTTGAGGCTGCATGGGGTCCTTCAGCTGCTCTTTGACTACAATACCCCCAAATTTCTCCTTAGGATGGACTGCTATTGCTGGCGTTTGGTGCTGTGCCTCCTGCCTGCAGTTGGACACAGAGAGGGGCCAGGATTAAAATCACATCTCTCAATTGGTTTTGGGGGTTCTAGAGAGGAAGGACAGAGCAGCTATGGAAGTGGAGAGCAGTGGCGCGTGGTCATGTGCTCTTGGGCATGGCTTACCGGCTTGATGTCTCTCAAAGTCAACTTGCTGTGGCCAAAGCAATGGGAATTTGTGACCAGCAGGACAGATGCTGGAGTTTTCCCTGTGAGTTGCACTCACGGAGGTTTCAGGGTGGTTTAAGGAGATACCAATGAACCTATGTGGAGCAGCTGTGATCTCCAGGGCTTAAAGGCTTTGACAGCCCAGCTCTGCTGAATCTTGCTGGTGCTCTGGAAGGAGCTACCTTTCCGGCTGCCTGGAGGTGACTGTCCCTGCAGGAGGGATAGCTTAGTGCTCACACGTGCCTGCGTCCCGCTGCCATGGTTCACAGCCTGCCCCGTTAGCACAAGCTGCAAATGACAGTGATTGAAGTCAGGCAGTGACATACGGCAGCGAGGGAGGTGAGAGACGGTGGTGTTGGCTGGCTGCGTTGTGTGGTGGGGGCAGAGAGCTGCCGGAGGCACAAGTACAGCGTACTGGCCTTTTGTGAAAGGACAGACCCAGGCAATCAGAAAGGACTCTGGGAGAAGCAGTGTAGCTAATGTGGAAGATACAGGGCAAGGATTCAAGCAAGCAGCTGGTCAAGGACCTTTCTGAAGGACCTGTAGTGAGACGTGAAGCAGAGTCTCAGCTGAACCATAATCTGTCTGCATTCAGGTTTGGGCCCAGAACTGCCCTGGCATGTCCCAAAATATCCTCTGTGAGGGTCTTGAGTGGTGCAAGGTGGATCTCAGCGCTGCCTGGAGGTGGTTTACCGCTGTGTGTGGGTATGGACCGCAGCAGCATCATCCTCTAATCATCCACCTGGGGGGCGGGCAAAATGGGAAATACAGGGTACATATTGCCCCCTCCCCAGCCTTCATCTTTTCTGATATCAACCTCTTCCCGCAGGGGGATTTCCGTGTCTTCCTCTTTTCACGTCTGTAAATATCCTAGTCCAAATATAGGCTAGCAAGAGGGATTGCTTATACTCCTAGTTAAGAAAAAAAACCCCAACCCACAAGGGACGGGTAGCACTGCCTGGTGCAGCGTGACTGTTGCTGTGTTCCTAGCATGATGCTTTCTTACGTATTGTGGCTATGAGTCCTTAGGTTGTGATGTTCAGGACAGACACAAGCTGAGAACCTTGGGAGGAGAATCAGGGCAAAAAACAACCAAAAAATAATCTCCGAGTGCTGCTGCATGTTGCTGACGGAAAGCATTAGTGTTCAGTTCCTGGGACAGAGCTTGGCTTCATTAGGGAAGTTAGTAGTGATGCATATTAATCAAGGAGGAACACATTTCTCTTATTTATGAAGGAGAGTAATGCTTTTTCATATGAATATTTAATCAAGCACCCCCCTCCCCCTGTTTAATTTTTCCTCCTTGTTTTCAGCCGAGTTCAAGTGCGTTCCTGAGCAGGAGGAGCCAAACTCACTGCTGTGCCATCTAAAAAGCCATCCCAGGGTTGTGACCTCCCTTATCTCAGGGGCTTAACACATCCCTTTGTGCCTCTGTAATTATTTTGCTTTTATTATTGCCAATGTGCAAAGGGTCAGAGCACCTGGTCTGGTGTGAGCCCTGCCCTGTCCTTGCTCCTGATGTTGTCTGCGAATCCAAAATCTCTTTATGCTTGCAGAGATTGAAAATCACAGTTTGAAACGCTATTCGCAGCCTGGGTTTCTGTGTCAGATGGAGCAGGATCATGGCATTAAAGCCAGCAACAGAGTGGGTCAAGATGCCTTCTACAAGAAGAGGTTCAGACAGCACTGCGTGTCCCCCAGGAGAACAGGTCTGCTGTCTGCTTTCCTCATGCCAGAAGAGATTTGAAACCAGAACTCCCAAAGGCATTTTCAGTAGAAATGCCTCGAGAAATGATTCCTCTCCTCTTACCTCCAGACTTTGTTTTTATCCCTTCGGAGTTCTGGTGATGGGTGGAGGAAAGCTGCAAGAAATGTCAGGGCAACCCTGCTTGGCTGGAGGCATCGCTGAGCATTTTGGGATGACAAAGTGGCCTTTTCTAAGGTCCCCTGGCAGGGCAGAGGCAGAGGAGAGCTCCTCTTCGTGCCCTGGCTGCCTGGCCACAGCCACCTTACACCCATTTCAGCTTGGGTGCAGGGTGCATGAGGCTGCTTTGTGTCAATGTGATCAAGTCGAACTGGACCTTTGGCCAACAGGGCGCGTGACTCCTTCCTCTGTATTCCTTTGGCTCTAAAACAAAAGGGAAGAAGCCGGAGGCTGCTCTGCACTTGCAGTCATTAGAGCTGTTCTCCTGCTTCCTTGACAATGTGTTAATTGCTTGCCTGGCCAGCGGATCTGCTGGGCTGCTTGCTGCAAGAGACCGCGGGGGCTTTTTTGTTCTTGTTCCTCTTAGAAAGGAGAAATAAATACCTGCAAGGAGCCTTGTGCTTTTCCTCATCCCTCCTGGGTTCAGTGAGAAATGGGGTGTACCGGACTTGTGCTTCAGATGCTCAGAGAGCAGGAGAACCACTAAACACCCTGAACTCCTACATGCACAGCTTTGGGCAGCGGACGAGGCAGATTCCCTGTTTGCCAGGACGGAGGATGGATGCTGCTCCCTCCCCAGACTGGGGCAGTTTGGAATCATTTGCAAGATTCCTGCATTCCTTCTGTCTTAACCCCTGCAAAGTAAACAGGAGCTGTCACCTCGCAATGAGCAACGTCTTGCAAAAGAGGAATTTAAACTCTGCCAAGCAGCTCTCACCGCAATAAGCTCCCGTGATTGCATCCCCTCTGCTGATGCAATGGCCCAGAAGTCATCGGAGCTGTCTCTCCAGTCAGCCAGCCCTGCCTGAGCTCCCGCCTTGGGTGACTGTCAGCACACAACAGGCAAGGTTATTACGGGTGACAGCCTTGTCACCCCTCTGATAAATCACGCAGCAGTGCGGTATCGATTGTGCTTAAATTCACTGAAGACAATAAATGACCCGTCTCTCTATTTAGGGTTTTTTAAATAGAGAGAATAGTTTCACTGTTAAAAATCCTGCCTTGGGTCTGTCGGGAGCCAAGTGTATTGGGCAGTTTGTGCTCACCTCGACTGGCAGCATATTTTTCTCCTGCCCTGGAGCCGCGGTGGGGCTGGTGGGTGTCTGTGTGCAATGCTGCACGGAGGTGGCAGAGCCCCGCTTTGCCCGCAGGCAGCTCTGATGAGGTTTGGCAGCTCAGAAGAGCAGCCTCCGACTCCTTGCCAAACATTTTTCTTTCTACTTCACGTGGTTTGGCTAGATTGTAACCCCTGGAGGTGGGGGCAAACTGAGGAGACTTTCAGAGACGGGAGCTTGCAGGCAGGGACAGTCTGGGTGTCTCTTCGCTCCTGTTTCTCCTTTGGGGCTGCACTAGGGTTTAATTTGTCCCCCAGAGGGGAATTTCTTTCTCCTGTCCCCCTTCCCAGGTGGTGCAAATGCTTGCCATTTACTCCTGACGCAGGTTTTGGGGACAGACTCCCATAAAGCATAGAAGCCCCAGAAATCCAGGGGAAATGGTGAAGCTGCCTTGGCTAGTTCTCCTGGGTTGAGCAACACAGGACTACTTTCTCTTCTAACGCTGGGGAAAACTGCACTTTTAGAAGACTCTAGTGTCTGAATTTTGTGAAAATATTTACTTTATAGCCAGCTAGGCTATGTGGGATTCAAGGTCTTGCCAGGTGTAGGGATGAGGAGGAGCGAGGCCTGGGTATTTGTCCCAGGCTTGCCAACAGGGTTATTTCATACCATGAACGCCACATTGGGTATAAATTAGAAAGTTTGCTGTGTAGTTTCTCTCTCCCTTGATGGCAGCGGTCCAGAGAACTTGTTGCCCCAGTGCTGGACCCCTGAGCCCTTCCCTTCCTCCTGAAGCTGCAGCGCTCGCAGTGTCCCACATTGGCTGTCCCTGCTGGGAGTGCACGGCTTCCTCTGATAGAATGGGCTGAGTATAATTCTTGTATATCTTATATTAGTATCGGGGTTAATACTGGTTCTATAGTATTATTGTTAATTATTTAGTCTTATCCTATTAAATCTATTTATATTTCAACGCTTACATTTCCTTGCTTTCCCCAATTCCCCTTTCTGGGTGGGTGATAGAATAATTGTCTAAATGACAATAAATTGTTATGGGTTTTCTCAAACCATAACACTGGTCTGAGCTGAGAGCTTCTCCATTGCGTTGACCTCTTTGGGGTTTGCAGACTGGGGCACTGTATAACTCAGTCTCAGGAGGACCATGAGGTAGAAGGCGGAGATCACATCCAGATCCCACAAAAACCATCAGCACATTTCCTGCAGACTCCGCAAGGCAGGCAATACAATCTCGTCCCATTTATAGCAGCGTCTAACAGTGAAAACACTCTGCCAGGAAGCAGAGGTTGGACCCCAGCCCGAGGGTGGTGAAATTCATCTCTACCAAGGATGGAGAAACTTACTGGAAGGACCTCACTTAACAGCACCCACTCCAAGCAGATTATATGGTTTCTTGGGTAGTTCTTTCATGCAGAGACCTACTGGCCCTGTAGACTTCCATAGAGCATGCTTGTATAGCTGTTACTTAAAAGGTTGACATTTATGAGTATAAAAAATGATGGAAGTCACCAGCTCCTAGCCTTGGGTGAGTCTGGATGCTGGACTAGGAGTTTGAGGATGGAACCTATATACTCTTTGCACCAGGGCTTACACCAGCCTTCCTGCCCCTGGAGCTGGCCATGGGTGGTGAGGGTGGCTGTGCAAAAGGCGGCTCTGTTACATGCCCCACTGAAGTGACGTGCTGCTGTGGCTCTTGATAAAGTGACAACAAAGTCCTCAGCGGCAGGAGATGCATTACGGTATTGTAGCTTAAACACCAACCTGCTTGGTGCTCGTTGACTGGTCTTGTTAGCACTAGCTGTGGGACACGGAGAACCCCCTCCTCCCTCCGCGCCCCTGCGAGCGTGCACCGTGAAGGGTTTCATGTAGGAAATAGAGCAGAAGGAATTGAGCATAGCATGTGTTCCTTCTAAAGATAGCACGCTGTAGCCTGCATCAAGGATCCTGCCGCACTCGGCATCCACAACTCCATCGCCCTCCCTTCGCGACAGGTCTCCTGGCGCGCTGGAAGGACGCCAGACCTGGAGTTCCTGGGACTTTTCTGCCCTGCTGCAGTGGACTAGAAAACACATACATAGAGCCTGAAAACGCAGGCGGTGGTGGTGGCTCGGGCGCTCGCTGGCCCCCCAGGTGTGGTTTGGGGGGGTCTGCAGCACATTGCCATAAAGCGGGGTGCAGAGAATGGGGCTTTTTCAGCCTTATCCAAGCCCGGCTGCGTCACCTGCATCACAGAGCGGCAACCCAGCCCTTTTTTATGGCCTTGACGTTGGCTGGTGGCCCCACGTGCCTCTTAAATCAGCTCTAAGATTACCATAGTACGTCCCCAAGGTGCTTGTATGGGAATAGCTTGATTTCCCTGCCCGAGCCTTGTTTTCTTTCGCCACCCTGGGTATCGGTGTTGTGCCGGGATTCCCTACACGCAGGGAACCCCGTGGAGGCTGGCTGCAGGTGCCGTCAGGCTACCAGAGCAGACGCGGGATCTGGGCCTGGGCTTTCTGCGGGATTGTTCAGCACATTAAATCCAACCATGCTTGCTCGCCTGAAGGTCCTCCATCTGGCACGCCGAGTCTGAGCTCGCCAGGCTGTTGCTGCTGAGGAGGGACGAGGCAAAGGGGATGGGAGCTGGGAGAGGTGTTTGTCTTCTTCAAAGCAAATCTCCAGCCATACAAGTCATGAGTCTCGGGCTGCTGTATGTAACCCCACACCTCCGCAGTTGCAACAGCGGGGTATCACAGGTATCTCCAGCTATTCAGCACCTTATTTTGCATTAAAATCTGTAGGGTCTGGGTGTTTTTGGGGTCTAGCTGTGATTCATGGTGTCCTTGTGCAAGGTGCTATGGAAATACATAGTCCCCATGAAGAGCTGGCCCTATGGGAAAGAAGGGAGCAGGGGCTGACCCCCCTCTTGCGATTAAAGGGAAGAAACGAGCATCTCGAGCTCTCCCTCCTCTGAAAATCCCCCATATGCCCTGGTACTGCAGAGCTCTGCCTTCTCCAAACAGCCGGGCCAGCCTCTGCCACAGAGCGGGATGAGGCTGACAGCTTTGCAGAGATCAAGAAACCAGGAAGAGAGAGGAAAAGACAGACAGTGTACCTGGCAAAAAAAAAAAAATCATGTCAAGTCGCATTAGAGCAAGAGAATCAGTTGCTGCAGGCCTGAAAGGAAGGCACTGTCTGAGGTGAGGTCTCGTGGGGTTTCAAACACGTCCAGCCGTGCCTGCAGAAGGGATTTGCATTCTTCATGGGGCTGCAGACGCGCTGGATGGCATCATGCTCTTTCCATTGTGAGATCCTCAGTGTCAGAATGGGAAGGAGCATCCCTTGCTGCGGGTTTCCTGATGGGGGAAGTGCAGGTTGGGGCACAGCAGGGAGCAGGATATGTTGGAGCATGTAGAGGGGGAGTGGAGACATCCGCAGGGGGGTCTGGTCCATCAGCTGAGTTATTAAATCCATTCTCATGAGCAGCAGTGCTGCACTGGGATACTGGGCATTGCTGGTCTCCCCATCGAAGTTTGCCGTGGAGAGGTGGGGAAGCATCTTGTTGTGTATAACAGCCCCATCTGAGCCTATTTCTGGTGGGCTTTGGGTCCAATCCGAGCTAAAATGACACCTTCAGACCCATTTCTCTTGCTGTGTGAGGGTGTCACAGGGTTGAGCGTGAAATGTACAGCCAGGTGTAAAGGCAGCAACCCTGAAACCTTCCCTCAACTACCTTCATCTGCCGTAAATTCTCCCCTCGGCTCAATTTTTAATTGCTTGCTGGATTTTAGTGTTTACCATCACCTGCCCTCCCAGCCTCTCCCTGTTGGGATCCAAATATATAAACCTCTGCTTTTTGTCCTGGTTTTTATGCTCAGTTGTTTTCTGAATCCAAACACGGTGCAACAAAACTGCATTTACCGGGGATTAGCTGAGCTAATCCCATAAATGTGGTTTTACTCAGTTATTAGAGGCAGGTCAGTGTATAGGGCTTTCTTCTTTGCTGTACCGGGTCTGCCAAACAGTTTGTGGATTCCCCCCCGCAAATGGAAGGACGGGAGGCTGGGGAGACAAGCTTTTCCTTGTTTTTAGGATTATTTTGATGAGGATAAGGAAAACAGCGGAGGTCCCTGCCTGGGCTTCCAGGTTCAATATCCCGTTTTTTTACTTGCCTGGGCTTCCAGGTCCAATATCCCCTTTTTTTACTTTCCTGTCTCTGCAACCTCCAATCACGGCAGATTTAATAGAAGAATTATTATTAAAAATAAATACAACCCCGCTGAACAGACCGGGGTTAGCCACCGCTGGGCTGAAGTCCCTGTTGACAGGATTTTTAAGTTTCCTGAAACAACATGTGCTGCTGCTCTAACACTGTGTGTTTATTGTCTGCTTGGTTTTGCTTCTGTATTAATAACCCTCCCAAACGCCAGAAGACAAATAACTGCGGGCCAGGAAAGGACCTGAGCACAATGTGTCTTCTCATGACAGGGCTGGTGGTGCACATACCTTTCCCCAGCGTGAGTTCAGCTGCATGCCCGGGTGCGTAAGTTGGTGGAGTGGGTAGAAAGAAAACTGGAGCTGCTGGAATAGGGATGGGAACAGTCAGCTCTGAGCTGGGAACTGAGATCTGCTCTTGCCTAGCCAGTGGGTTTGGGTGGTGGTCTCTAGGTGGCCAGGTGGAAGTGGTTGAAGATGGTGTCGTCAGGCACCAGTGACACCAGGGGGTGATGGAGTTTTGTATGTTACTGGCCACTTGATTCATCCCTGAGAAATCATCAGCTCTCCCATCACAAGCTCTCCTCCACGCCCTGGGCTGGCTGGAAAGGGATGGGAAGGGATGGGATGGGATGGAATGGCTGCTTTCTCCATGTGAGGCCCTGGCCCAGGTTGCCCAGAGAAGCTGTGGCTGCCCCATCCCTGGAGGGGTTCAAGGCCAGGTTGGACGGGGCTTGGAGCAACCTGGTCTGGTGGGAGGTGTCCCTGCCCAGGGCAGGGGGTAGCACTGGATGGGCTTTAAGGTCCCTTCCAACCCAAACCATTCTGTGATTCTATGATTCTGTGTGTCTGTGATGACTCAGGGTTGCAAATGTGAGTGTTGTTCCCATTGCACAGCTAAAAGTGTGACTGCACTCTGGTGGAGTGGCCGTCTCCACCTTCTCCCTGACACTATGTTCACACTGCTGAAGATTTGGAAAAAGAAAAACACCTCTCCAGCAGTCGCACAGCAGCACCTTAAAATAGAGGCATGCTGGTGCGTCACACATCCCCCATCACATCTCACCTGGTGAGATGATGTTGGCCAGGCACTTGGGTTGGGAATAGATCCTGCTGCAGCGTGAGCAATGGAAATGTGGAGAATTCAGCTGTTCTTGTGCAAAGGCAACCAAAATGTGCTGCTGTTCGGCTCCCCCCGGCAGCTGTAAGCGTGTACCTTGCTGGGCTGAGAGGTGGCTGTGGTTTAGTGGCAGGGGTGTTGAGTTCAGATGTGAAAGATCTGCTCATAGTTCCTGAGATGAGGCTACTGGAGGAAACCTTGTGCCTCAGTGTCCTATCTCTGGAGCAAGGTTATCACTTTCAACTGTAGCTTTTTGGAACAAAAGTGGTCTTTTGGTAGGCGTGCAGGCAAGACCTGACCGAGTGGGCAGCAGAGCCTGGTGGAGGGCTTTTGAGTATTGAGTGAGGATGGATACACTCTGCTCTTACTATGGTGGGGGTTACCAGCATCAGCCCACAGAGGAAGAGATTGTCCCATTACATGCAGGACTGATGAAAGGCCCAGAGATGTCTCCTTACCGTGCTAGGGATGCATGTTGGGTGCTGGTGGTGATGCAGTGCTTCTCAAGCTCTCCAGAAAAGCTCTCCAGGAGTTATGGGCACATCTCGTGGTGAGCCAGGACCTGTAGCAAGGAGGGACAATTTCTCCTTGGCGTGGGGTCCATGGCAGGAGCGTGGGGCATCTGCTGCAGTGGATTTCAGTGCCATTTCAGTGCCCCATCTTCATCCCAGTGCCAGCCTCGCTACTGAGGACATGGGTGGTGGCTTTGCTTGTTTGTTGCCCTTCGTTTCCCAGCTCTTGCTAGATGTTTTGTTAATCTGGGAAGGGATAAATGGGTCTGGGTGGAGGCTCTGCCCCAGCCAGGCTGCCTCATGCTGCACGACTATCATGGACGTATCACAGATGCGGGGGCCAAATCTAAGGCTTGGCCCTGAGTTTCTGGGTCGGGGCTATTCTGCTGCATGGCTGAACTTTGCAGAAAGGGTTTTTCTCAAAGCTGATGCCTGGATTTCTCAGGCTTTTGGGAGTGTCGGTTCGAGGCAAGCAGGGCTGGCAGTCAGTGCTGCCAGCTTCGGTTCACCTCGACTTGTTTAATGGAATTTATAATCAATTTTCTTAACAGCCTTGAGTCTGAATGGCCTCCCAAGGACTTGAATTCTGGAAGTGCCAATTCTCTGAGCACCCTAGGAAGAACAAAGGCTTGTCATTCTCCTTGCAGCTTCCTCTGCAAAGCAAAAAACAAACCTCCTTCTCCCAGCTGTGACTATAAAACGAACAAAAAACCAAGGTGCAAAACATTTTGTCCCAAATCTTGTCGTTAATGATATTGGTAGAAATGACAGGCTTTGAATAGATATAAAAGTGGGCTGTTAGGACCCGGAAGGATGCAGCTGGTGCCTTGTACAATGGAAAATAAGGCGGCTGGCAGCAGGCTAGCCGTGGGGTTACCAATGAGAAATGAAAGATGCTATCAGCTTCCTTCAGTGTTTCCCTATCAGCTGCTGCAGATGGACATATGGAGTTTAACCACCTCTAGATAATGCGGAGGTTAAATAGACATTTCTCTTAGAGGAGAGCATTCTTCAAATTGCAATTATGCCTGGGAAGGAACAAAGGCTTGTATCAGTCGGGTATTTCTGCAGCGGGGAGATTTGCATCTGATTTTAATGCATGTGGCTCTGTAAGAGAGTCTGGTTGGGAGCTGAGGGCGTCTGGGGGAAGACTCAGGGAAATCTGTGAGGTTTTCTGCTTTCTGGAAAACATCTCCGTGCCTGTCACACGCACACCCCCTAGGCACACGAACAGAAGCCGGGAGGCGTCGGGGCTCTGCGCGTTGCCTCGGAAAAGGAGACGGGGATCGTGTGTGTGTGTGTGTGTGTGTGTGTGTGTGTGTGTGTAGGGAGGTGTCTAAAGGGGACCAGGCTGGGTGTCTGTGTGTCTTCACAGCCTCCCCGAGGACAGACTTCCCAACTAGCGAGGCAGAGAGCCGAGTCCTGTAGCATCTGTGTGAAAGCAGAGCTAGTAACCAAGGGTAGCAGGTTTTCTGGATGAGCCCATTACGCTCGGCTGAGCTCCAGTTCCTGGACCTGCAAAGGTCGGTCTTTGAGCCTCAGAAGTGAACCTTCCCATCCACCCAAAGATGGCTAAAAATAGTCTTTTTTTCCTTTTATTTTCTCTGCACATATTTATAGTCGGTCAGTCTGAGATGAGGGGCAAAAAGGCCACCCAGGGGATCCTCAGCTTTTGTCCCCAGCGTCACTCCTGGGCGCCCACCTTTGCTGATGGGACTGGGAGCTCCTGTGGCAGTTTGTCCCCCAAACTCCACAGCTCACACGATTTTTCACTGTCTCAGAAAACAGGAAAAAAAAAAAAAAAAAAGGAACAGATGAGATATTGCGAATGTGAAGCCAGGATTTTTAACACATCACCTGGGTATATGCCTGCACGACTGAAAAATTCACAAGCCTAATCCCTGACTTTCCTAGACGGGGAGTGCAGGAGAGCCTGTATAGCTGGAGGTTAGCAGAGCAGTATAAATACAGCAACACAGATATTATTAGGTAAAATGGAGAGAGTGGGGATTAATGCAAGGAGCAGAAAGGATTTGGTCACTGCTGAGCTTGCTCTGCTTGGATAATGCAGAGAAGCGTTTCCCGAGAAGAGCAGTGCAGCGTCTTCGTGGGATGTATCAAAAGCAATAGGTTCAGCGTTGAACAAAATTGAAGGAGACAAATAGAAATTAAATCAACAGCTTGGGCCAATGGCATTTGTTCTGTCTTTCTGCCACCTGGACCCAGCTGGTGTTAAAATAGGATAAGAAACAAACTCCTCGACCTCAGATGGCCACGGTTGATTGCTGTGTTTGCTGCCGAGGCCGTGGTGCAGCCTCTTCCTCAGCTGCCTCATGGAGAGAAAAGTTTTCTTCCTGAGCAAAATTGCATTTTTCGTTCAAACTCTGCATCTCAAAAAGAATTCATACGAAGCTGGGCTAAGCCGCGTGTCTGTATCCGGTAGGCTCAAGTGCTAAAATACTTGGCAGGGAGATGCTCTTCCTCTTCTCTCCTCTCCTCTCCTTCTCTCCTTCTCCTTCTTTTCCATCATCTTTTGAGCTGAGGCCGGAAGATTTGCAGTTCAAAGACTATCATCTGCCGCAGCAGTTAAGGGGCTCTTTATGGGAGTGTCTGTAGGATGTAGCTAAATAAACTCAGCCGTGGAATAAAGGGGGAATGGAAAAAAGTAGTGGAAATTTTGCACTGAGATGAGGTGTAACATTAAAGATCTCCAGCCCTGCTGCAAACCAGGCTTGATGTGGGAATTACTGGGCAAGAAGTTGTTTTATTTCAAACAGGGAGAAAGACACAATGAAAAGCCTTCCTGCTGGCCTTTAAATCTGTGTTTTGTACTAACGCCAAACCAGATGTGGGGAAGCCCAGATCATTTTCTTAAACTCTTCGTCAAACCGGAATGGATTTAGTCTGTGCTTTGGGGACGCAGTTTGGGGGATGTTTCCCAAGAAATTACTAAACTTAGACTATTGGTATTTTGGAGCAGTCTTTTACCAGGAAAAAGATTTTTTGCTAGCCTGAAGCTCTTTTGGGGTGCTTTCATAGCAAGTCAGCTTTTCAGAAGAGCTCATTGCAGAAGGCAATGGGTGCCAAAAATTTCAACCCTTGTAGTTTAGTGTGGCTCTTGCAGGATGCTCTAACGAAGCCCAAGGCACCGGCTTGCAACGCCGCACGCCACAGCTGGATCTCCGAACTGTGTCACCTTCCCTCATCCCTCTGGAGGAGGGAGAGCTGGAAATAAGGTCAACTCCTCTCCCCAGCAAGAGAGAGGAGATCGATTTATGCGGGTGGTGGGGGATGGAAGGGTAGGTTCTCCTTAGGAAAGGGTTTATAATTATTTGCACTTACAGGCTGAACACATGCAGCTGCGACCTGGCTTCTCTCAAGATCTGGGATTTGGGGAGGTTTCAGGGTAAATGCTCAGTACGACAAGCAGGAGCTGAAATCTGCCTTGCCCAGCCCATCCTTTAACTTAAAAAAACCCAAACCGATACTCTGGGGAGTTAACAAACACCCCCACCATCCACCCTTTTCCTTCTGCCCTTCCCAGTGCCTGGGGTGGGCACATGCTCCTTGTCACGCCGAGAGGGACATCCCCGCCGTGGGTGGCTGTGTCCCCCCTTGCCGCGCCATCCCTGTGCCGTGCCCTGTGGCCATGTGCCGGGACAGCTTGCCGGGGACACGTGGGACACATGGGAGGCTGTTCCAGTAGCTGCACACAGACCCCAGGGTCACGCCGCCTGTGTTGCTCGGCAAGATGAGGCGGCTTAATGAAGTCATCGAGAGATGCGTTGGGTATCCCCGAGTGCAGGATTTGGCCCAGATAACCCATCTGCCAACCAACATGTTGCAGCACAAAACCACAGTAAATGAAGAATGCTAGATCAGCGTTGGAGCCTCCCTGGAGGCTGCGTGTCCTACATAGCCACAAAATGGCAGGAGGAGGTTACATGACAACCTATAAACCTGCTCTCATTCTGGGTGACTCATGGCGACTCGCTGGGACCACAGAAGATGCACTGATCCTGCACTGCCCAGGCTTGGTTTTCAACCAGCGTCAACATCATGACCCTGAAACCGGTTGGGCACCTCCGTGGAGGAGCTGGCTCCTTGGGTCCTGGGGAAAAAGTCCCCCCTGGATGCAGCTTGCAAAATACTAACAAAAGCCCATCACTGGAGCACGTGAATTTCTAATAAAACGCACCATCCGCACTCCCCCGTGTCCCAGTTATCCTCTGTGAACACGCGTGTGCATGCACACGCACACTCCCGCACAGTTTCAAGTTCACCATTTTCTATCCAAACTCTCTAATCTCGCTAGAGATGCCCTAAATTGTGTATTTTCACTGAAAGAGACACTCTGTTTGCAGTACATCTCTTAGAGCTGGAGGTGAACCAAGTTTTCCATTTCCCATGATTTCCCCCTTTGATTTTTTTCCTCCTCACCTTTTCCGGGATTTTCTTAATAAATTTATAAGGATGGGCAAACTTGGATGAGATTGGAATATTTCATTCTGGTTTTGACTCCTATGAAGTATTTTAGGTAGCAGCATTATGAACGCATTTTGGGGAATGAACTTCTCCCATCTTCTATTGAGTTGTATCAGAAGAAGCAGAAAAAAACTGCGTTTAGCACCTAAGAGTTTTCAGCAAAAAAGGATCATTTTGAGAAAAATGAGAAGATGAGAAAGACTTGCTTTTGGGCATTTTTATGTAAAGATCCTCATGGATCCAGCTACTGTAATGGGAGATAAAAGCGAGCACCTGGGCAGTAGGAACCTTAATTTTGCTAAAACTTGGGGAAGTTGCTGTAATTTCAGGGACAGCTCTTTGGAGACAACAGGGCCCATCCCACCAAACCTTTATATTCCTCATAAAACATTTGCTGTTCTGCCGTAACTATAACGTGTAGCGTTTTAGCAGAATATTGTACAAAACAAGACAGTATAAGCTATTGCATCATCAATGTAATACTAAGAAGAGAATATTTAGGTGCTATATATTGAAAAATAGACAAAATAGCCTTATAAAGGATCTTGTGACTTCATCTCTACACTTTGCAGGATAAAGCCTGAACCTCTAAGAACTGAAGCATTAATTTAAAAAGAAAAAATGTCTAGGGAAACTTAACGCAACAAGTAGCAGCTTGATTTGTCACAATTTATAGCAAGTCTCCATGAATATTTTTTGTACAAAGCTTGGCTGCTTTAAGAGTTCCTCTGCACCTGCACAGCATCCTTCCAGAGGTGCCTTTCAGGCAAAATAATTCCACCGTGATACTGGATATGGTGCCGTTCTTTGAAATCTCTTTCATTAAATGTGTGTGCACACACAGGTCTCCATTTTTTTTCCCTGAGATCTTCAAAAATAGCCTTGGAGCTGCTGCTGCACATACCTAATATCTGTATGGGTAGCAACTTCAGCAGCACTGGGAATATCGAAGGATCCCAAATATTTTTCGTAGCAATATTTACATTATAATACAGACATTAAGGATTGCATCTGCCTTTCAGGAGCCTTGTAACTTCCTTTCATCATGCTATATAACTGGGAATTACTGCATGGAGCAGCAAGGTTGGAAAATACCTTTGAGCTGACCAGTGCTGTTAAGCCAGAAGCTGGGATGAGATGTCGGGCTGAACACAAGGAGCAGAGATTTGGAATTACCTATGAAAAATTCCCCTCCTAATCTTCCCAGGGGGAGAAATGGGATTAACTGAGGACCGCCTGGAGCAAAGAGATTCTGCAGGAGCATCTTCCTCCCAATGACCCTGTGCCGGAGACTCCCAGGCTGTCGCTTGGGTGTAAATTTACTGGGATGGGCTTTTTTTCTTTTCCCCAAGTAACCAAAGTGCCCCAGCCAAGTTTGAGTTTCCAGCTTTCCCGGCTGTGCCTCTGTCCCACAGGGCACCCGCTTGGCTCTGGTGTGTATTTGGGACCAAGAACAAAGGAACAGGAGGAGATGGGTGGTCCCAGCCCAGCGAACTCCCCTGCCACTCATCTTTTACCCACAATGGTAAAAGCATCGGAACAGGCTGCCCAGGGAAGTGGTTGAGGCACCATCCCTGGAGGTATTTAAAAGACGGGTAGACATAGCGCTTAGAGATATGGGTTAGTGATGGTTTTTGTCAGAGTTAGGTTGATGGTTGGACTTGATGATCTGAAAGGTCCCTTCCGACCCAGGCGATTCTATGGTTCTATGGTAGAGCAAAGCAGCCTGTCTGGGGACTCGGGAGAAAGAGTGGCTGTAAACTTGAAACAGCAGTACCCCAGAAACCCCGGATGACCTGTCCTGTGGATATTGTAGGCTTTGTCAGCCAGGGTCTGCATCCTGGCAAGAGCCTCTTCTGTGCTTTCCCACAGCACATCGTATTAGTCATCCCTAATTAGTCAGCTCTAGTTGAGCAAAGCCTTGTCTCTGTCTTTTTTTTTTTTGTTTTTGGTTAGCCTGAAAACCTATATTTAAATATGAAGGGGTGGGAGGCATTTTTAATCCCAGCTGGATAATTCCTAAAATGCACAGAGGTAAAGCCTCAGCAGACAGCTGCTATGAGAACGTGCTGTTACGTTTCCCTGATGCCTTGGGTATCTAAAGCCGGACTCGAGCTCAGCTTATGCCAGGCTCTGCCTTGCTCTGTGCCTTGTGGGCAGCAGCCGGGTCCTTTCTCCTCTTAAGTTTTGCCACCGAGCGCTGGATTTGTTGCATACACCTGTGTAGGGGTGTTCGTGAAGCCTTTCTGGATTTACGTGCTTGGTTTCCACCTCAATCCTGTCGTGGATACCCCATCTTGCCCACGCGGCTCATCTCGTGCCTCTTCCCCCATCTCACGGTTTTAAGCCCGTTAAACTGCGCGATATTTGGGAGGCAGGGAATTATTGTGGCTCAGCAGAGAGGGACGGCAGAGCTGCAGTATGCCATGGTGGAAAGGGGCTTTTGTGGGGTAAATTCTGGAGGATAAACTAGTGAGATTTGGGGCTGTTTCTTGAATAGGAGAAGCCGTGAGATGGGACACCCAACAGCGACCTCAGACCAGACCTTACCTCTCTCATTTGTGAAAGGAGCCAGACACAAAATACTCTCTGAAATTGGAATACCACATGTGCAATTTTGGTATGAGGGTCCAGAGCCCCAGGAGACTTAAATTCCTGACCCGAGGCCACGTGGGAGGTGGTGGCAGAGCCTTTGAGGCTTCCTCCAGCCTCTTCCTCACCTCCAGCTCATCTTCATCATGGGCTGCCTCTCCATCCCCTTAATTTGAGCTGGGGAGGCTTAGTCTTGCCTTGTAATCTTGATTTGGAGTTTCATTATGAATTACTTGAGTCTCATGTGCCGTTTTAAATTGATTCGTTATGCTAAGTACTTGCCAAATGCATAATGAGGGTCTAAATTGGTCCGTATGTAACAAGGCAGCGATTCAATTATTCCTAACACTCACGCTCTGACAAAAGCCTCGATTATTGCTGTCACTTGGGTTTTGGGACCTTCCCGCGCACGTACACACACACACACATGCAAAATCCGTCGGAGGCACTTCATTGTTTCTAGCACCCACCCCCTTATTTATTATTATTATAAACGTTACTATTTTGGGCTTCCTCACACACGAGTGCGGGGCTGGGAGTTCACCCTGTGGGGATTTATATTAATGAGAATTGGAGCAGCTTTCCGGGTGGAATCGCTGCTCCGTCTCTTCCTATCCATTCACAAAGTCTGTGTGGCAGCTCTTAAAGACCAATGGCAGAAATGAAAATTAATCAAATGAAGGGGCTATTAGCCACAGCACATCAAAGAGAGCCTGAAAGCCTTCAGACCAACCGGTGAAAAAAGCTTTTATCTCTTTCTAACAAATGTCGAAATCCAGCCACAACCATGATGGGCTCTAAAATGCCATTAGGGTGGTGTAAAGAATTATAATCGCCACCCTGATCACGTCTTCCCTAGATTTCAGGGCACTCCATGAAGGAAGGTCAATACCTGCCGCCCATTTTACAGATGGGGAGACTGAGGCACCATTCCCCGAGGGCATTGCAGAGCCTTAGTGACAGGGATAAGGGGATGTTTGGTTTAGTCCTTTTCCCCCAAAATTTTGTGCATCACCTTGGGAAATAGTCCCAAAGTCATCTGTTTAATGGACTAATGAATGATGGGCTAAACTAGACCCAAATGTGGGCACTCTATTGAGCCTCCTGGCTTTTCCCTGACCCTGATTTGCAGTTCAGGTGTCTTTAAATGGGGAAGCAGCCTCCAAAATACAGGTCCAGGACCTTCTCCTGTCCCTGCTCTGTGGCTTTATCCCTCTTCTTGAGTTAGACTGGTGGAGGAGGTGGTTGCAGTGCTGTTCACATCACGTTTTGGGGCATTTCTGCAAACTTTGGAGCTCAAAAAATCCTTTTACCTCTTTGCTTTGGAGATTCAAATGAGCAGAGAGCAGCCTCAGGTCCAAACCTCAGTCTCTCCTCCGTGCTGCAAAAAGCTGAGAATTGCCAGTAGCCGTAAGCTTTTCTTCCCAGCTCCCTTGTGATGAAATGTCAGCGCAAGGCAGCGCCCCGTCCGCAGAGCCGCGGCTGACACCGGGGCTGGGAGCTACAGTGAATCATCCTCATTAAAAAGCATTTCCAATTCGGCTTTGTAGAGATGCCTCACACCGTCTTTGCTGCCATAATGGAGCTATTAAAAGCTCCCGTGTAAGGCAGGCGACAGACAATAGACACAGGCAGGTACAGCCTGAAACCCCTTCGCAGAGGGCATGGGGTGAAAAACACATTTTCTCACCCATTTTCCATGCCAGGAGGAGGAGGCTGGACCTGCTGGCAGCATCTCCATGGCACAGATGCTGCTTAGTGGGCACCGAGGGACCTGGTTTTATGGCACAGGGGCTCCAGGGAGGCTTATCTCTAGGTGATGGTTGTCACCTGAGCGAGGGTGAGCTGGGAAGAAGCGTGTGTGTAGGGTCTATATAGGGTCTATATAGGGTCTATATGGCCGGCAGAGCTTCTTCAATATCCCACCATATCCCCAGACCCATCTTATCCACACTCCCTGGGCTCTGAAATTGTCGGGTTCCCGCAGTGCTGAACATGGTTGTACGTGTTGCAGAAATTGGAGGATTTAGCAGGATTTCCCTGTTAAATTCTGGCTGATGATAACTGTTGAGCAAGGAGGCATCTTTTGAGTTGATTTTTCTCTTAACAGGCTCTGCCACCCTCGTGCGTTTCCCAGCCGTGAGTCAGATCTCACCCTCTGCTCTTCCCCCTCCCCAAAATCATCAGGCACCTCATGAGGTTTTTTGGAAGATAATAACAATAATAATGTCTTGTGCTGGGTTTTTGCTGGCTCTGCTCTGACTGAGGGCTGGAAACACCCTTCAAGTGAAGGGCAAGGGCCTTCCATCTATTCCTGGGTGACAGGAGTTGGGGTCAGCAGGAGAGGGAGCCCAGCCCAGACATCACCACGTCTGGCAACACCATCCAGGCAGCTTTCATAGAATCACAGAATGGTTTGGGTTGGAAGGGACCTTAAAGATCATCCAGTGCCACCCCCTGCCCTGGGCAGGGACACCTCCCACCAGACCAGGTTGCTCCAAGCCCCATCCACCTTGGCCTTGAACCCCTCCAGGGATGGGGCAGCCAGAGCTTCTCTGGGCAGCCTGGGCCAGGGGCTCACCACCCTCACAGCCAAGAATTGCTTCCTCACATCTCATCTCAATCTCCCCTCTTCCAGTGTAAAACCCTTCCCCCTTGTCCCATGGCTCCCCTCCCTGCTCCAGAGTCCCTCCCCAGCTTTCCTGGAGCCCCTTTAGGGACTGGAAGGGGCTCTGAGGTCTCCTCGGAGCCTTCTCTTCTCCAGGCTGAACCCCCCCAACTCTCTCAGCCTGTCCTCCCAGCAGAGGGGCTCCAGCCCTCCCAGCATCTCCGGGGCCTCCTCTGGCCCCGCTCCAGCAGCTGCATGTCCTTCTGATGTTGGGAACTCCAGAGCTGGACGCAGTACCCCAGGTGGGGTCTCCCCAGAGTGGAGTAGAGGGGCAGAATTCCTCCCTCGACCTGCTGGCCGTGCTAGTTTTGATGCAGGGGTTTCTCAGGGGTTCCTAGACATACTCCTTGTGATGGACCCAATGGATTAATCAAAAGCAGAAATAAACCCTGGCAATTAAAAACTCATCGCCAAATTCAAGTGCTGTAAATAGACGAGGAGGGATATCACATAGCTGTGCTCCCAAGGGGGCAGTGGCAGAATTGTGTCCTGGTGGGGACCCCAGTGATGTCTGGGCTCCCTCCCTGGGATGCTGGAAGCCGCCCTTGGGTCCCACTCCCACCAGCATCTCCGAGCTCTGCCTGCACTGTGTTCCCATCGTTCTCCGGCCAAAATGACTTTACCAGGAGGAAAAGCTGTAAGAAAAAGGCAAAGTCAACTATTTCCTCTCTCTTGGCTGTTCTGGATCTCATTCTGTGCTTCCTCAAGACAAGAAGGGGAACAAAGCAGCAGAGAAAGCACAAGATTTGCATTAAAAAAGAAAGCAAGCAGCAGGCAAAGAAATAAGGTCAAAGGAGAGGAGAAAAGAGACTTTCAGTCATTTGGGGGAGAATTCTTTTTTTAAGAAGGTCTTCTCAAGTTTCCTCCCCTTTCTTGCTATCTCCAGGCTGTTAATAATTTATTATTATAGTGATTTATATTTGCAGCTAAACCTTCCGTCTCGGGAGTCATTTCTGTTTGTAATGACTTCAGCAAAGGAATGGTGGGCAGGGCCTTTTGAACCGAAATGAGTTCCTTCGTGGAATTAAACTTTTCCTTGATGCTCACTGATACTTTCTTTTTCATGTCTTCGTTTATAATTCAGGTTTCTTAGTTTTTTTTGGTTTTGGTTTTTGGTTTTTTTTTAAGGGGAAGGTTAGAAGAAGAGAATAGCAAGACTCTTCCAGCAAGGCTTTTCATGAAGGGTGAGCTGCGAAAGCGAAGCAGGCAGTGAGTCAGCATCCTCCATCCTCTCCTGCAGCCGAGCTGTTGCTGGGGTTACTGTCACAGGTGACAGAGCGGATCAGCCTTCCTGGTGTCCCCAGGCTGAGCGAGGACCTGTTTTTCCTAATATATCAAAGAAAAAAAAAAAAGCCAAGCACTGGGAAGGTCCCCCCTCCAAAGAAAGCCAAATTGGTTATATTGTCATTTTAGGCTTAGGGAAATGGAAAAGAGGAACGTGACGGCTTTTACTTTTGCTTTAGAGGTTGTGTAAGAAAAGTCATTTGAGAGAATCTTGCATTGTTGGCAGATCTCGTTCCTTATTATCAGCTTTTGCCAAAAAAGACTGTTGGTCAGCAAAATGAATGTGGCCCCTGGGGCACCCATGGGTGATGTCCAGGCAAGACTGTGTCACCCACCGCCCAGCATGGCACTGCCTGGTCCCAACGAGAGGGGTTAAGAAGACAAAAAACTGACTCATTTGCTACGCCGTTTTCCGTGTGTTTCTCCTTGCAAACACCCTGTGATACCAGGGGATTCCTGAGCAGGTTTTCAGGGTTTCTCGGACACAGGCTGCGCAAGAAGGGGGATCCCAGAGAAGAACTGCTGTAGCTAAAAAGCGGGAAACGTGCTTAAAAATAAATTACAGGGTTGAGCTGCAGGGCTCTGGTCTTTGAGTTCTCCTGCAGACTCCCCGTGATGCTGCACAGATTCCTTTGCTCCAAATTTTTGCTGGTTTGGGTTTCCCAGCTAGAAATGAAGCCTTTGCCTATCGGCTGGGAAGAGCTAAGGAGCTCCAGCTTTACCTGCAGGCTCCACAGATCTCCCAGCATCCGGACGTTACAGCTAAATGTGGATCTCCCAGCATCCAGATGTTACAGCTAAACCCAAACAAACTCACTGCCTGAGCTGGAAAACTGCAAGCCCTGTGCAAATGCCTCTCCCTTGCAGAAAATAACCCCCATATAATAACATTACAGCTGGAGAAGGGCTTTTTATAACAAACCAGTTCACAGCACTGGTGATCAAGGGTTAAACCGGCCATGAAGGTGGGGAGAGCAGACACAAAGGCCCTCAGGCAGGAGAGAATTTCCCCTGGATTGCCGGCTAGAAAGTGAATGATGACAATATTAGCACTTAATGCAGGGTGGGGTTTTTTTTTTTGGTGTTTCAAAGCACTATACAAACATTAACTAATTCACTTAAGCCAGGAAGCCAGGGCTGCAGTAATGTGTTTTGCCTGGTGACCTGTGCAAGTTTTAATTTTCTATTTAGCCGTTTCCTTTGAGAGTGAAAGCCCGAAGACCAAGGACCGTGTCGCTGGGGGACCCAGCTCACTGGAGCATCCTTGTCTTTGCAACGCAGCTTTCCCATTGCAGCCGGGCCGTAGACACCCTGTTTCTCTCCATCGCTTTATCCAACTCTAATGGCAGTTTGTTGGCTTCAGAAAAATTATACCACAGTGAGTTTGCTCCTGTGTTTGTTAGAAGGCATAAAGCGATGAGCTGTGGAAGGGGTTTCCTGTCCCCTCTCAGCTCTCCTACCCCGCGGGTTCCCCATTTTAACCACCAACAGTTTCACCTCCGGCAAAATCTGTCGTGTGATTTTGGTGCAAACCAGAGCCCTTCCTTGCTTTGGCTTTTTGGGTTAGCAGAGTCGCACCGGGGCTGTGGGCACCCAGAGCCGGGTCAGGCCCCCCCAGTCCCGCCAGCCCTTAGGGGACCGGGATGCTCTGGGGGCCAAGCCTGGTTCTCCAAGAGGTGGCTTGTCCCCAGGCTGAATGTATTGATGCTTGCGTTCCTGGTGCTAGCTCCTTGCTGGCACCACATTTGCTGAATGGTGGCTCTTCCCCAATGGTGCCAGAGACATGAGGCTGATGGAAGTCATAGAATCATAGAATCGCCTGGGTTGGAAGGGACCTTTCAGATCATCGAGTCCAACCATCAACCTAACTCTGACAAAATCCATCACTAACCCATATCTCTAAGAACTACATCTGCCTGGCTTTTAAATACCTCCAGGGATGGTGCCCCAACCACTTCCCTGGGCAGCCTGTTCCAATGCTTAATAAACCTTTCAGTGTAAAAATTTTTCCTAATTTTTCCTAAGTCATGTCCCACTTGAATACAACGTGATGCCGATGCCTCATCCCTCGTTCTTTGCTCCTGGACTGTGTCGATCAAACTCCTGCAAGCTCAAATTTCATCTCTCTCCTCTCTGACACAATGTTTGCTCAACCAGCAAATGAAAAGTCACAGAAAAATTGTGAGGATTGGGGAAAGGCGGAGAAATCCAAGAGACGAAACACAGTGTGAAAGTCCTTGCCTGCTTTCCAGACGGCGTTGCGGCTGTCACGGGGATCCTGTGCTCGGGTGAGACAGCTCTGTGCCCTTGATAAATCTCCTCCGTGCTCGGCTCCCACTGATCTAATTGCTGGGAGGCCGCGGTGCCTGGTGCCAGGGTGGAGGAGGGTTGAGGCAGGCTCCATCCCAGCTACCCAACACAGGAAAAATCACTTCATTTCTGTGATGCAATTTATTTTTCTGAATATAACAGGCTAAAAAGCGGGGGAAAAGGTGAAGAGTGCAGGTTCTAAAAATAAACATTTTAGTCTGTACAAGGCATGCTTTGTGGCACAGCGGTGACTTATAGGTTCTCCAGTATTTTCTGTGCAAAGCAAAATCGTATTAAAAGGAGCTCTTTGTGCAGCTGAAGGGAGTTAGACAGCAATTCACCCTGAGTATCTTGAGCATCCTCTGAAAACTCAACTTAAAATGCTATTGTGAAGAGACCGATCCTGCATTTTGGGGCAAACGGCTCCAGCCCCATTCCTTTAGAGGGAGAGCAGTGGCTGGGTTTGGTTGTAGGGGCTGATATTGAGAGTTTTCGCTGCCATGGGGTGACGTTGCGGTTCGCTCGGCTTAAGGAGGCTGCGAAGGCTGTGCCTGGCCTCGTGCTTCCTCGCTGGGTGACTGTCACCAACCCCAACCAGAAGTGACATCCATGGGATAAATTATTCAGGGGGTGAGCAGTCACTCCTCACCCGCGCCACGCTTTTTCCTGCCACAAATTGGGGGTTTTGCACCTTTACGCTGAGGCCGGGTCTGACTTGGCACCAATGTTCTCCCGGCATTGCCTGGAGTCCCCGAGGAGTCCCCTGGCTTTTCCTCCTCCCCGTCGCTGAAATCCCGGTCGTCTTCCCCTCCTGCGGACATTTTTGCCTTTGTAATGAAAACACAGTAACGTTGCCCTGTTGTCTCCCTGGATTTGTGGTTAAACTGCTTTGTCGATGTAATCTTATATCTTAATGACCAAATAACGGCGTGCAACAGGAGCTGCGTAAGAAGTCGCTGGGTATCATTTTGCTGTCATTGTGAAGGCCTTGGAACATGATCCCCATTACAGCGGAATTTGCATTAACATTGTTTGGCCACCATAATCCCACCCAGTTAATCACATTTTTAGGATATTAAAATAGGTCTAACTATATCCTGAGTTGTAACCCCTCGATCCTCAAAGGGTTGGATGGGATTTAGCTCAGGCAGCTCCGTTAAAGCCGACGGAGTCACCGAGCGAAATAACGGAGCGATGCAGAGTAACTTGGCTGATCCTTTTTAACCACCAAATCTTGTTCTTTGCTGGCCCAGTAATACTCTTGCTAAATCCACAGCTTTGTGGAAAAAAATATGAAAAATAGCTCCTGTCCATGCTCAGTTATTTTGGGTTAGCGGTTCAATTTTCATTTCCCCCCATCTATTAACTGTAATGACTGTTCTCTAAAGACGTGCTGCCTTCGGTAGCTGGACTGCAGCAGTCGGAGAGGATCCTGGGGTGTCTGGGGTGCTGTTGGGCTTGGTGCTAACATCCTCTTCAAGAGAGGCATCAGTTATCCCTGTGGAGCTCGCAGCAATGCTCTTCACCTGAGCTGAGGGCTCAGCAAGCCGCAGTATTCAGCCAGCATTGGATTTTCTTCCCTCTTCCAAATTTCAGTATCTTTCTCATTTTCTGCAACGATGAGTGCAGTGAAAGGCTTCTGGTGTAGGATTTAAATAGACTCTGGGTGGGAGGCGAGAAATATTCTCTTAATGTACAGATGAGAAACTGAGGCACGGAGAGATTGAAAGATTCACTCCACGACTGAGTTACACCCGGAGTCTGACTAAGACGAGGACAGGAATAGGGACTGTGTTAGAGCGCTAAATTCATCCTGGGAAATCGAGATTCAGTTCCCATCCCTCCTGCTGCTTCCCTGGGTGGCATCGGTGGAAATTACCCTTGATGTTACCCCAGAGGCGTAACCCTCATCGGATGCTTTTGTGGCTTGATGAGGAGATGAGATGAGATGCCTGATTGCTGGGAATGGGGTCGATGACCCCATCTCGGTGTACGTTGGGATAACAGCACGGCTCTCCTGGAAGGGCGTGAGCCTTGGGGACTGCGGGGATGCTCCCACCTCCTGTCTCTGCAAGGGAGAAGGTGAGGATGGCAGGACTGCTCAGCCTGGAGCTGGAAGTTGCATTGTTCAACTTATTCCTTAATTGCTGAGCAAATAATCGTAATTAAACCAGGGAAGGACCAGTTGAAGGCTCCAGGAAGGGCAAGCAGCTGAACCTGGCTGAAGCAGAGCAGGGTTAGAGCATCCATTTGTCTGTTTTAGCTGTATAATGCATGGATTGCTCCAAGTTAAGCTTGAAAAGTTGGGTTGATGCTGAACTGTTTATCTGATGCCAACAGTCCTCCGCAGCCCTGTCTGCAGAGGTTTCAGGCAGTGGTTAGTGACCCGAGTGACAACCTCGAGCCTTTGTCTGTAACGTTTGTCCATGTTACGGCTCTGAGCAGCAGAGGTAGAGCTCGTGTTTCCGAGACAAGAGGAGAAACCTCACCAGTGAGTTAATTCTGCGCTGCCTTGATGCAGCAGTTGGGGCTTTGCGTGTTCCCCACTGTGGGAGGAGGAACGATACATTTACAGTGCATTAAGGTATTATTGTAACAGCGTTTGCGCTGAAAGGTTTCTGATCCTCCAAAATAAAGAATAGCAGATTTGTCCCAGATTTATCAATGGAGGCAGGGTTCCCATTCAGACGGGAGGGAGGGGAGAGCGGGTGAGAGCCCGCTCGTTGCAGCAGCCGGCCTGTATGCCCTATGTCTCTGCCCAGCTGCCTGGTGCTAAGGGGGGACAAGGAGGGGGTTGGGGGGAGAAGGACAACCCCAAAAGGCTGCTTGAGAGGTGATGGGGTTCAGCAAGAAGGAGGCAAGGTTTCAAGGTGGAGGCAGGGTGCTAAGGCACCCTCTCTGGGTGTGCCTGTCTGGTATTCCTATGTCTGGGAATAGCTGAGGGTCAGGGTGAAGGTCCTGAGATGTTTTCTGCAGCCCATGTGCCCCCGGGGAGGGATGCTGGGGGGGGGTGTCCCCTTGTGGTCTGGATCTGACTGTGGGAAGAGGGAAGCTGTGTGTCCCCTCTGCTTGGAAATCTGCCCTGAGAAGGCCATTAAAGAGTGATGCTTGCTCTGCTTCTTTGTAGAAACCGCATCCGATGTTGTAGGTCAGCTTGTAGATCATTGCACAGGGGGATTTCTTAAATGGCCGTTAGGAATTAAACTAATTTGTTGAGACCAGATGCAGCAGAAGAGCTGGGTGAAAAAGTGGAGAGGAACTTGCAGAGGGAGGGCTGGGACATCTTGCATTTCACAGAAAAGCCACAGCCTTGAGGAGGAAGTTTGATGCTGCACCTCGCAAAGTGAGCTCCCAGCTTGCAGGAAAGCGCTGGCCGGGTTGGACATCGTGGAGATGTCCCTTCCCCTGCGGTTTTATTCCCCTGCCTCTGCCCTTGTGCTCAGGCCTCCTGGTTTTGGGACGTGACCTTGGCCACCTCTGTTGCTGCTTGACAAATCTGGGGCTCGGTGCAGTGCAAACCCCTCCGGGGAACACGCATCGGGCTGGCGGTGGCTGATGCCAAGCAGGAGGTGATGCTATTGCTGTATCCCCGATGCTGAACCAAACCTTGGCTGGGGACCTCACGAGAAGGAAGGAGCTGAGGGGACTTCACCAGGGAGGAGGTGATCTGTCCCTCCGGCCGCTCTCTGCCTGCTCGTCTGGCACAGCTTAATTGGCTTTGATAGGATTACTGGGAAGCAGCGGAGGAGTAAACAGGGCCAGGAGGCCACATGGTGCCTGGGGCCACCAGGCTGTAGCCCCTGGAGAAATCCTTTGAGCCAGCACGATGCCGGACCGAAGCTGCCCGGAGCTCAAGGGTTAATGTCTGCTGCTGTGTTGCAGCTGATGGGGGCTAAAGGCTTAATCCTCCTCCGGGTTTTAAGGGAAGGGCTTTTCCTAGCAGCATCCCAAAGGCCTGCGGCTCTCTCAGTAATTTCCGAAGAGTTTGCCCCTGACTGAGATCCAGAGGAAACTGTTGCAATTATGGAAGTTATGCCTTGTTGCCTCAAGCCTTTTGTCATCAATAAATGTTTATGGCTTAAAGCAGCCTTGTTTGTTTGCCTTAGACCAGATGACAGTGATTTATTGGCAGAAATCCGAGCAGAGGAAAGAGATGAGCCAGACAAATTTTTAAGTGCTACACACATGTATGTAGTGAGGAGATGATGATTATTTCATGATCATGAAACCTGTGGAAAATAGAGCCTCAAAATTGGATGTGAACTGTTTTTTCCAGGAATTTTTCTCAACCTACAAGAAACATGGGCAGCTCAAGGGTTAATGATGCTCCAGGGCTTTGCTTCCTGCTTTATCTGGGGTTTGGGATGTCTGGGAGATGCCTGTGTTGGAAAGGAGGAGTGGATGCTCTTGCTGGGAGCACATTGCTGATTAGCACTATTAATTGCCGTAGGAATGATGGGGGAGCAAGACTGGGGACACGTTGCCCCAACTCCCTCGTCCCAGGAGATCTGCAACCTCAAGCAAAATGGGACTCAAAAGTGGGGCTTAGAGCCAAGGATGGAGATGGCAACAAGAGACCTGTGTCCAGGTCTGGGGCAAGGTGACATGGCCTGGAAAGGAGTGTCCCTGCCTGTGATCACGAGTGAACATCTTCCAATGTCCACACCGAGCTGCTGCCTTACTGCTGGTGTGACAAACCCGTCGGTGGCCATGCGGCACCGGGAGATTGGTGGAGATGGAGGCAGAGCAGGCAGGTCAAGGCTGTGTTGGGTTAGGTCCCACAGCTGAGTCCACCTTTTCATTTGCAGGACCTTGCCGAGGCTCATTCCCCCAGGAAACCTCCCTGATTCCTAGTGGCAGAGGGGTTTTCCCCTCTGTCGGCAAAGAGGAAGATGGGCTTGGCTCTCTCAGACCACGTCCACTGTGTCAATCTGCCATTTACAGCTCTTACACCAGTATTTGTTGTTGTTCCCCTCCCAGGTTTGTATATTTTGTACAGCTTGTTTCTAATTTAAAGCATAAATAAGTTTGATCTTTTCTTCTGTTTTTTTCCCCCTACCTTCTGGAGGCTGTGATGGTTAAAAATAACCATGGTGATGAGCTACAGCGGGGCTGATGGAGGGGTTTTAACCTCCGTCGCGGCAGGACCACCCGGCCAGTGTGGGAACGGCAGCGTGGTCGCCCTTCTCGCCTCTCCCCGACCATCGTGGTCAGGCTTTTTCCCAAACTGGGAACTCCCTGAATTGCCTAAGCCCCGCTTGGCACGTGGCTGGGGATTAAAGCTCTTCTGCTGTTGGGGGGGTTTGGGAAAACAGGGACCCGTAGAGGGGCTGGGGAGAAGATGGGCACAGCCGAGCTGGGTGCAGGGATCACAGGTTGTCCCTAGTGCACATCTCCTGGGGACGGAGCATTTCCCAGCGCTGGGACCTGCAGAGGAGGCTTTTGCCTTAAAAAAAAATCCCATTTGACCAAAATTAAACTGTTTGCATAAGAAGATCAATTGAAGGGAAAAAAACAAAAAATTCAAAGCCAAATTTTGGCTTTCTTGCAGGAAAGTCTGAAATGCAGATTTGGGTTGAGACTGAAACTGCCTCGGTGGAGGGCTGGCTCGGCTTCGGTGCTCCATTTATTTTGCTGGGGGGATGCACGGGGACACATGTGTGCAAACACACACGTGTGCACACACAGACACACGCACAGGCACATGCACACTCTCTTCTATAGAGACACACGCTCTCTCTTCTATACAGAAAAAAAAAATCCCCAGCACTTCAGCCGAAACGCTGATTCAAAACAACTGTTGGTGGCTCCGGCGGCTGCTGTCTGCTTTCCATTACCCACAGCCCTGCTGCAGCTTGAAAACGGTGACTTGAAACAAACAGGCAAACCCCAAAATTAATAATAAAAATTACATTTCGCCTTCCCGGGGGAAGGGCAGAACACCCCCCCACC
>VWZL01002349.1:268240-296910 GCA_013396915.1 Stercorarius parasiticus | reverse complement strand
AGGGTGCTGAGGGTGCGGGGCAGGGCCGGGGGTGCTGGTGGGTGTCTCCGGGAGCGGTGACTGAGCGAGGCGGTGCCAGGGCTGGGGGCGGATTTTTTGAGAAGAGCCTCAGCTCTTCAGAGCAGCNGTGCGGCTCGACCAGCAGCCACCACAACCTGGGCTACACCGAGCAGCTGCCCGCCGCCGCCACCCAGCCGGTCCCCGACCAAGAGGAGGAAGAGGGTGAAGAAGGGGAGGAAGGCAACATGACCGTGGTGGGGGGCGGCGGAGACCCTTTGCTGGAAGAACCACAGCATCCTCATCCTTTGCTCGGGGGGGACTGCTACGATCACCCCGCAACTCCGGCCGCTGTCCCCGTTGGCCAGCCTGCAGGCAGTGGGGAGCATGAGTGCTGCGAGCGGGTGGTGATCAACATCTCGGGGTTGCGATTTGAGACCCAGCTGAAGACACTGGCTCAGTTCCCCGAGACGCTGCTGGGGGACCCACGCAAGAGGATGCGTTACTTCGACCCCCTCCGCAATGAGTATTTTTTCGACCGTAACCGTCCCAGCTTCGACGCCATCCTCTACTACTATCAGTCGGGTGGGCGCATCCGGCGACCCGTCAACGTCCCCATTGATATCTTCTCCGAGGAGATCCGCTTCTACCAGCTAGGGGAGGAGGCCATGGAGAAGTTTCGGGAGGATGAGGGTTTCATTCGGGAGGAGCAGCGGCCGCTTCCCGACAAGGAGTTTCAGCGTCAAGTGTGGCTCCTCTTCGAGTACCCCGAGAGCTCTGGACCGGCCCGAGGCATTGCCATCGTCTCAGTGCTGGTCATCCTAATCTCTATTGTCATCTTCTGCCTGGAGACCCTGCCTGAATTCAGGGATGACCACGACTATGAGGGAACTGGGGGGACCTTTGGGACGGGTGGTGGCCCTCTCCCACCTGATGTCTTCACCAACTCCTCGTCCTCAGCTGCTTCCATGGTGTCGTCCTTCACTGACCCTTTCTTTGTAGTGGAGACTTTGTGCATCATCTGGTTCTCCTTCGAGCTGCTGGTCCGCTTCTTTGCCTGCCCCAGCAAGGCCACCTTCTCCAAGAACATCATGAACATCATTGACATTGTGGCCATCATTCCCTACTTCATCACACTGGGCACTGAGCTGGCTGAGAGGCAAGGCAACGGCCAGCAAGCCATGTCCTTAGCCATCCTCAGAGTCATCCGACTGGTCAGGGTCTTCCGCATCTTCAAACTCTCCCGGCACTCCAAGGGGCTGCAGATCCTGGGGCAGACACTCAAGGCCAGCATGCGGGAGCTGGGCTTGCTCATCTTCTTCCTCTTCATCGGCGTCATCCTCTTCTCCAGCGCCGTCTACTTCGCAGAAGCCGATGACCCCAGTTCAGGTTTCAGTAGCATCCCCGATGCCTTCTGGTGGGCTGTGGTGACCATGACCACAGTGGGCTACGGGGACATGCACCCCATCACCATTGGAGGCAAGATTGTGGGGTCCCTCTGTGCCATTGCGGGGGTACTGACCATCGCTCTCCCCGTGCCTGTGATAGTCTCCAATTTCAACTATTTCTACCACAGGGAGACGGAAGGTGAGGAGCAAGCCCAATACATGCACGTCGGGAGCTGCCAGCATCTCTCGTCCAGCGAGGAGATGAGGAAGGCTCGCAGTAATTCCACCCTCAGCAAGTCCGAGTACATGGTGATCGAGGAAGGGGGAATCAACCACAGTGCATTCAAACAGGCTGCCTTTAAGACAGGCAACTGCACAACCACAAACAATCCCAACTGTGTGAACATCAAAAAGATCTTTACGGATGTTTAAAAACGCAAAACCAAACAAACAGCAACAAAAACTGAGGATGCGGTAAAAAAAATAATAACAATAATAATGCAAAGTGACTGTGTACTCGATGTTGTGTGGAACATGCACCATCGTCGGTCTGTGTGTGCCCTCGTTTTTATACGTTTATTTTTTTAGATCCTGCCTTTCTAAAGATCCAAAAAAAAAGAAACAAACAAAAAAGGATTTAAAATTCTGCGAAGAAGAGGACAGCTAAAGGGTAAAGAGAAGGAAGATGAAGACAAACCACACTCACCGTTGAAACAGGTGTTTGTTCTGCAACGTGTTGCAGGGCTGCTTTTGTTTTCTTGGTTTTGGGGACTTCTCGCTTTGCTCCTGAATTTCCTCCCCCCTCCCTAAAGGCAGCGTGTAGCTGATTTCCCTTCCATCACATAAGGTCACTTGTTGGATTAACAACCCCGGATTGGGTGGGGAGACGAGGAAAACATGTTGCAGAGTGGACTGGAAGGGGGTTGGGAGGAAATAACCATTTAATTTTGCAGAGAGTCTCTGTTACCACATTGTTAAATGACGCTTAATATTGAAACATGTGGTGTGCCATTACGGGCACATCACAGATTCCCTTTTCTCCCCCGTTAGATCGTTCATGAAATTCTAATCTGGTCAGAGACCGAGTGCAATCAATGCTGATTTAAATAGGAAAAAAAACCAAACCAAAAAGCCTTCGTTTTCTATCCTTAATTCCCTTCCCCTGCAACCCTATGGCATTATTTCATCCAACATCAAATTTGTGGCCATGCAGTGGGTCTGTGTGCGGGGAGGAGGGAGGCGAAAGGCAAAATGGAAGGGTTTCAGGAGCCGACAGTGCGCGGAGAGCGATGCCGGCGTGGACCGGGCGATGATGCAGGATCCGCGACGGGCTCCTCGCTGTGGCTGTGCAGCCTCCAACCCACCCAGCTGGAGACAAAGGGATATTTCCTCCTTTTTTTTTTTTTTTGCAATGCATTTGGGAGAGATGCAGCCGCTTATCGCAAGAAGATTAAAGTGGCGAACACGCCTTCCAGCGGAAGTCACTAATTCGGACTGGAGTGATGCAGTTGCCATGGCGACCCTGGTTTCCTGGGAAACCCCCAAAGGTTGTCATGGCATCCCTTCTCCCATCCCCCTTGGTCCTCGCTCTTCCCGCAAAAAAAACCCTTTCCAGATGGTTCCAGCCCCGTCATCCCGCAGGACACAGCTCTGCCCCGCTATGTGACCCCATCCCGGCACCCCCTTCCTTGGCCACGTCCCCCCCGCGGCTTCCCCTGTGCTGAATAAAGCAGCCGTAGGCAATAAGCACACCCCAAATCCAGCTCTGCCTCGCAGAGGAGCTCACACCTTGGCAGTGAAATTTGGGGATGGAGTCTCTCATCCTGGCAAACACGAGCGCCCGCTCCGCCGAGAACCACCCGGCCTTTTCCCCCAAACCCCGTGCGGAATGGCACAGAGCAGCCAGCGGGAAAGCTGGGCTGAGACACCCCGTCAGCTTTTTGAAAGGAGGGGGACAGATCTATACAAAGCAGGATTGAAAAGTAACCAAAAAAACCCCGCCGGGGGAAAATACACCGGCTTCATCTTTACGTGCGCACCAGGGGCCACGGGACATCTGATGGGATCAGGTGAGCTCTGCACGGGGTAGGGTTCAATAGCATCATAAAGTATTGTTGCTTTTTGGGGACAAACCTCATGTTTTCCACTGCTTAATTTTATTTTTCAGCTTACCCTGCGCTCTCTGGTGGCTTTGTGCACGTTAGGTAAAGTGGGATAACATCCTATAGCTTATATCTGCTTTTCACTTTGCTTTTTGGTGCTGTGCATAGGAGGAAAACCCCGCTACATTTTTGCAGCTGGATTTCTTCAATTCTGTGCTAAAAGGGTTATTTGGAGGGGTTTAATGCTTCGGTCCGACCCCTGCCATCAAAGCGGGCTGAAGGCAGGGCCTGGCTGCTCAGGCTTGAGTGCCTTGGCTCCAGCTCTGCTCTGTTTCACTGGGTTTTGGGTTAAATAAATGCAGATTCCTTCAAGGTAGTGTACTGCTGTTAAATACCTCCTACGACAAAGAGAGATTTGACCCCAACCTGAGCGAGTCACACCTTTCCCAAGTGTGTGCAAAGGGGGATTTGTCCCGAGAGATGCCGGCCATGCCGAAATCGGAATTTAGCTAGGATTTTACCTGGACTTTAAAGGATCAGGATAGTTTGTAACACTCTCCCCGAGCCTTGCCTTATCCCCAGTTAATAAAACCTTTATAACCAGGAAAACCAACAGAGCAGCTTCTCAGCTAATGGTATGTGACAGCTTTATTGGAGCTACTCCAGTTTTCACCAGCGCAGGATCTAACAAATGATCTTTATTAGGGAGATGCTGCGGAGCATCGTGGGAGGTAACAAACCTGGGATCCGTTGTCTGGGGTAACTGAGATCCCTGGTCTGGGAGAACCGGGAACACCCCAGTGTGCCTTTTCCCCAGGCTGAAATGTCATTTTTGCTACAAGCTCCCACTTTTTTATGGTTATTAACGCTTTCCCACACACCTATTCCTGAAAGGAGGATCTGAGTTTAAAAGCAGGGGAACCGGCCCTGCTCGGGAGAGTTTGCAGATGAGTTTTGTCTCTGCATTTTCTCTGTGGCAGCTGCACGGCGTACGGAAACCACATGTTCTCCTGGAAACGGTGCAGTATAATTTTCGGTTTCTCTGTCATCTAAAATAAGCAGAAACCTTGCAGGTTGTTAGTTTGCTTTCCTGACTACTCCCTGCTTTATTTTTGTAGCGGCAGAATAATTTCAAATGGATTTTACGGACAGTGAAAGATGCTGTATGGGAGAGGTGGCGAGGAAACCACTTCATCCACTGGAGTTTTGCTCCAGAAGTGAATGGTATCGCTGAAAAATAGAAAAGCCCTGCTGCTCTGTCTTTAAGATAACGTGGAAAAATGGGGGATATCCTTTCGATGCTCTGCCCCATTTCTGTCTGCCTCTTCCCTGTCTGTTGGGTACCACCTTCCGCTGTCTCGTTGGGTACCGTTCAGCAAGATAAATACTTTCTGTTACTGCACGGTCTGACGGCTTCTCTTAAACTGGCTGCCGCGTGCCTTGTGCCAGGAACTGGAGAGACAAATCGCTGAAAGATTGCTCTCTTTGCAGCCAGCTGCTTATTTAACTTACTTTGCTCTCTTGCAGTGTGCCTCCTATTAGGACTTAGGGCTGTTTTAACAGTCACTGGGGAGTTAAAGATGAGCCTCAGCCTTTGCAGTGTGTTGGACTCGGCTGTTTCTAATGTGCTTAGAGGGGGCAGCATTAGGAGATCAGCGTTAGCCGCTGCTGTCTGGCAGCCTGCTGCGAAGCCTTCCCAAGGCAAGGCGAAGGGCTTGCCTAGACTCAGCTTATTGCATTAAATGGAGGAAAGTGCATTACGGAAAGCTGCCGGCTGACATTTAAGATCCCGCAGAAAGCAAGCAGGGGAAAGAAAGGCTGTGTCCCCAGGTAGTCCCCGGCATGGGCTCCCCGGCTTGTCGCCTGCATGTGTGGCGTGGCAGTGATGCTCTCTGAAATGTCCTCCTCCTCCCCCCCTCTCCTTCCTACCTGTCATCTGGGAGACAAAGTGACATTGCTGGCATCCAAGGATGGGAGCAAGGACGGGAGCAGGCAGCTCCTGCCCAGGGGACACAGACCTGAGAGGCCATAGCTGTCTCCCCATATGCTTTATGTATTCGGTTTATGTGGGGGCACTGGGTGATACGGAGCCCTGTACGGCCTCCTGCCTCCTTTCCTAGGGTCATTTCCCTTTCCCTCTGCCTGTATTTTAGGACCTGTTTCCTTCCCGTTTCATGCCTGGATGCTACCTCGAAACACATCCTTGGTACAGGGGGATGCAGGGGCCAGGCAGCCACCCCAGCCCTGGCTCCTCCGCTCGGTACTTTGACACTGTCACCTTTTTCTCCTGCTTATTTGCCCTGTTTTGTGTGTGTTTTCAGGCCTGAACTCTTCTAAAAAGATTCTGTTGTTCTCCAGCACAATAGATGCCCTTTGGGTGCTTGGGGTGGCCAGAGGAGCGGAGCAGTATCCATCCCACCCCATGTGTGGACACAAACAAGGGCTGGGGATATCTCCTTCCTCCGAGAGGGTTAAATTTCTTTCTGGGCAATTGTTCCTGCTCCGTCACTTGACAAAAGAAGACGGGTTTTGTTTTTAAGCCCCAGTTTATGGACAGTTAAGAGGAGGCAAAGGGCGGGCAAGTGGCTTCCCCAGCAGAAGGGAAGGAGCCACCCAGAGCCCGTGGGCTGCGGAGGGGTCTCCTGGCAGAGCCGTAGCGCAGGGAGAGGGTCTCCTGCAGGCGTTGGTGTGTACGGAGAGCATTCTGTGTGAAATCTGTTTAATTGTGTAGTTTGGAGCCCTCTTCCTGCCAAGCTTTTAAAATATGCATATCTTGGTGAGAGCACATGGAGGCTTCCATCGCAGCCTGATGGAAGGCAGGGCCTTTTTTTCCCCTTTTTTAAATGCTTGAACAAGCGATCTCTGGGCAGGCTGCAAACCTGCGAGTGCAAACAGACAAATAAGATTTAAATGCGACTCATTTTGCCCTTCGGCCTCAATTGCTGCGTGTACCGGGAAGGAGAGCTCAGACCACTGTCATCCTCTTGCAAAGGCAGTCGTATGGGCGATGGGCGCAGGGAAATAGGGGACTTTCTGGACATTATAGGATGCTGTGGGCAGGGCAATGTCCTATAAATTGTCTCCTTTGCTGCTACGGAGCTGGAACTGTGGTTCTGCACCCATAGTCTGAATGGGGTGCCTGGCTCTGCTTTTGGGGGGTGTGTTAAGGATGGGATGCTGCTGCCTTTCCCTGTTTCCCTGAGTGCTGTTTTCGTGGCAGAGGCTGCACTAACTCAGCCCGATGGGTGCTGTGCTGCGCGTGCTGGGTTCCCGTGCCAGATGTGGGTTTCAGGGTTTGAGCATGGAGGCCTGGAGCTTCTCTGGCGGGAGGGTTCCCTTGGGAAGAGCTGCAGGACTGTGGTCATCGCTGCTCTGACAGGGACATTTTGGGGATGTTTCGGGGCGGGGGCCTCGAGATGCCTCATCCCTGCCAGGCATCGTTTCTCTGGCAGTGGGAGGGTTTTGGCTTCATTTTGGGGGATGGTGATAGAGGTTTTTCTTAGGGCACATACAGGACTGGGATGAGGAGGGGGCAGAGCCCTCCCATGGTGGGGGACACCTTCGCTGCTGGGGGGAGCCCCGCAGAGCAGCCCCAGCCCCATCTCCGCAGCATCTGGCTCTTGCCCCGGCTGAAGCTCTCCCGGCTCTGCTGTGGTTGAGCCCTGGACACAATCGAGACCTTTTACTCCTGTACTTGGCTTCTCCAACAGGAAAATGAGTAATGGTGTCTCCGTCAAAGCGATATTCATCCCACCTGGTGGGACACGTGTTTGCTGCTCTGCGCTGGGAAGGCGCCAGGGCTCCTGCTCTTTCTAACCCGGCAGATCCCAATTTTTGCTCATGAGAACCGTACTCCTTGCGGAAGATGGATGTGCACAGCGTCCCACGCTGCCCTTGTAGCTGGAGCCCTTTTATCCCCGCTGCCGGCAAAACAGCCACAAACGCTCTGAGAAAATCCCCCGCGACCCCCCGTGTGCTTTTCCTTCCACGAACAAGGCGCTGCTTTATGAGACCCCCAAGTTTCCGGATCTGTCTGTGGCTCATCACCACCCAGAGCCTGAATTTTCGGCGCTGAGGATGCTCTGCAGCAGGGCAGGGAAACCTTCACGCATGAACCTCCCTGCAGGGCACCGTCAGTTTTCTCCTTCTTATGAACCAGGACACGCTCAAGTAAATTAAAACCTGTCTCCTATCTCGTTCAGCTTGTCATTCGAGTTAGGAGTAGCTAAAACACTTCATGATCCCTGGTCTTCCCTTAGTCATAACGGGAATAGTCGTTACCTAACCGCGCTGCACACTAATATTAAGACCCCTGGCTCAGCGATGCCGACAGCAGCACGCACTGCTGGGTTGGTTTAGGAATGATTCATTTCCTTAAGACTTGTAATTCAGATGCTGTTCTGAGCGTGGTTAAGCTCTGTCGTGTCTATTGCTTTTCTGCAGTTGTGCTTCATTTTTAGCATCTTTAACACACGCTGGGTGGGAAGACTTGGTTTGGATGCATGGCTCGCACGACTGGATTAGCGAGTGGCTATCTCTGCTCTCGCTGGCAAGGATGCGGAGTGCAGTCGGTTTTATTTTGATGCTGACCAGCACCAGCTGCTTTGCTTTGCTTCCTCCGAAGCACCGTCATGGATAGATAACGGAAAATCCTTTGGGGTTGTGTCATGGTGGAAGCGCCGGAGGCTCAGCCTCTGCAGGGGCAGCGGGGTCTGTGCTCAGGGTCTTGCTGTCCCAGGAAGCTAAAATTGCAATGGAGCATGTACAGGATGAACACACACTTTGCAAAGGGCTTTTGGCATTTGCGGAGATGTGTTTGCTGTTGAACTCGGTTGCAATAAATTAGCTGAGTGCTATGCGGGGTTGGACCAGGGGGGGATGCTGAGCTGCCCAGGGGGGATTTTGGTGTGGAGTTGGTTCATGACAACGTGCATCCCTGCATTCCTGGCCCGGAGGATGGAAGTACGGTGATGTGTGCTGGGTGCTTGCTGTCACCCTGCTGGGTGGTTTTGGGCAGTTCATCTCCTCCAGGCCTCAGTTTCCCCATCTGTAAATGACGCTGAGCAGCTTCAGTAAGTGCTTGGAAATGCAGCGATGAAACATGCTGTGGGAGGAAGAGGCAGTTTTGAAACACAGAGCAAGAAGTAAAGAATTCTCCAAAGGCTTTATGGAGTTCAGCTTGCTTGAAGCTTGCAGAGCCTGCAGACCCTGCCCCTGATACCCCATTACTTGCAGGTATTTCCCCCAGCTGGAGGGAAGCCCAGGGTTTCACCCACCTTCCCAGGGATGCCAGCTCTGCCCTACGGCTCCCCTTCCCATAACCATCCTCCTCCCCTCCGGTTTCTTCACTCTGCATCTTTACCATTTTTCCATCCTTTCTCCTGAAATCTCTGTGCATTTATAGTCGAAATCCCTCTCCTCCCTCCTCGCTGGTCTCTGCTTTGAGCTGCCACCGCAGCTTGGTACCGATTCGAACCTCAGGCTGTCACAGCAGGTCAAAAATGAGATGTAGGAAGTTTGGGCTTAAACGGAACCTGCCTGCTGCAAATTTGAGCTTGCAGGAGGGATGGAAGGGAGTTTGCTGTGAGCTGGCGGTAGCATTGCAGGGCAGAGGGGTTTCCTACATCTCTGCATGGGCATCGGTGGATGCTGGCACCCAGCGCTTGTGCTTTACACTTCGGGTGCCTGAATTGTGTTTGGCAGTTCAGAAATCTCCTAATTAAAGGTGGAAATCTTTCTGCTGCATCTGAAACAAGCCTGGGCTGTTCTCTCCCGGGGCTGGAAACCTTTCAGCCAGATCTCTCCCATCCTGGTTGCAAAACCCTCTGAGAAAGCAAAGCAATGCGCAAGGAGATGCGAACCAGTGAACGGGACCTGGGTTTGGCTGGTTTTCTGGCTTGTGATATCTCCTGGAAATTGGCTTTATTGCTCCATTTTCTTAACCAAGCTGTCATGCAGCTCCCTTAGAGGAGAGAATTACACAAGCATTTACCTTTATCAGCCAAACGTGGAACTCGGTAAGAAGAGATATCAAGTTAACGTGATAAGATCTGTTTTTCGTAACCCTGCGTTGATTGGCATCAATTATATCTTCCTCTTTAATTCTGTATTAAGACTCTCAGCCATTCCAGCATATTGTTTGGGATCAGCGACAGATGGCCAGACCCATCATTTTGCAGGTCGCTTTGTTTATCCCTTAAAAAATTGGCCCAACAGGAGCTGTTTTCCAGTCCTCTGGATTTCCACCAGGCTTAAGAGATAGTCAAGACTTGCAGTCTCACGAGCTGCTTCGCCAGCTCCGAATGCTTGGATACAAGTTATTTGGCTCGGCTGATTTAAAAACATATAATTTTTGTGGTTGCTGTGTAATATCCTCTGTTTCTCTTGGAGTGGAGAGGATTTCATCACCCCCATATGATGGGAATACATCTGGATCCCTTCAGGAGCTGGAGCAGCGATATCTCCTGAATGCTCCTGACTCCTCACTCCCACTGCTGTTCTTGCTGAATTCGGTGAAATAACGTCATCGTTAGGCTGAGGATTTGGGGTTTCTTTCTACAAGGGCAAGGATACAGCCTGAAAAGGCCCCAGGGTACCCCAAAGCACTGGATTATTTGCCAGGTTTGAGAAAATTACTATTTACCACTTAATCTGCAGAGCCCCAACTCTGCCATCCCCTTCTCAGTCAAACCAATGGTATTCCTGGGTCATGCCGGGCTGAAGGTGCTATTGGGGTTTTATTTGTGTAATACTCCAGTGATGCTTGAGGATGCCGGCAGTTTGACTATTGCTTTGCAAAAAAAGCAGGAGCCCTTCCCTGCTGGAAGGTGGGAGGGGGGTGTAATCCCCCCAGCAAGCCCAGTCCAATAAAGCAGAAACCCCAGTTAGCTTTAAGCCCATGACTAGTCCTCCTGGCACTTCAAGATAAGCCGGTGCTTGAATAACCAGCTGGTCTGAGACCCTTGCAAGGAGCACTAAGCCCCTCTGGTAGCTTATTTTCCCCCGAGTGTGGCGCTGCCTTGCAAGGAGATCTTTGCTTCTTGTGGGAAATCCCCTCCTCGCTCCTTTCTCTGCCTGCTTTTAGCATGCCTCCAACAGCCTCCCTGCAACAGCCTCCCTGCAACAGTCTCCCTGCCACAGCCTCCCTGACACAGCCTCCCTGACACAGCCTCCCTGCAACATCAGACCTACAGCATCAGCCCTACAACAGCCTCCCTGCAACAGCATCCCTGCAACAGTCTCCCTGCAACAGCATCCCTACAACAGCCTCCCTGCAACAGCATCCCTGCAACATCCCTGCCACAGCCTCCCTGCAACATCAGACCTACAGCATCAGCCGTACAACAGCCTCCCTGCAACAGTCTCCCTGCCACAGCCTCCCTGCAGCAGTCTCCCTGCAACAGCCTCCCTGCCACAGTCTCCCTGCAACAGCCTCCCTGCCACAGCCTCCCTGACACAGCCTCCCTGCAACATCAGCCCTGCAACATCCAGAGAGCAGGTCTCACCCTGCTATTTGGGTTTTATTTGTGTAATACTCCAGCAATGCTTGAGGATGCCGGCGGTTTGACCATTACTTTGCAAAAGAAGCAGGAGCCCTTCCCTTCCTGGCTGCATGGATCCTATCCCATCTTGCTTATCTCCATCCTGACTCTCCCTTTGGGGAAAACAGGCTCATTTTGGGGGATGAGCTGGGACCTGGCAGGTCCTGGTGCATTAGGCTGGGCTCTGAACCATGAATATGGATCCTTCCTACCCTTGTCTCATCACCGGCTGCTAATGAAGCATCCGGCTCACGTAATCTGATTTGGTGGTAGTGCTCATCTTATTAGTGTGCACCACACACTGCTTTTAATATAGTTAATGAACCTCGCTATAGGAAGCTTTACTAATTCCCACTTGAAAAATCACCGCGAAAAGGGACAGAATTTGGGGGGGAGGGAATCCCGCTGACTTGCACGGGGCTTAAACCCTTGGGAAATTTGTCCGTGCCGCATCCGCAGGCAGGTGCAGAGCCCGGGACGCGGCGTGGTGGGAGGTGGGATGCTCCGAACTAAAGGCAGAGTGTATGATCTCTGAAAACGAGAGGGATGTAAGCAGATGCGTGAAGTTTCTAAGAATTTCAGTGTCTTAAAGACAGAGCAGAGCATCTCACTGTATTAAAATAGGAGTCAGGATGAGTCCATGCTTCAAGCCGACTTGTTGCAATACCGGCTGGGTTCGTGCCCTCCAGAGGCTCGGCAGCTCCGGCACCCCAGAGGCTGGGGGATTTCTTTTTGCCCTTTCTAGACACCTCCATCCCCGCATCAAAACGGGGTCTCTGGTTTGAGCTCTCAGGAGCGACTCCATGGTCCGAGCGCTGGATGTGGGATCAGCCCTGGCTCCTGCCATCCCCTGTATCGGATTTATAAGATCAAGCAATTGCTTAATACCATGTGAATTATATTGGGTCGGAACAAACACGGCTTGATTAAGATAAAAACATGATGAGGAAAACCCATTTTGTGCTAATTATTCTGGATTTGGAACTTGCCATTAATGTGAGATAATAGTTAGTAACTGGAATATATTTAATGAATCTTTTTTCTATCTTTAGCTCGCTGTAGACTGCGTTGCATTTAGTCCATTAAACAATCTTAATGAGCAAATTTTCACTTTTTTTGTTGGTGGGGAAGGGGGATGTGAAGTTGTCTGAGGGGACCGATGTGCAACATTTATTCTACTTTGCCTCGAAAAAAAAATAATAACCTGTTGCTTGTTTTCCAAACCAGGCTGTGCATAAAAGCGGTTCTTTGCTCTGCCCAACAGATAACAGAAGAAGTTTCAAAATTAAGACCTTCAGGACTGTGTTGAGAAATAAAACGTCTCCAAGGAAATGGCAAACATCATGGACACTGGTGACTGATGCTGCTGTGGACCCGACCGACGGAGGGTCTGTCCTCCCCACTTAAACCCATTTCATATTTCATATATATCGATGAAATATTTGCCACGTTATCTGTGTTTTCTAACAAGTGCATTATGTAGAAGGCTGGAAGTTTATCTTCAAATCATGTGCAATATAACCAGACTGAACAAAGCCAGGAAAAAGGAGGAGGGGAGGTGGAAATCGTTTGGACATTATTCCAATCTCTCTTTTTTTTTATTTTTTAAAAAATATCTCTCGAAAGATTAAGCAATCAGAAAGGAAACGTTAACCAGAGCTGCTAATAAGCAGTCCAAGTGTTTCGCTTGGGGTGGGAGGGAGATGGGGGAAATTCGGTTGCTCTCATGGTTCCCTGTTGAAGGACATGGGCTGTTTTTGGCACTGGGATACGAATAATTTCTGTTCCATTTTTCTGATTTTCCTGTAAATGCTCTTTATGAGTAGGTATGTGCTGCACCAAAGGCTGTGATTTATTTTAAGCTCTTATTAAGAAAGTAACGTCGCTGCCGATGCTGAGGAACACAGTGTCAAACACTCAACAAGTTGTGCCTTGCTTTCAGGATCACTCCACGAAAAACTAAGGAAAAATGGAATTTCCAGGGGTGGAAAAGGTATAAAACCCAATCCTGGCGGGTCGTGCCCCTGCTTCATTTCATGAGAGCCCGCGTGCCCTTCTCTGCTGTTCCACAGCACTTGAACCCCGAGGGAATATTATAGTATAGTATTGCTAATACTCTAATAAATGGGGAGTCCATCGCTCCTTTGCCTGTCGCTGTTGCATTTTGCAGGCTGGTTTGTTTTTTTTTTTTGGCAGGTTAGGAGCTGTGGTCTGCCCGCAATGGGCTGCAGAGCTGTTAATCTATAACCTCCCAGCATTTCCTAGGACCGAATGGGTAAATATCAGCCCGGTGCAATGGGATAAATCATCTGCGAAGGGATAAGTGGTCTGCGAAGGTATAAATTGTCTGCAATAGCATAAATGCAAACGGCAAAGGGGTGGATGGTCTCTCCTGCTTCTGGCTTTCCCGTCTTGCCCCAGCCTCATCCACCTCGGCATGCTCGCTCCATCCCAGCCTTGAGACTAAAACCCGCCCGGCACATACTCCATTGGAAGACCAAGGTGATACTTGCAACAAGCGAAAATAAAGTCAGTGAGACTTGGTGAGCACGGGAACCTCTGTGTCTGCATTGCAGTAATTCACTGGGGATGGTTTGGGGAATGTTACTTTGGACTGGTCCAAGTGAAGAGAGCTGGAGCTCGCTCCGAAGCGGAGGATGCTCAAAGCAAGGTAACGGGAGACAAAATCATTAGGTGTGTGAAGCAGACTCTTGAATTCATGCTGCTGATTGCTTTGTGTCCGTGTCCAAGGACAAGTCTGGAAGTCCCCTGGTATACCTGGAAAGGGGAGCCAGGACCACTCGGCCTGGAGGGCAGCACCAAAACCGGGATCCTTCACCGAGCAGAGCTATTTACCTGCATTTTAAACCTGATCCTGGGCAGGAAATGGTGAGCATCCCCAGGAGACAGATGTGGGATGCTTTGAGGTACAACCCAAGTGAGGATGCATTTAAAAATAAACACCCTACCTGGAAGAAAGGCTCTGAAATGGGAAAGCTCAGGGGAATATCGGTGGCAAAGCAACTGGCTGCCTGTACCCCATATCTCTCCTTGCCGAAGAGCTTTGAAGACAGGTGAAACCCAAGTGGATTTCTGAGCCATTGTTCAGTGCTGGGATCGCTCTGGACCTGTCTGTAGGTCAGCAGAAGAAGTCTAAGCCCCACATGCAAACTTCAGCTGAAATTAGGATTGAGAAATTCCCTTAACTGTGGGGCAATGATGTGGTTCTTAAAGGAATGCATCGACTTTGGTGAGGTTGCACTTATTTTGTTTGGTTTTTCAATACTGATAATTTCTTAGCTTGAATTCTGCCTCCTGTCATGGCATCGTTGGTGATGGACACCTTGTTCATGGGAGTAGGACTTTGGGCTCCCAAAGACAGAAGTCTCTGGGGCTCTGCATAGGTGTGGGCTGGGGAGAATGGGCTGAGGTGGCGAGAAAAGAAATAAAAGTGAAAAAAGCAGCAGTTTTAGTGAAAGCTGTATTGCTCACCTTGGGGAATGAAGAGCGAGTGTGGATCTGACCCTTAGTAGGACATTGCTCCTTGGGCTTGTTTGCATTTATTCCCAGCATGGTAGAAACCCTGTGTCCATGGAGCTGTTGAGAAATGAGTGAGTTTATCGCGGTTTTTGCAGGACGAGGCACAGAGGGAGGTGGGCTGGGGACCAGGACTGCTGGAAGAGCCCGAGGAGCAGGTCCCCGAGCTCATGGGGATGAGCTGAGGGTGCCAGGGCTGGACAGAGGGATGCCGGGGAATCGCAGAGGTGAAGGACCCCATGGTGTGAAATCAATCCGTTGTGAAAGCCATCTGCATAAATTAAAGCTAATTGGAGCGGTGGCTCTCATTAACTTCTCCTTTGGCCACGCCCTGCCCCGAGGCCAGCCTGTGGTGGGGTAGGGAGAGGTTGCTCCTCCGTGGGATCCTCCAGCAAATTGCTCTGCCGGCAAATCCCCGGGGATCTGGCAGTAACTGTGGCACCGCCGCAGCTGGAGCGGTCTGAGGATGGGCTGGCAGAGCTTTTTGAGTCGTGGCCGACTGGGTCTTAACGTGGCACAGCCAAAACCCACCTCCCAGGCATCCATCCCATCTCCTGCCGAGGGGAGCTGTGTCCCCACCCCCGCATCCCCCGGGGCTGTCTCATCCTGCAGCTCCCCAGCACCAAAATTAATTAATGCTCAGACCATAAATAGTCTGAGACCTTAAAAAGACCCCTTAAAAAAGACAATTAAAAGTCCCCAGTGTTTGGGGAGTGAAGGCTGAGCCTGTTTCCACCACTGGGAACCCCAAATAACCAAGCCGTGGGTCCTTCCCCATTGCCATGGATGGAGATACCAGCAGGCTAGGCGAGATGGGGCTGGGCTTTTCTGGGGAGGTTTCACCTCCAAAACCACTAAGGAGCTGCAAAATATATTTGTTTTCATCCTTCCCTGCAGCGTGACGGGTTCGTAGCGTGCTCTTGAGGCTGCAAAAGAGATTGAACAAAAGCTTTAGCAACTCTGACATTGGGAGGGACTGACCCAGAAAGCATTCTTCTACCATGCTGGTGGTTTTGGGGTGCAAACAGCCAAAGCACCTACTGAAGGTCGGATCCAGCATCCCCCCACAGCCCCGCAGACAGCCCCGGGTTGCCCGCGGGGGTAGCGGCACATTAACAGGAGGAGAATCGATTTTCTGGATTGCCACACAGACCTGGATCTTGGGAAGCCCTGGTCCCAAAGGTGTTAAATTTAGTTTCTTTTGGAACATGATCTAGTAGCCCTTAAAATGGGGGATAGAATGTATCAGTACTAAAGTTATTTTTATTTTTCACCGGTGTTACAAGAGAGCTTTTTTATGGCATGTGTGTATGTAACATAATTATACCTCGTCTGTTTTCAATAGCCACTTTGTTAAAGCGTCTCTCTGTTACGGTTCAAAAGGTGTATTTTGACAAGCAAAGGGATGGGAAAAACCAGATCCCTTCGCCCGTCGGGGCTGGTGGGTCCCAGCGGTGCCGCCTCTGGCAGCAGAAATGCCGGTTCCCGGAGCAGCGCTCAGCCCGTGGCCGCTCTGCTCCCCCCGGCCAGCACCGAACCCACCCCATGGACATCTCGCACTGATGACAATCTTGCCAAATTTCAACCTCTTCTCGGTATTGTACATAACCGGCGTTGATGATGTTGCTCCGTGCTGTTGGGTTTCTTTTGCTTGGTTGCTGAGCCAGCTAATTGTTAATGTGCTTTTTCAAAATAATTGAGAGTTTGATAGTCTTTAACTGTCAGTCCGGTATATTAATCTATGTTGCCATGACTCTGACTCTAGCCTTGTGCGTTTTAAAGATAACCATCGTATTGGGACAGCCGTGTCGAGATGTCATTTGGAGCGGAGGACTGGATTTGGCAAGAGAAGACAAATTAAAAATGTATCCAGTCGATTAAAAAAACAAAAAAGGCAGTGATTTAATGACGGCTGACATCAAGAGAAGATCCAAAAAATAGCGTGCATTGATTCCCATAATCATCCGAACACAGGCTGCTCATCTTTATTCATAGCCCTTCAAAGCTGTGCTCGGAGATGCTGAGAGCATCTTGGAGATGCGTGCGTTAGACGTGCTCTTTAGACGCTGAACACGTAGACGTTCCTCCTCTGTGCCCAGCACAGCTGCCGTCCCCGGCGAACACTGTGCCCCATTCCTTCCCCTTTTTAATTTTAGGGTGCAATTAAAGGGATGAGAGTCTGCCGTTGGGTCTGTCCTGGTGGATAAGGCGGAAAATCAGATGTGGGGAGCTCGGCTGGTATAGGGTCGTGTAAACCCACCTGTTTTAAGAACAAGTTTTAAGATGTTTTAAGAAGACAGCAAAATTGGAAAGCAAAATATCTCAAAAAGGGGTTAAGGGCACTAAGGAAGGCTCAGTGGGGAGAGCAGATGGGATGGGACTTAGCGGCGTGGCTGGAGGAGGCTTTCAGAGACGGCGTATAACAGGCTGCTTGGCTTGCCCTGCTAGATTTGGGGAAAAAAATCGGGATTCCTGCGGTCCCGTCCTGGCCTCCAGCCTCTTTTCACAGGTGCTGGTGAAAACCGTGCAATATGAACGTCTCAGAAACCAGCCTTCCAGCTCCCCGGAGGCTTTAATTACGCACACACTTGGACGTTTTCTGAGACAGATGTTCAAGTGCTGTTATTGCTACTGAATCCTTTTAAAATTAAGGAATTTGTGGGATAGCGTTTTTCTCCCCTAAAAAGCTTTGGGGGCCGGTGTGCTCCCCACTCTCTGGCTTTTCTTTCCCTTGCAGAGTCAGACGGAATGTTCTCCCTTGAGCTGAGGCTAAAGCCAAGGGGCAGCCCTGGGTGAATTAAATTACCCAGCTCTGTGATCCCCCTATTTTCATCCCCCAGCCTCTGATACAGGTAAATCATGTTTCTTTTTCACGGTTTTTCTGCCTTCTCCAAGATAACATCATCTGTGCATCTTTAAAACGGATGGTCTGAGATACCGCTGTCACCGACAGGTGCTTTCCATAACACATCAGCTCTCTGACCGTTGCAAGGCCAGGCCACCGATGCATTTTAAATGCATCACTCCTGTTCCTAAGGATGATTTTGGAGCAGGGCAATTTATCTGGCAATACACAAGTCATTGATAGAGCTGGACTTGCATGTAGAATTGTATTAAGGGGAAACGTAGCCAGGAAAGTGTAAACCAGTGCCTGCAATAGGGCAGTTTTAACACAAAATGATGTGCTTGTTGCCATGTCCCTTGTGCTGCCATTAGTATTGTCATGGTTTGGGCTGGATTGGCCAATGGCCTCAAACCAGGACAGGTATATTGGTTATGGGACTTGGTTATTCAAATTACCATAGAATCATGGAATGGTTTGGGTTGGAAGGGAGCTTAAAGTCCACCCAGTGGCACCCCCTGCCCTGGGCAGGGACACCTCCCACCAGCCCAGGTTGCTCCAAGCCCCGTCCAACCTGGCCTTGAACCCCTCCAGGGATGGGGCAGCCACAGCTTCTCTGGGCAACCTGGGCCGGGGGCTCACCACCCTCACAGCCAAGAGTTTCTTCCCCATATCTAAATTTTTCCTCTTCCAGTTGGAAGCCATTCCCCCTCGTCCTATCACCACATGCCCTTGTAAAAAGTCCCTCCCCAGCTTTCTTGTAGGCTCAAGTCTTGCAGGAAAATCACCTTCATTGCTGAAGGTCAGATATTCCCATGGCTGAATTTAGCATCTTTCAAGGAGAACGGACTCTTAATTCATCACCTGAGGTCCCAAAATATTGGAAATGGGGGATGTTACATCGACCATCACCCTCCAGCACGGGAGCGGCTCATGTTTCTTAATTTCCCATCCTTTACTATGCAACTGATTTTCACGGTATCTTCCTGGGACGGAGATGGCTGGATATAATTTTGACTTTGCTTTCCCTCCTCTGCCTACGCAGCTGGGTAATACTGAAATGTTCCCATGACTGTCTCAACTGGAACAGGCGTTGGGTATGTTTGAACAGTGAAATATTGCCTTGCGACATTCAGCGTATCAGACTGAAAAACTAAAGCCTTCGCTACACGAAGGCTGAATCCTGACTAATTCGGTGCCACAGAAACGACGCAGTTTTGGCCTGGAGATGTAAAGCGCAGTCTTGTTACTCGGAGTTCGTTTTAAACTCTGGTTTTTGCCGGTGAGCTGTGTTGCAATTGTTTAAACTTGTTCTTTTGATACCAGTCTGATGCTAAAACAAGCTGCTGCATCCCATCGTCCTGGTGACCTCCACCGCGGTGTGGGCCTTGTGTTCACTTACCAGTAAAAGAAGTGATTTTTGGGGGTTTTTTTGGTTGCGTGATTTTTTTACCTGATGTTGAATTTATTTTTTTAATGTTTTGTTTTTTTTTTTCATTAGAACTCAAAACTGTTATTTCATACGCAAAGTTCAATAAAATGGCTGAAACATGCAGCGGGTGGCATTTGGAACCAAAATGGGCCGGAGGGGAGATGTTGGGGATGGGAAGGATGGTGCAAGGATGAGGGTTGAGGTGCATCCTCTGGGTGAACTCGTTCTTCAGGATGAAATAAGCTGAAATTTAATGTCGTTCTCAGGAGTAAAATTTACTCCATTAGAGAAATAAAATCTTGGGCTAAAATCTGCACATTTCCAGCGTCCCAACCAGCTGCCTGGAGAGCTGCGCGCTCTTTATAGATTGAAGAAGCTCCAGGCAAACCCTTGAAATTTTAATTATAAATGTCACAAGAAGGGATGTCACTGGCGATGCTTTGGCAAAGCGGAGGTGCTGGCTCCGGAGCTGAAGGAGCGAATGTGGCCAAATCATGTCAGAGCGGTTTTTTAGGTTACCAGTTGTCTTAAAAATATCAAATAGTGAGAATGGAAAAAGAAGTTAGGATTTTACAAGCCACGTTTAATCGGCAGCAGCTGTGAGCGATCTCACCCCTGCACTCCCACAGCCCCTGAGGAGAGGATTTCCAAGAGCAGCTGAAAACTGGAGACTTTTGCTGGTTCCTTTTGCTTCTAAATCACCTGTTTCTGGTATTTGCAGATTTCCTTTAAAAAGCAAGATGCGCATTCCTGGCTTGGAGAAAGCAGCTGAAGACGGCGAAGCGAGCAGACGTTTTTGCGAATCCCATTCCTAGGACTGAGATCCAGGGAGAAATCCCATAGGAGGCTCCTGGTGCTGAGCTAGGGGGTCAGGACTGGGAGCAGAGGATGGGCTGGAGGCGTGGGTTTGTGTGAACATCATGAGGTTCAACCAGGCCAAGTGCAGGGTTCTGCACGTGGGTCGGGGCAATCCCAAGCACAAATCCAGGCTGGGGGATGAAGGGATGGAGAGCAGCCCTGAGGAGAAGGACTCGGGTTGTTGGTGGGTGAGAAGCCCCACACGCCCCAGCACCGTGTGCTGGCAGCCCAGAAGCCCCCCCGCAGCCTGGGCTGCATCCCCAGCAGTGTGGGCAGCAGGGCGAGGGGGGGATTCTGCCCCTCTGCTCCCCNTACTGGAAGTGGGGAGATTTAGATGAGATATTGGGAAGCAATTCTTGGCTGTGAGAGTGGTGAGCCCCTGGCCCATGTTGCCCACAGAGGTGATGCCCCATCCCTGGAGGGGTTCAAGGCCAGGTTGGACGGGGCTCTGATCTAGTTGAAGATGTCCCTTCTCACTGCAGGGGACATTGGACTAGATGACCTTTAAAGGTCCCTTCCAACCCAAACTATCCTACGATCCAGAGCAGCAGCCAAGCGTGCCTGTAGCCAGTCTGGGCAGGATCAAACCAGGGGAATTCCGCAGTGATGGAGAATGTGAAATTCTTGAATGTCACAAAGCATCTTGTTTGACCCTGTTGGCCTCAAGAAGTCTGATAGGGTCAAACAAGTTCCTAGAAAATCAGTGTTGGGTGCTGGGACTGGTTTGTGTGGTTTCGCCTCTCTTTGCTCTCTAGGTTTGCTGTGAGCATCGGGTCTGCTGGGGAGGATGAGCTGGGTGGTGGATGACCCATGATGAGCTGGGTGGTGGATGATCAGCTTCAGCAGTTATTTCCAAATTATCTCGGAGTGGCTGGACTGGATGGGACCAAATTCGATCCTGTCCAGTGTTGGTGGCAGGGGCAGATTTAAGCCTGGGAGGAGGGAGCCTCTGGTTCAGGGGTGCTCAGACCCAGAGCTGTGGGTTTTAGCAGCTCTTGGTGCTTCTCTCTTTGCCATGTCCTTGATCTCTGTATCAGCTTCCCTCATTGTTGTGGTGCCTCCAGCTGTAGGTTTCGGTTGATGTGTGGTTAACTCGGGGGTGCGTAAGCATCTGTGAAAAACAGGATGTTGCAAAGTTTGAGATGCAGACGGTGGCATGAATACAGCCAAAACCAGCCCTGGAGGAAGGGCGGGCGCAGGGGCCATGGCTGGCACATGTCACCTGGGTTTGCTTGAAGAGTGGCAGGAGACACCTTCCACAGAACCACTGAGGAGTGGAGGGTGATGTTCCCATACCCAACCCATCACTGGGACCCAGGGGGAACCTTGATTTGAGGCACACATCCATGGGTTTTGCAGGGTTTCCAGCCCATACCCCAGGTGATAAATGCATGGAGAAGACACTGCACCAAAGGGCTGCAGAGGGACTGGACGTGGTCGGTGCCAACAGCTCATCTCCCCCGAGTCGCATTTTATTTACCAACTTGTTGGCTTTTGGAGGGAGGAGCCGAGAGGAGCGCAGAGGCTGCGGGATGTGGGTCATCCCGGGGGTGGCACAGGGTGACAACAGGAGGGATGTCTCGTGCTTCACCTCCAGAGGTTATAAATGCCAGCGGGTAAATGCCACTGTGGCAGTAACGCAGCGGAGAGGGTTTGGAGCTGCACATGGAGCAAGCAGTGGAGCTGCCTGGGTTTGTGATCTACAAATTCATCTTAAAATAAGGGTCTGGAGGAGCTGGGCCACTGAAGGGCTGGTTTCTGCTGTCCTTTTGGCTGATGTTTTGCTCGCCTCCATACCCGAGCATCCCCTCGTGGGGATGGCGTGGCTGCGGGCATTCTCCAGCAGCACGGCTCCACACGCCAGCGCAACATGAGCAATAAATCCTTCACTTGCTGCCTTGAAATTTGCTGCTTGGAAATTTCCCTGGGTGCCATTTCCTTCTTGCGTTATGAAGAATTACCGATTCATCATTCCCTGCTCACCATCTCACCGCCACGCAGGATTTTAATGACCTGTGTCGCATCCCTCTTTCCAAGTCAAAGCATCCAGCTCTTCCAACTGTGACTTTTCCAGGATGGCCCAGGTGGGAGTCGAGCTCCTGCTGGGTATTTCCTCTCTCCCCAGCCTGTGCCCTGCTAAGGAGGCCTCATATTAGACATTTTGCTTCCTATCTTTCCAATAGATGTTGGTACTCGAAAGGATCTTCCTGTCTATTCCAACCAGTGAGGCATGACATCCTTCTGCATACGATGGCCATCCCTCTGCCATCGTATGTACCCATGGGACAGCTAAGATTATAATTTCCCTCATGGAAATCTCCTTTACTTAACACCACCTGGTTCTGCCCATTTGTTACTACTCATTTTATTGATATACTCTTGAATTTCTTCTACCAGGGCTTCAGTTTTAGGACCTCACTGTGCTCCACCACAGGCAGCACCGATACCGAGGGTTTAGGCAGCATTTTGCCCTGCCTGTGTTTGTGGAGGGTGGAAGCAGACTCCGTCTCCTGCTCTTCCAGGCGTTAGCGTGCGAGTTGCCTCTTGATTTATCCATCGGCATGAATGAGACATGACCCAATGAGCGGAGATGGGATGAAGACACCAACCAATGAACGTTGTTACGGAGGTGGCAGATGCTTGGCTTTGCAAAGGGGAGAAGGACAGAGGTGACCGCGTTCTCCTTGTCTGTCCCAGGTGGTGACCTCCACCACGTGTGGCTTTGGGCAACCTGCCTTCATCCCAGTGTGGGGCCCAACAGGAGCTGGTGTGCACAGAGCTCCTGAGCTTCAGGTCAGGGCTACCTGGGGCTGCCTGGGGCTACCTGGGGCTCTGTCCCCTCTGCGACCGCAGGAAAGGAAATATTCCCCCAGCTTCATGGGGTTGTGGAATCACAGAGGGTGCTGCAAGGATGGTCGTTCCTAAGGACCCAGCCCGACAGCGGTGGAGATTTCGGATGCTCCCAGGACCTTCCTGCAGAACAGAAGCATTTCCTTTATAGCCCAGCATTTCTGCACCCCCAGGGGAACTAAGCACAAATTAAGGGAACTGCCAGGGTCTGGACCATGCAGCCGAGCAGGGACTGGAGCTGCTTTTGCTCCGGCCGAGTCACCAGCCACACAGGTGGTTCTGCGGCTCCCATGGGTGCTCGGCGCGACGGCAGCCCCAGTGGGTGCTGCTTGTCTGGGAAAGCGTGAGCTGAGAGCAAAAGGTGGGGAGGGGAGAAGGGGAAGCCGGGGCTAAAAATAGCTATTTTTGAAAGAAATGGATGAAAACCTCTTTGAAGAAGTGAGGGGAGAGGGGGAGGGTTTCCATGGAAACGGGGAAGTCTGTCTCTTCCCAAAAGAGGGGGTGGGAGATGAAGAAATAGTAAATACAGCAGAGAGATGACGGGGAAGAGGATGCTGCGAGTCGGTGGCATTCCCCATGGATGGAGGGGAGGGGGCTGTGGGGTCTGAGCACACCTGGATCCTGAGGGGGGGCAGAAGGGGCTCTGACACTGCGTGCCTGTGTAGCCCTGGGCACGTCACCTCGTGTCCTCCCTGTGTCACCTGCAGCCCTGCGGCTGTCACCTGCCTCAGCCACCGCTAAGAACAGCGAGCCCAGAGCTCCTGGGGACATCCTTGCAGGGCCAGGTCAGTGTCACCGCGATGGGGCATCTCCAGCCCCTCCCAGCAGCTGGGCAGCGGTGATAAAATAATGCATTTCCTCCAAACCCTTTCAGAAAAGGGACAAAATCTTGGGGTTTTTTTCTACTACAAAATTTCCACCATGGCATAGCCATTTCAAGGAGGGACCTGCAGGGAAGGGAGACGCGTTGGGCAGCGGAGACACAGGTTCTTGGCTGGAGGGTGAGGGCAGTGGGGGGTTATGGCGAGGCTGGGGGCTGAGCTGGAGGGGGCTGGCACAGCATGTGACTTGGTTTGGCTCCCAGTCTGGCACGATCCACGATTTGGCAAAACTCATGACCTGGTGTGGCCCACAGTTTGGCATGACCCATGGTTTGGCACAGCTCACCATCTGGCACGGCCATGGGGCTGGCATGGCCCATCACTTGGCCTAGCCCAGGATTTGGCCCAGTGGGCCGGGTGCTTTGTGCCGTGCCACGCAGTGCCATCTCCTGGCTGAAGCTGCCACAGTGTCATTGTGTCCACAGTGTCATCATGCCCAGACTGCCATCGTGCCCACGCCACCAAGCGATGGGGAGGATGTTCCCCAGCCCAAATATCCTCATTGTCTGTGTCTCCTCCCTGCAGCATCTCCATGGGGGAGGAAGAGAAGAGGCAAATCATCCTCTCAAGCCACTTCTCCTCCCGACTTGTTTGTGGTCCCACTGCTCCCCGGGGAGAGATGAACGTCGGGGTGATGGGAACATCTCACCCCATTCCATGGCTCTGGTTTGACCTTCAGCAGCTTTTGGCCCCCACCCTGCACCAGCAGAGACTTAGGCTGAGACCCCCGCGGTCTAAAAATAGCCTCTGTGGGGCTTCTTGTCCCATTTGTGCTGTGATGGGAGATGCTGTCACCCTGGTCATGGGGGACCACAGGGAACCAGTCCCAGAACTGATGGCTGAAAGGAGTTGTACCCCATCATGGCAGTGCAGAGAGGACCTTGAGGTCACCTAACCGCTCCCCCAAGGCAAAGGCAGTCTGCTGACAGCTGCTGGCCATCTCCACTGGAGGTTTCTCCCATCTCCCCTTAGCCTTCTCCTCTGTAAGCTCAACAACCAGAAGGTTTCAACGTTTGGCCCTATTTCCCTGCTTCTTGGTGAGCATCACCCCCCCGGAGCTGGAGGAGGAGGAGGGATGCTCCGTCCTGCAGATGGGCCTGGGCTGGCTCAGACCTGGGGAAAATGAATCATTGGAGAGACAATGAGATGTTTATCATCTGTCCTCTGTCTCGGGGTCACACAAGCCGCCCTGGCTGGGCAAAGCGGGTGTTTGGTTGATGTCTCAGATAAAGGCACTTTTGGAGCCCTGAAGTGACTCCATTTCTTTGGTGCCTTTGGAACCGGACTGGAAGGATGAAGGCACATGGCTGGGTCCTCTCAGCGCAGAGGTGGTGGCCCACAGCCAGCCTGAGGGGACACCAGGGCTCAGCTGACACCTTAAATAAACCCCCAGCCCCAGGGAGGGATGGGGGAACTTTATCCACAGGCGACGCGCAGGCTTGTGAGCCAGCGAGCTTTCTTCCCAGAGCTGAAAGCACTCGCACCTGGCTGGAAGAAGGCAATTGATTTCTTTTCCGTTCGCTAATTTGGCTTGTCCTGGCCTTTTTGTTTGTGCAAGTGAAATAAAGCGGCTTTGAGAGCCTTTTAACCGGAGTGGCTGGAGCAGCCCAAGTGGGAGGCACCCACCCAGGACCGATGCTCGCCCTGCGCCAGCCCGGCAGCGGGTCCATTAGCTCTCCTGGAGCGAGCGGCAGCCTGGCATGAAATATTCACAATCATCTTGGCGAGCTCCAAAGCCCTCAAGAACTAAAGTTCTTTACTGTGTTTCGGTTGAGCTAAATGACTTTTATTTTCAATGAATGGTGCCCGGCTCCTCTCCAGACCGGCTGTTCAGGCTGTTGGAGCATCTTTGGGGGAAAGATGTTGCAACTCGGTGATCTTGACCAAACTAGAATTCAGAGCTGTACCCAAAGGAGTTATTTTTAAAACAATCAGATGTTTTATTATGAAAACCACCTTGGAGAAATACAGAGGGAGATTGTGTTTAGCATTAACTTTGCAGATGGGTGATATTTGCTGGTTTCCCTTTGGTTGTGATGTGCCTTCCCATGTACCAGGAGACCCTCCCATGGACCAGAAGATCCTCCCAGGGACCAGGAGATTCTCCAAGGGACCAGGAGATCCTCCCAGGGACCAGGAGACCTTCCCATGGACCAGAAGATCCTCCCATGGACCAGGAAATCCTCCCAGGGACCAGGAGATCCTCCTGTAGACCAGGAGACCCTCCNAGACCCTCCCAGGGACCAGAAGATCCTCCCGTAGATCAGGACACCCTCCCAGGAACCAGGAGATCCTCCCATGGACCAGGAGATTCTCCAAGGTACCAGGAGATCCTCCCAGGGACCAGGAGACCCTCCCAGGGACCAAGAGATCCTCCCATTGACCAGGAGACCCTCCCAGGGACCAGGAGACCCTCCCAGGGACCAGGACACCCTCCCATGGACCAGGAGATCCTCCCAGGTCCCGCAGAGCCCAGCATTGCTTCTCACTCTGCTCCTCCTTTCCTGAGCAACCTTGGGCAAACCCCTGAACCTCCCCCGTCTCCCCAGACAGGAGGAGCTGCCCTGACCCATCTCACCATGATATTTTGGGATCCACCAGCAGCACCTGCTACGGCAGAGCAAAGTTGGTTCCGCAGGTCCGTGTCGCTCTGTTCCCTGTCTGCCTTCACTTTTAGATGCCGTGCCACCGCATCGGGGCCACCGATGTCTCTCGGCGTTCCCTCCTCTTATCACCACCCACCGAGGTGCGGGTGCTGGGGTGCTGGGGGCCAGGAGCTCGGTCCTCTGACGTAGGCAGCGGTGGGAGGTCGGATGCTTTCCCCGGAGGGTGACTCACAGCCCCGGGAAACTCGCTTACAGCTTTCACAGCTCCTAAAATGACATGGGGCCCAGTTATGTCAACCCCTTCGGCTAGAACGCCGTAGCTTGGGTGGAGATGGGGACTCAGCACCCTGCCTCGGCAATCCCCCTCTGCTCAGCACCATGGTCAAGCTTTGGTCCAGCTCAGCTCTTCCTCCTAGCACAGCTGCTGGTGTCCACTCCAACCCTCAAAGTCCCCCTGGCTTTGCAGGAGGTGGCATGGGGTCCCCAGGAGGGACACCATGGGGAGATGCCACCATTGGAGGCTGTGCAGGACATGTGAAGGTGGTGGGACAGGGTCTGTCCTCTCTGGAGAGCTTCTTCCACGCCTCCCTGGGAGGGAGCAAGGGAGCAGCTGGGCTTAGGGCCGCACAGGGAGACTTGGGTGCCCAGGACGGCGATGTGGCATGGGGCTGGGTGTGAGTCGTGCTTTGCAGTGTGACGCTGGGACTTGAGTTTTGCTATTCTGGATGAGGCCAGTCCTGGGGACACCCTGCCCTGTGGGTTTCATCCATGCCCCCACAGCATCACGTCACAGAGCATCCTCCAGACCCACCGCCAGCAGGATACTGGGGAGCGGGGGGAAGGGAAAAAGCACATTTTTGCTTTTTTTTTAATAAGAAGCGGGCTGGCTGCAAGCCCATGAATACAAGGTCTGAACAGCCTTTGGGGGCTTCCCGGGGAATAAAGGCAGGAAGGAAAGGGGAGCTCATCTGCTTCCTGGTGGGACGTGGGCACCAGATCTCCTGGTCCCTGGGACATCCTCACACCAAGTGATTTTCCCAAGGCCAAACACACAGATGGGGTAAGGTTTCTGGTTTGGATGACTATAAAATCCATTTGGATAAGAGAAATATTCCAGAAGGGGCTTATTTTTTAACGATAATATCGATGCGAAGGCATTGGCTGGTTAATCCCTGTAAAACAGACAAGTGGATGCTGCGCATCAGCTCGTCTAGTTCTCTGAAAGGCTGGGTTACGCCGGGAGCTGTCAGTGTGGCGGAGGGAGGCGGATGCAGACACACAGACTGTAATAATAGCTCCACAATTAGGATAGTAAATCAGGAGAGCGTCACTCAATTCAGAGAAATTCCCCCGATTTGCTAGAGATGGGATTTTGGCTCTTCGTACAGAGCCGGGTGCTGTTTATATGAAAAAAACCACCCTGGTTTCGCAAAACCTTCGCAAGGCGGCAGCAGGAATAACAAGTTAGAAACTCAGCATTGCTGGAATTGTTCTCTGCCCGGCCTCAGTTTCTGCATATTGCATAAGGATTAGCCTCAGGCAGAGCAGTTTTTGGATTCAGCCTACCCTGCCACGGCAGATCTGCCTTCGGAAAAGACTAAAATGATGCAAAAAATATTAAAAAACCCCCTCATCCAGAGTAGCCTCCTGTCCAGTTGGATGTGTGCAGTAGGAAAGCCCGTACGCCCAAGGGCTGTTTGTGGCAGGGAGTGAATCCCAACTTTGCCGTAGGGTTAGAAATGAATTTTCAGTGTTGGAATCTGGCTGGGGGTGGGGAAATATGCTTTTGTTTCAAGATGAAGCGGGGTGTTGGGAGGAGTGGTGGGCGACGGTGTCCCCCTCACGCTCCCCGGTGCTGCCCCCAGTCCCCGGCTCTGTGCCACCCGCTGCCCCTGGCACCTTGGGGACCTAAAATAATATGGTTTAGCCCTACCGTGTCCCCAACATCCCCTGGCTGGACATCACACTGAGCACTGATTTTCTGGGGTATTGAGGGTGGTCCATGCCATCCCTTCCCACCTCGGGCTGTTGTCCCTGGGGTGATCGCCACCGGCCCAGGCAGCCTCTTGCAAATTTGACCGCTGCACATGGGAACAGAAATATTTCCATCATCTCCTCCAGTGCCCATGTTTTCTGGGTGGCAGGCGCCTCATGGGGCTTGTTGCTGCCCCGATGCTCTCCTTGGAGCTGTGGGGTGATGGCAGAGTGGTCCAAGCAGCAGCATCTCCCTCGTGCCCTGTGGCAGGGTTTCATCCATAGGTCTTAAAGCCAAGTTTGCAGGAGCTTGGCCATCTCCTTCCTTTGGGAGTGGGAGATGCCTCCTTGGGAGCCTGTAAGTCAAAGTGATACCAAATTATCGCTTTTTACACCCTTACCCCAGCCACGAGCAGGACAGTGCGGTCCCTACGAGTCCGATCCTGCCCCATCTCCTTCCCCAAACCTGCGTGGAGCTGGTGGTTGGTTCTCCACCCCCTCGCCCCCAGATCTCCCCAGGCAGATCCAGGCTATTACCAAGAATATGGTATGGATCGGAGCCGCGCAGCAAAGCAGCATCACGTATCCAGGGATATGATTATTTCCCAGTGGTTGAAATCTAGGTCTCTTGCTTGGGAGGAGGGAGGCAGGAAGGGGGGTGG
>VWZL01002349.1:226611-264442 GCA_013396915.1 Stercorarius parasiticus | reverse complement strand
TTTTCTCTTTCTTTTTTTTTTAATCATCCCTTCGCCTTTTCATGAGACACTTCCAAACCTACGTACCTGTCCTTCTGCAGGATAGTAGCCCTGCCCTGAATCCGATCCCACCACCGGGCCCTGGGAAGAGTTTAGCATAAGGATTTCTTTTAAACCCCAATATGACAGTTGCTACCGGAGATCCTGCAGATGAAGCTGCAGCTCTTCCCGGTCACCCGCAGGACACGTATAACCCTGAGACCGACCATGAATGCTGCGAGAGGGTGGTCATTAATATTTCAGGGCTGCGCTTTGAGACGCAGCTCAAGACGCTCGCCCAGTTTCCAGAGACCTTACTGGGGGATCCTAAAAAGAGAATGAGATATTTCGACCCACTCCGGAATGAGTATTTCTTTGACCGGAACAGACCTAGCTTCGACGCGATTTTGTACTATTACCAGTCTGGTGGGAGGTTGCGGAGACCAGTTAACGTGCCCTTAGATATCTTCTCGGAAGAGATTCGTTTCTATGAACTGGGGGAAGAAGCGATGGAGATGTTTCGGGAGGATGAAGGCTACATCAAAGAAGAGGAAAGGCCGTTGCCTGAGAACGAGTTTCAGAGACAAGTGTGGTTGCTCTTCGAGTACCCCGAGAGCTCGGGCCCTGCCAGGATTATAGCTATTGTCTCCGTCATGGTGATTTTAATCTCCATCGTCAGCTTTTGCCTGGAAACGTTGCCCATTTTTCGGGATGAGAATGAAGACATGCACGGCAGCGGGCTGAGCCATCCCCCCTACTCCAACAGCAGCATGGGGTACCAGCAGTCCACCTCTTTCACAGACCCCTTCTTCATCGTGGAGACACTTTGCATCATCTGGTTCTCCTTCGAGTTCTTGGTGAGGTTTTTCGCCTGCCCCAGCAAGGCTGGGTTTTTTACCAACATCATGAACATTATAGACATCGTAGCCATCATTCCCTATTTCATCACCTTAGGGACAGAGCTGGCTGAGAAGCCGGAGGATGGTCAGCAAGGCCAGCAAGCCATGTCCTTGGCCATCCTTCGAGTCATCCGCTTGGTGCGGGTCTTCAGGATCTTCAAGCTCTCCCGGCACTCCAAGGGGCTGCAGATCCTGGGCCAGACTCTCAAGGCCAGTATGCGGGAGCTGGGCCTCTTGATATTTTTCCTCTTCATCGGCGTCATCCTCTTCTCCAGCGCCGTCTACTTTGCCGAGGCCGACGAGAGCGAATCCCAGTTCCCGAGCATCCCCGATGCCTTCTGGTGGGCCGTGGTTTCCATGACGACTGTTGGCTACGGAGACATGGTCCCCACAACCATCGGGGGGAAAATAGTGGGTTCCTTGTGTGCCATCGCTGGCGTATTAACGATTGCCTTACCAGTGCCCGTCATAGTGTCTAACTTCAATTACTTCTACCACCGGGAGACGGAGGGAGAGGAGCAGGCTCAATATTTGCAAGTAACCAGCTGCCCAAAGATCCCCTCTTCCCCTGACCTAAAGAAAAGCAGAAGTGCCTCTACTATTAGTAAGTCTGATTATATGGAGATTCAGGAAGGCGTAAACAATAGCAATGAGGATTTTAGGGAGGAGAACTTGAAGACAGCCAATTGCACCCTAGCTAACACAAACTATGTGAATATCACCAAAATGCTAACCGATGTCTAGTCGCTAAAATCTAGTAACATATTTAAAGCTGAAGTGGAACAATTGCAGATATTGAGTGCTGCTCTGCATTGTAGTTAATAACAGTATTTTCTACGGTGTATATTTGGTTCTGCATGGGAAGCAATAGCTGTGTAAGTGACTTTTAACCTTTGATTTCCACACCGAGTAAGCATTCGTGCAAGAAAAAAAAACAAACAACAACAACCACAAAACAAACCCAAACCATTTTGTTTCCCTTCTCCCATCCCAGGCTTGTGGGTTTCCAAAGATCTGGAGCGGTCGGGCATTTCGAGCGATGGGATGGAGATGTTGGGGGGCAGCTCCGGGCCATCCCGGGGTACCAGGAAGGCCGGTCCCTCGTCCCGTGGAGCTGGGTGACGGCCAGTTTCCAGGCTGGGAAAGGTCAGGCAGAGCTTAATGAAGGGAAGATGCAGTCGTGTGGCCGAATTGCTTGAAGGCTCAGGTTTCCGCCCCGGGAATGCCAAGTGCGAACGCATCGCCCAGGCTCGTGTTTCATAACTGAAAATGCTGCATGCTGCAATAGTTTCAGCCACTGCAGTATGCCAGTGTGAGGCCCAGGGGAGGGATAATTAGTATGATGGCACATTATTTATTAAGTCTTAAATTTTCTATGCTAGGCATCGGGAGGGACGAGTAAATAAATCAAGCGCTTGGATTTTATTTATTTATTTAGATGACACTTCCATCACCAATATTTCCAGGATCACCAAAGACACCTCCACAAAGACACATTGAAAATGAGTTGGAAAAAGCATCTTTTTTTATATCTATATATAAAACTGGAGCAACTATGCTGTGGCCTATAATATATTTATACTGCAGTGAAATTTAACCAGTAATACAGTACAGCTGCATGGGTATTTGTTGCATGAATCTGAATATTTAATACACACACAAATATATATTTTCTTAGTAGACTATACAGTATTCATGTTTATAGTGTTTATAGATTCTCCGGTGGCTCGAAGGAGATTCATGGAAGTTAAAAAAATAACCATTATATTTAAAAACTGGATGGGGAAGGCATGTGCTGACAACAGTTTGATAGATAACAAGGCAAAGCCTGAGTGTCCGAGCATCCAGACACGAGAGCCGACTAATGCAAGCGAGGGAAGGTGAGCTGAAAGTTAAACACCTGCACTCATTATAGGGCGAGTAATTAGTCATTAATCTTGGTGTCAGGAGCAGAACCCACGGCGGATCAGAGAGGGCGCGAGGAGCAGGTGGAATAGCAGGTACCAGCTCTCCTGACTTGTTTGTTCAGCAATTTTCAGCTGTTTCCTGTACAATTATCGTGTGTGTGTATATAGATATTTAGAGAGCGACTATAGGGCCGAATCCTCAGCAAACGTGAGCACATGGAGCATCAGGGACTTCCCGGCTCAGGGGTGCCGGGATGGTGGGACATGGGCTAGAGCAGGATGCCCTGCCCTGGGGCGCCCATGGGATCACCAGGGCAGGGTGCGTTTTGGGCTGGAAAACACCTTTTCAACCATGCAGAGCCTCAGGGCTGGTGGTTTATTCCTTTGAGGTGGAGAGGGCGCGTGCGGAGGGTGGGCTGGATCCAAGCTGGCGCCTCTGAGCCTTGGCTTTGCCTCCTCCCAGGGTTTTAGGAGAGGTGAGTCGAGGCGCAGAGACCCTGAGGTGGTCTCTTCTTCTTCTTCATCCCTGGCGTTATCTGGGGATAGGTGGGAGCTGCCAGTCCAGGGGGATCTCGCCTGCTTTCCCCATCCCTGTCAGGGTTTCCTTGTGTTTTCCCCCCATTGCTGCCAGTCCCTGGGGATGGACGCCCCGTTCCTCTGCCAAGCCGGGGAATAGAGGGATGCAAACCCCTTCTGAGGTCGTGGTCAAACAAAACCTCCCTGGGGTGTGGGATGGGGTTTAGCAGCCTGTTAAGTTGGGGTGAATTTGGGCTGAATCGGGGCATGGTCAGTGCTGTACCGCTGCGGTGAAGTGTGGGCACAAGGAGGGAAGCCCATTGCAGAGCGTGCCAGGGAGGTCGATCAAAGCCTTCCTGAGCTCAGAGAGGGAAACCCTACAAATAACAATAAAATAAACGGTGCTAGCGTATTCTACAGCAATGGTTCAAAATGCTGCTCTAGGGCCGGCTCCATCTCTCGCGCTGATGTGGCTCCACTCAGCCAGGTGGAATCACTCCTCATTTTTACTTTATTGATTGATTGATTCAGGCCTGGCTGTAATTAATACCGAGTGTCCATGATTAGTGCACGAGAGCCCTGGCTTCTGCTGGGTGCAGAAGACCAGCAGCATCGATGCATTGGGTCTCAAAGGTGCTCAGCATCACGCAGTGTGGGACCCCCGGCCTGTCTTTAATTACATCTTGTTATATTAGGAGCCTTCTCCTCCCTCTCTGCTGCTGCAGCTCTGAAATGGGAGCCCCTGAAGCTTGTTAACACCTTAAACACACACATAAAAAGAAGCAATGCAACCAAAAGCAATAAATCTCTGCTTCTGAAGCTTGTCCCGTGGAATGGGATGGGGCTGGAGTGAGCCACCAGCTTGGGCGCAATTCCCAGGGTGGTGGGCCGGCTTCCATTGACCTGGCTTATGGGATGCCCGATGTGCTGGGATGCTGCCCACCCACCCATGGGTGCTCCTACCGGCGGGCGGTCCCATCCTTGGTGGGTGGGAAAGCAGCGAGGGCAGGTTGCTGCAGGTTTTTTGGGAGGGCGCTGGACCTCAGCGAGACTTTGTTTAATGCCTGTGGGCTTCTGATGATTCGGGGCGAGTGTCCGCCAAAGTGCTGGGTGCGTCTTGGGAGCACGAGCGCTGTTGTGGGGCGATAGAGATCATGGATTTTTTGGAAGAGGTGCTGTTTTGGGCGTGGTGTCCCTGTGGGCTTTCCGAGGCTGGGCGCAAGGGGAGAGCGGGTCCGTGAGCAGCATCAGGCACATCCAAATCCACGCTCCAAGCTGGGAGGTCCCAGCTGTCTTGGGAACCCCCGGAGCCACATCGCAGGGATGAATGGTGCCAAAGAGCAAGAGGCCACATTCCTCCTGTTGTCACCGATGTGAGCTGACATCTGTCCCCATGGCAAGACCAGCACGGTCGGTCCCTTCCTTAGGATGGATGCTGCACCTCTTGTGCTGATCCAGGCAGATGTTCCTGGGAAAAATGAGCCGTGGTGGGAAAGCGTCTCTGCTGCCCTCGGCACCATGTTTGGGAAATAGGGAATGCACCCGGATAAGCGCTGGGATGTTTGGTTCAGGGCAAAAAAGGTCTGTGGGGGCTGTGACTGGAAGCGATCTGTCAGGCTGCACAAAGCAGAAGGGTCCAGGTTTCTCCCCCGCACGGAGAAACGGTTCCCCTATAGCTTTTAATGGGATTTGTGCCTGCAGGTCGGAGCTCTAGTGCTATTTCTAGCTTTGCTTCTGACTCACTGATGTGATCTTGAACCAGTTTTTCAGGAGGAGACTGTGATTTTTTTTTCCTTTTTTTTTTTTTTTTTTTTTCCTTGAGAAATTTGGTTTGTGAGACTCTGGGCCCGTTTCTGCAGAGATGCTGAGCATCCCAAACTCCCCTTGACTCTGAAAGTGTGCAAAAATGAGCTGCAAAGTGGCTCAGGCTGAGGATGCTAAATTAGGGACCAGGGAGGGGGAGAGAGTCCCACCATCAAAGTTAGATGCATCAGGCCACCAAACGTAGGTGGTGTGGTTGCCTCTCCTCCTCCCACGGAGATGTTTGCCGCTCTCCAGGGCTGGGATGGAGGACTGAAGCTCTCTGGTGCGAGAAGGTGCTCCTGGGTTGGCACCCAGAGGAGACAACACCTATATTGTAGTTTAATCCTTTGTGACATGGTTTTTGGAGAGAGAGAAAGCGGTGATTGCAGTGCGGGTTGTCTTCTAACACCCAACCGCATGCCTGAACCCGTGAGCAACCCATCAGCTCTTTAATATCTTCCAAAATCTCTGCTAAGGGCAATGGGGTGAGACTTGTACACCAGCTGGACGCCACCAAGTGATTAGGGCTGCTAGGAAAAAATTATCTGTATGGGGCGATGTGTTTTATCAGGAAAACTAATCTCTGCGGCGATGTTTTGTGTCAAAGTCCTCCAGATTTGAATCCAGAGCTATACGAAGAAAAGGATCTAGATTGGTGTTATGAGTGTAGCACGTGGGTGTATAAATATGGGCATATTTGTGCATAAATACACAGAAGGAGAGAAAAAGACAGAGGGGGAGGAGGTATTTCAGGAAGGGCCTTGCTTTGTTATCAGATAATTCCTGGGTCAGCCCTTGAAATTGCTGCCAAAGTCTTGTAGCTTTTCCAGAGCTTGCAATACACTTAGGGATGGGCCCAAGCGAAGGAGATCCGGATCCAGCCTTGGAATTGGGAGCATCCTGAGGGGCTGGTGGCATCCGGCTCCACTTCCCTCTGCAAACCGGCAGCTTTGCAGCATCTCTGCTCTGGATCATGAATCCCTGGCTTGGGCCCATCACCACCATTTCTGTGACTGCGCAGGCAAAGCCAAGCAGAAGTTGAAGGGATCTGTTTGAGGTGCAAGCACCGTGCTGTGCCGGGTGGCGTTTTGGGTTTTTTTTGGTAATGGCTGGATTTCAAGTCTCTCAAATCATGCTGGTTTTTGGTCCCAGGATGGTGGCGAGAAGCGTCTCCCAGTTTTGGAGCTGGGGTGGGTTTATCTCAAGGCCCATGGAGGGGTCCCAGGGGTTTCTTCTGTCGGTGGGAGCTGGTCAGCATGCTGCTAGGGCAAAAGGGGAGGAGGAGAGGAGGAGTCAGCCCCAAAGCATTTTGTTTTGCACCCAAAAAAAATTGCTGTGGCTCCCTCCTCGCACCCCTGGCAGCATTCAACCTCCTTCATGGCCAGCGCATCCCTTGGTCCCTCCCATTGAGGACCGGCTGCTGTGTCTCACTGGGAACCCCGAGGGGGTACAAGGTCCCCGCCATGCACCAGGTGCTGTCCTGCCCCCGGTCACAGCACTGCCCTTCTCCAGCCCCATGTGAACAGTGCCCCATGGCCTCGCTCTCCCCGTGATGCTACAGCATTTGGCTGCCCAAATTTCATCCCCGCCTTCTCAGAAATGGGCGCCTCAATCCTGCCGCATCCCATCACAGGGGAGAGGGACCAGCCTCTGGTGGTGTAAATCCCTGAGACCACAGTGCTGATTTACACCTGGGGACCAGATTCCCCCAACCCAGCTGTGTGTGATGAGAGAGAAATTTCTTATCTGTGTTTTTCCTCTGGGAGGGACAATTCGCCTTGTTGGAGATGGTGGATATCACGTAACCATGCAAGGTCCCCACACGTGGACCCTCGTGGGGACCACGTCCCCTCCCCAGCCCTACCTGGCTGTCCTGAGCTTGGGGTTGGTCTTTTGGGTGTTGGTTTGAATTTTTTTTGATTGGTTTTTAATTTTTCTGCTGCCTCTAAGACTGTAATTATCCGTTTGCACTTGCTCCCTCATTGCTTGAGACTGCGCTCTTGTCCTCCAATGTCATACGCCGAAGCGCAAAGGGGGAAAAATGGGTATTGGATCAACCCTGCGTGCGGTGCCTAATTTGAGCGAATCGATAGGAAGAGGAAATCCAAGAAGGACTCATCCTAAGGATGCTGGAACTGAACCTTTTGTTTCCATGGTTACGGGAGAAATGGGACCAGGAATGGAGAGAGGCCTATAAACTGCTAACGGAGGACTCGTGGGAATTTCAAGTCATTTAACCATGCGTTTGCTAGACAAAAATTTAGACACCAGCTGTATCCGAATTGCACAGTGTGTATAGACGTTACTGCTCTTATTGATGCCGCGGGGGTGCCCTGGGGGTCGGGTGGATCTACGGGCTGAGAGGCACCTGGGTCAATAAGGCTGCCCGTTGTATATAGGTATACAGATCTGTGTACATACATATTCCAAATGAGCATTTGCTGTCTGGTTTATCATGAGTGTATATAATTTATTCTTCACAGAGTATCACAATTTTTGTAAATATCAGCACTAATTAAGAGAAAATAAATATGTATATTATTGAGGAGTTAGTTTGATATCAGTTCTGTGGAGGGTGGGGAAGAAAAAGACAAGAAACTGTGGTTTTGGTAGGTGGGGTATTTTTTTTCTGTACTTCTTAACCTCCTGTGAGAAAGGAAAGAAACAGCCTGAACTGTGGAAAAATCAGTTTGTGCTCCACCATCAGCCGGTCTGCAGGGGCTGCTGGAGGGGGAACCCCCTGGGAGGAGCTGATGGGTCTCGGTGGTGGGCACTGGTGAGGATGGACATGCTGAACGGTGCATATGGGATCACCCATGGGATTTACTCCAAAGAAGCTCCAGCAGCCACACAGGTGGAGGAGAAGGGGCTGGACATGGGGTCAAGCCTATGTTGCCCATCATTCCCCACTCTGCTGGCTGGGATATCAGCCACAGCCATGCAGGTAACGGGGAACGGGTGGTGCTGGGGGATGAAGCTGCTCTCGGGAAACTTCATGGGCACCCAACGGGTGTTTTTTTTTTAAGCTGGTGATCCCTCTTGGAAGAGGGAGAAGCAAACAGGGAAGGATGTTGCGAGTAGGTTGTCCTCTGTGGGGTTACAAACCTCATGTCCCCAGAGATGTCTCCTAGTAGGATGTCCAGCAGGGAATGGGGATGGATTCCCCAGGATGGCTTTGGCTCCTCTTGCAGAGGAATGGTTTGCTCCATCCCTGGGGAGCAACTGTAGCAGTATTTTCTCCTGCTGTTTTGTCTCCTTCTCTCCTACGAGCACAGGGCAGGGAAGGCACTGGGGGCACTTGGTACGTGTGTTTTGAGGTTTGGTCACTTGCTTGGTGGCTTTCACAGGCAACGCTGCTGCTCTGGGCTTTCCTTCTTGCAGGGTAGAGGCGAGGTAGCCTGCCTACTCTGTGCTTTTGGGATGGAGAAGAGATCCTTCTTCTCTCGTGGCATGGGATGGTTCTGCCCGCCTATGGGAGAAGAGATCCTTCCACTCCCATGGCATGGGATGGTTCTGCCCGGCTCTGGAAAGTGGCTCCACCTTGTAACCCAAGGGGTAGCACAGCAGTGCTAAACCTCCATCTCAACCACCCCAGATCCCCTCGTACTGGTCATGGAGGAGCTCCTGATGTTGACTCAAAGTCAGGGTCCTAGGCTTGGAGTGTCACTTGTGCCAGCAAGGCCCCTGTGTGACTTGGGGGACATCATGTCCCATTCTGTGCCTCAGTTTCCCCATCTGTAACACAGCTTGCTAAGCTGTCTCCAAGGTCTCAACAAATTGCAAAACTTTGCTCAATATTGGGAGAGCAAAAATGCTTAAATGGGTGGCTGAACCTGTGGATGGATGTTGTTAGCAGAAGGAGGTATTTAAGAGCAGCCAATTCTGAACATTTAAGTATGGAAAACCATTTGAGTGCACGAAAAGTAATGCTAGTATTTATGAGTGACGCTTCCTGAGCGAAATGTCACAGTATTTGCTATAACGCTGAGTGGAAGAAATTCCCCAAACTGGGCCGGTTTGTGTTCCTCAGCCCTGTTTCTGAGCCCAGGAGAAGCTCCAGACAGCTTCAGCAGATGCAAACCCTTCCCTTGTCTGTGTCCCATAGGCTTGGGGGCTCATAAATATCTAAACACAAAGTGGTACAAGGAGTTCGCAGAATAGATCCTGCTCTGCACAGGCTCTCCGAAGAGATGGCAGGAGGAGGCTGTGAGGCAGAGACAGTAATTATTTTAAATTGCCGGTCTATCAGCGTGCTGCACCATCCCGGCAGCGCTTGGAGGATGCGGGAGATGCCGTCAGGGGTGTTGCATCCTTCTGCCAGCTGAGCTGCTTGTGTTTTTCCACCTTTCAAAGAGACCAGGAGAGGGATGGAAGAATTACACCGTGCAACACGGAGACCTCCCCGTGCTCGGGCAGCCCTTTCGGCCCCGCCATCGGCGGCTCCGGCTGATCCCCGCTGAGTGCAGCCTGGCTGGTTATGCCTGTGCTAAATGACCTACTTTCCTCCACTTTCTTTGCAGAGTGTTGCCTCTCTGCCAGGCGAAACCCCACAAAAACCCCTCGTGGATCCGCTCCGGCTCATGAATTAAAGACCTCCGAGGTGGCACAGTGATGCTCTTCAGCGCGGGGAGGACCACGCCGCACGCACGGAGCAAAAGCTCCTCTCTCTGCTGAGAGGCTCGAGCCCTCAAAATCCTGCTCATTTACATCGGGGAAGGAAAAGATTTAAGTGCCAAGAAAGCACTCCCTCTGTTACTGGTCCTGGAAAGCTCAGGATGCTCCAACCCCATCACAGCCCATCACGTGTGCCCCAGGGACGAGCGGGGAATTTTTAGCCCTCCTGGCTGCCTGTTAGCGAGTCCGCTTCCATTTGGCAAAGTGGGCACTTGGATCCTGAAAGCATCTCCCAGCCCAGCGCTGGGAAGAGGCCATTAAGTGAGATGCTGAGAAAGGGGATGGGAAAATGATCCCGCCCCCAGGATGCTGCCACCCTCCCAGTGATGCTCTGCGGATGCGGGGGGGTGGTGGGGGCTCGGGTGGGAGCCGATGCGGAGTCAAACCATCGCTGCTGCAGCGCCATGGATTCGGAGTAGCCTTAACCAGGCATCTAAGTGTGGAGAAAAAAAATATATTGCAAGGGTGGGGGTGTGAAGTGGGGCCCCTGCAGCCTATCTTTAGGTAACCTCTAGGCAAAGGTTCGGCGCTCGCACAGCTCTCGCCGAGATGCACATTTATCCTACAGCTCTGGAAATCAGGCCAGGTCCCTCTTTCTCCTTCCCACTTGCTCTTACTCCTTCTTCTCCCTCCTTTGCGTTTGTGCTGGGTGTTGAAAAACCTATTCCTGGGAGCCATGCTCTCATCCGCACCCCGGCGCGGTGTGCGGGGCAGGAGAAGGGGAGCTTTAGGCAAATGAGACCAATACCCGAGTTCATTAAAGAAACATAAATCTCTGCTTTTACGCATGCAGAATTGAATCTGCTGAAGCCCTGGATCTACAAAGCATTAGGGCAGACAGAACAATGAGGTGTGGTATAAGGGTTAAAACCAGCTCTACCCCAATATTTAGAGTTACCCCAATATTTAGGCTCCTTGCTCCAATGTTACCCCGATTTCATGGGGAAGGCAGGCACCCGGCTGCCTTTCTCATCCCGGCATGCTGAGATCCTGCTTGGACATCGCTTGTGCCTCTCTGTGCTGGGGAGATGCAGAAAGAGCCATGGTGAGACCACCTCAGCTTTTTATCCTTAAAAATAGTGGGAGAAACTGGCTCCGGGATGCCCGGGAGATTTCCCGGAGGCTCAGCAGAAGGTTTGCCCCCCTCCCACTCTCTGTCCCTTGCTGTCATCGGGGCAAATCTTGCTCACGTCCCCCAGTGGGCACAGGAGATGGGGGCATTGATCCAAGCCTGAATGGCACGATGCTCCAAGGATGAGTCTTTGGGAGACTGAAGCGTGGTTTGCTGATCTTGTAGGGATCCAAGGGGATCGGGCAGAGAAACCCCAGGGCTGGCGAGAACCCAGGGAGTTTGTTTCGCTGCTGCTTTAACGCAGCCAAAAGCAGCTCCCGGCAAGAGCAGCGCCGGGGTTCGGGGAGCTGAAGATGCCAAGGTCATCCCGCTCCTCGCATCTGCACGGAGACCAGCCGGGCGCGATCCACCAGCTGCCCCCGCATCCGCCGCAACCTCCCTCCTGCCACCGCCTCTCTGCTCCGCCGGCACCGTGCAGGATCTGGCCCCAAGGACATGGTTTCTTTTTTTGCCCAGCGAGAGGTGAGGGTGGGGGGCAGGCAAGGGAAGCAGAACAAATCTATTCTGCCAGGCACCTGCTCCCTGCCTCGCAAAAAAAAAAAAAAAAACAGAAACGCCGACGGCGCATCGTTTGAGAGCGTAGCCTTTTCCACTTAGGCGCAGGGTTGTCTTCCACTGTCCTTTTTATCCTTGGCTAATTAAAGGCAAATCTCTGCCGAAGGAACATGGTTCTTCAGACTTGAGCCTTAATAACTAGAAAATGGTTGCGACTGCTCGGAGGCAGTTGCAGCAATCCTGGGCAGAAATAGCATTTTTATCTCACAGCTCACCAGCTTGGGCTCTGGGGATAATAAATTTCCGAGTTGTAGAAGGAGGCAACAGCAGATACATCCCCATGTTGTCCGAGTTTACAAAAGGATCAGTTGGATGGACCAACTAAACTCCCCGGTGATCCCTGGGGAGGACCTGGGAGATGACGTGGCCATGGTGAGGTCCCACCGATCGGCTGGGTCCCCCATGGATGCCGTGGGGACCATCTTGGGTGAGTCCCATCTGAGCAAACGAAGGTGTTTGCTGATCTCTGGGCACCCAATTCCTCTCGTCCCCAAGGAGATGCCTACAGGCAGCTGAATCCCACCTGGAAAGGGCATCACCCTACTGTAGCTGCTGGAGAGGAAGGTGAGGGAGATCCCAGGTCCCTGCAGTTGGGTGAGATCTTTGAGATGGGTCCTGGGGAGCCCAAAACCAGGCTGGGAAGGGGGAAAGAGCAGAGGGAAGATGGACCATGGTGCTTGCCTTCCCATTTTGCTGAGTCCGCTCTCTGCCCCCTGCCAGCACTGCAGGGTGGAAGGGGCTTTGCTCCAAACCTCGTGTTTTATCCCCGTGTGAGGGGCTGAGCAGCCCCAGGGGAAAGGAACGGGGCTGGAAGCTGTTTCTCCAGCTTCAGCTATCTCAAACCACGCAGCCTGGGCTGCTGGGGTACCTGGGGCTCCGTCTGCACTGAATGGAGAGACTGGCACCTCCGAGGGCTGGAGGGATGAGGCTCCCCTTAGCTGTTGGCCTCCCTCCAGCAACTGCATGGGGGGTCCAGATGGTAGCAACGTCTTCCACTTCCAGACTAGTCAGATCCCCCCTCTCAAGCATTCACATGCTGGTTATTTCCAGTCTTTAAAAGGCAGAAGAAGAATTTAACCCTGAAGGACCTCCATCAAATAAGAAGCGATCTGCACTTGTATAACGTCTCCCAGCCAGGCAGCCCAAAGCACTTCAGCCACAAAGGTTTTTTAAAGGTTTTGGGTTACCGTAATGCCCTGAAACCCTTAAGGGTATAAAAAAACAGTGGAGCATTTGGTGTAGCAGGGCATAATTTCATGAAGACAGACACACGCACAAAAAAAGGTTGTGGCATCCAAAAAGGCTGGCAAGAGGCAGGCAGGCATCGATACTAACTATTATTATTCTGATGATGACGTTAGGTGGCTCTTACACAGTGCTTTTCATTAGTCGCTCTAAAGTGCTTTAGGAAAGAAGAGATTCAGATGTCTCGACCGTCTGCAGCGATTTGAGCGGAGGAGCACGGGCGACGGTCTTACGCAGAAGCTCTCGCTGCAGCTTTGCTGGTTGCAGGGCAAGGGCCCCCTCTGCTCAGCTCCCGGCCACCCTAATGGCTTTTTATTTATTATTCAGCTTCTCGAAGTCTCCCTGCGCTGGAGATGTGGTCCTGACAAACCAGTGCAGAGCTGGGGGGACACCCCTTCCCATGAAAAACCTCTTCCCCTACGACCCCCTGCCCCGACATTCCCATCCCACCTGCAATAAATGCAGCAGGCTGATGCCAAGATCTCAGCAGTTTTTGCCCATTTGCGCATTTATTTGAGCACTAACCTCCCCACCGCAGTTAGGGATGTGAGGTGCCTGGGAGGGGGGACACCCCTACGGTTTCGGTCTGCCCCCCCGCAGGGTTTTGCTCGGCGTAGGCTGTGCAAGGACAGAGAGAAAGGGCATTGCAAGAGCTCCCTGGCACGGCTCTGCGGTACAAATTCCCCTCCGGGCTTCGTCTCCGCGCTGGCTGGGGTCCAGGCAGGTAACATTAGCTGCCCTCCACCATAGATAGCCCTGCGGATGCGGGTGCGAGCTCGGGCTCCAGGCGCCTGGGACCGTCCCTGAAGCAGCAGTAGCTCCATCCTTGCATCCTCCAGAGCAGCCTCCTCTGGGAAGGTCCGTCCTTGCCTTCACGCTGCCCACAGCATCCATGGGCAGGGAGGAGCTGCTGAAGGCGAGCTGGCTTCAGGCACCACCTCGATGGAAATACTGCTTTGAAAACAGCAAAAGCCCAACCCAAAGGCAGTTGGGACCTGTGCCTCGTTTTTGGGGCCCCTGGGTGCATGCTGAACCCACCACGAATGCTCCTGGGTGCCGCTGACATCCAGTCTGCGTTGGAAGGAGACAGAGTTTGCCATCATGGCATACGGGCACTGCTGACTGTCTGCGGGGGGTTTGCACCGAGCTCGTCCTTGGCCCAGGGGGTCCCCACTGCATGTAGCCCCCTGCCACATGCAGGACTCAGGGTTTCGGTTGCCTTTGCTGTTTGTCTTCTTTAGCCTTGGAAAATCTCCTCTGCGTTGGTGGGCAGTTGGGTACTCCAATGTGTGCGCACACAGACCGGCCCACGACCATGGGACATGTGCGCAGATGCACTCTGCTACGTATGGATGTGCAAATACAGCCATTAAATCCCAGTGAGCACTAGTTTCAAATCTCTCCATGCCCTAGTTCAACCTTAGTTACGATGCTGTAGGGCAAAACAGCCCATGGGTTTAGCTCAGGCGGTTCCCAGGTGGGATGGTGGCACCTTGACCATGGTGGGAGTTGTCACTGGAAGAAAACAGCCCCTGAGAGCTCCAGAAAGAGGAGCAAAAGCATCTTTGACCACAGCGCAGGCTTTGTTTTGGTGCTGTGCAGGATAAATGGGATGGCACTGGGATGCTCTGTCGGAGGGAGAGGGTTTGCTCAGGTGGCTTCTCCCTGGCAGGGACTCGGAGGCAGCTCGACTGGGCTCCGCTGCACTCGGCGGCTCCCGCGAGCTCGTCCTCTCCCTCCCCACCAGCATGAGCAGAACTGCCCGCTCAGCAGAACGCCGCAACATCACGGCTCAAGGATTAGACATACATTTGCCATAAATAGAAAATTGGGGGAATGTGTTTTAGTGTATTAAATATATTCTGAGAGGCTGCTGATGCGCAGGAAGATGACTGTCCTATCGATCCCTGTCCTCATCCTGCTCCCCACCTCCCTACGGGCAGAGATGATCCTCTCGCCCCATGCTGACCCCAGGGCCTGACCCTGTGGCCAGGAGCTGAGGATTTGTCACCACTGTGGTGCTCTTTGGGAGCGAAGAGCCCTACAGCCGGGCTCCCCATCGGGCTGGTCCCCTGGGGGATGTCTCATGCCTATGGAGGCATCCCCAGGAGGACCTCTCTGTTCGGTCTCAGTGTTGGGAGCCCCGTTATGGTCAGCAGAGAGAAACTCCTCCGCATGATTCATCCGTCTTAATTTAGCCATTTGCCTTGGGGCTAGAAGAGGCATGCCTTAAAAGAACCCATTTTTCTGCATTCGTGGTGAAAGGAGTCAGGGAAGCAAGCTCAGACGCCCACTGTTGGTGCAAGGGATGCCACTCGGATTTCCAGGGAACCGATGCATGAAAGACTCACATTAAGACCTAACTGTTAGGAGCTGCGTGGGATGGGATGGCTTCGATACACGCACAGGCAGAGCAGTGCGGAGATGTGGGGTTCGCATGACTGCTTCCCATCACCGGCTCCATGCCTGGATCCATATTTTCACAGTGAAGCCATAAGGATGTGCCCCCCGCGCTCTCAGCTGGTGATTTTCATGCCTACAGAGAAGAGAGAAGACCCCTCTGGATGCTCTTTTCTGGGCCGCACGCCTTTGGCGTGCTGGGGATGTGCTTTCCCGGCTGCCCGTGCTCCCGCCGTCTGCTGCAGTGGCATGATGCCCGCTCATGCCTTGGCCGGATGGTTTCCCAAGGCAAGCTCTTGCCAAGTGGAGACGGGTTGAATGGCCAGCCAGCACAATGCTGCGGGTGCCACGAGCCTTGGGATTTTGAGAAGGGATTTTGGGGACAGTAGGGTCCTCATGTGGCTCTGCTGAGTGACATCCCTTGCACTGACAGTGAGCATCTATGGCCCATCTGAGCTTGTTTCCTTGACTCCGTTTATCATGAATGCAGAGAAATGGGTTCTTTAAGGCATTTCTCTTCTGGCCTGAAGGCAGATGTCTAAATTAAGCCAGATGACTGATGTGGAGGAGGACCTCTTTCTGCTGACCGTGATGGTGTGGTTGGCAACAAGACCCCATGAAGTCCTCCTGGGGTTGCCTCCACATGTGTGAGAGACCAGGAGATGAGTCAACGGGGCTCCAGATTCCTGTAGATGCCGTCTTTCCGCACAACAAATATAAGTAATTTTGTATCCTTGAGTCATCGCTGCTCCTAGCAGTGGTTTCTGGAGCTGCAAGAGGAACCCAGAGGAGCACCAAGGTCCCTTGGTAACGCAGGGACTGACAGGGCTTCATGGCAGCTCAGTGCTGTATTGTCTGTGCTACTGAGCTGGTTCATCCCCAGCTCCACTCCTCAGAGTGCCTCCAAGCACCTCTCTGCCATCCCTCTGGTGCCCCAACCCTGCACATGTCCCTGGATTTACTCCAATTTTATGCCAGTTAATGGACCTTAAAATACCTAGAGATCCTGGTCCTGCTTCCCTGGCTCCATCAAAATTTTGTTCCGGGGGGGTGAAGGTGTAGGTGCCCAAGTCCCATGGGAACAGGGAGGCTCATCCCTTCTGGCCCCATGGGAGAGCCCAGACTCTGCCTGGAGGTGAATATTTTGCGTGTGTGTCCATAGAAATAGGACCTACAAGATATTCTGTCTAAGGGTATCATCTATTTCTCTCTCTCTTAATATTGGGTGAAGGCTATGCCCATGGGAACTGCCTCATGGCTGCACATTCCCAAGCCAAGCAGATGTGTCTGCTCCACCAGTTTTGTCTACAAGAGGATTTCCATGACCAACAGAGGAGCAAAAGACAATACAAGGGACCTGACGACGCATCCGCAGGGAGGTCGGGCTGAACCCAAGTGTCTCAGGAGTGGAGAACATCCTTCTCAGCATGTCCTGGTGATGTTTAGTTCATAAAAGCATTGGGAAGGATGGGATGATTTTCAGTGGCCTTGGGAGAGACAAGAAGTCTCATATCGTTCTTCTCCCTATTGATCGGACCCTCCAGATAAGACCTTCCTCTGAAAGCTATTGCCTCGGTTGTCCATTTTTCCTCCAAAATCCTCCTGCAACGATTGTAGCTGGCTGCTGTCTTCAGTGGTTCAGCTCACGCTCGCATCTGCCGTTTTTATAAATAAATGATGAGTGGATTGATTAGTCACTTCCCTCTGACTCCAGGCCTCTCACCCCCGACCGTTTGTTGGCTTAAATGGAAACTTCTCCAAACTCTTCTAGATGGTACCAGAGTGCAATTCACCTTGGGATGAGGTGGGGGTGATTAAGTGTCAGAAAAATCTCTCCTTCACCTTTTTTCCCACCTTGCTTAGACGTAGGGCTGGTTTTATCCGTCACATGGGTTCCCATGTGATGTGTGCAGATCCCTGGGGGCGGGATGAAGAGGACGTGTTAGTGGGGTGGTTGCACCCTCTCTGGGGTCCTCACTGCGGGGACTTGGCCAAGGTGGGGGGTCCATTAAGGTGGGATCATTCCCACAAGCCTGCCTGGCCCCATGCATCGCAGGGAGGGATGCTCTGCCTCTTTTCTCCCTCCTACGAGGCCTTGGGCAAGTCCCTTTAGCACAAACCCTCAAAAAAAAAAAAGGGCTTGATGTCCTGTGGGTGCTTTAAAAACCCCGGCCCCCTGCAACAAGTCAATGCCTGTGGTTGTGCACAAAATGGTTTTATCCTGGGTGGGAAGAGCATGTACTGGGGTGTCTCCCCCCATTAACCCCTCACCTGCTGCTAAATGTGCTTGCTGGGAGAGAACGGAGGGAAGGACCAAGACAGAAGTCCCCTCCTCTGTCCCCTGTCCCCCCACGCCAGGTTTGTGCCCTCCTCCGTGTGGTACACCAGCAGCTGCATCTTCCTATTTAGAGGAAATCTATAAACCACTTAGTACAGAGCGAACCTGCCAGCCTTCCAGTGGCCTTCTGCGGAAAATTGATCAGCCAAGGGTTTCATCTTGGCGTTTTCTTTTTTTTTTCTGCCCCCTTTCTCTCTCTTTCTCTGTTTTTCTGAAGCCACCTGGGCCATGCTTGGTGACAGCACCCAGCACACAATGGGCTCCATCCAGCTCCCACCTCTCGTGGAGTGGTGTGAAGCCCCATGGCTGATGCCCCCATGCCCAGTGGGCTCGTCCCGTCGTCTCTGTGGTTCTGGGGACAGTTTGAGCTCATGGGGTTCAATGGGGCCAGGCTCTTTTCAGTGGTGCCCAGGGACAGGAGAAGAGGTAACGGGCACAAACTTGACCATAGGAAGTTCCATCTCAACATGAGGAGGAACTTCTTTCCTGTGAGGGTGGCAGAGCCCTGGCACAGGTTGCCCAGAGAGGTGGTAGAGTCCCCGTCTCTGGAGACATTCCAGCCCCGCCTGGACGCGTTCCTGTGCCACCTGCTCTGGGTGACCCTGCTCTGGCAGGGGGTTGGACTAGATGAGCTCCAGAGGTCCCTTCCAACCCTATGATTCTATGATTCATCCAGTGACCAAAGTCCCACGGAGTGGGTATCTGAGCTGCCTTTGAACTCTGCTGCACTCGAGGCAGTCCCTGTGCTGAAACGGGGTGACGTGCCCCCCGTGGGGTGCTTCAATCCATATACATTGGTAAAATCTCCCTGGTGCACGGACATTTCCTTCGCTCTTCATTTCCGGAGGTGGGGAGAGCAACCAAGAGCTGGGAAACCATCCCCAGCTCATCTGCACATTGGTGCTTAGTTCATCTGCACGTTCTCCTTCCCCTTTCCAGGTGCCAAAGTCTCCGGGGATGGGCGGAACAAGCCAACCAGGCAAAGCCTGCGGCGCCAAAAAGGTTGTAGGTCTTGCCGTCAACCTCAGAGGAAGGAGCAAACCCTGCCCAGATAACCTGAACCTGCACCTACACCCAGAAAACCCCCACATCTGACCAGGACCCACCACAACTGCTTTGGCCACAGGGGCTAGTGCAGAAATTAGAGCCATTCCTGAGCAGAGAGATGGGGAAATGTTTACTTTTTTTTCGCAGAAAAATGATGTCTCATGGACTGAACGCCTTTTGTTGTTGTTGTTGTTGTTGGAAACATATTGTTTTGATTAATATCTTGGCTTGGGAATGTAGATGAGGAAAAAGATTTGAATTTTTCAAAGCATCCCATTGGGAACGCAAAGCCTCTTTTTTCTTCCAATGTCAAGTCGGTTGGGAAAAGGCTTTTAAAAGGTTAAAACTTAGCGAAAGGCTTGGCTTAAGAGCAACGCTCATTCAAATATTCAACCTGCAAATCTTTTTGGTGTCCCAAACTCTTCACTTACTCGAATTCTAGGAAGGAAAACCAACCCCACAAAGAGCCTCCAGAGGTGGGAAAGTGGTTTCCAGCCCAGAAATTGTCTTTAAAAGAAGGATTATAGGGTAAAGGCTCTGTGGAGGTACTTTGGCCCTGTTTTTCACAAAAGGATGGCCCCAAAGCCGCTGTGGTGATGGAGCTGTAGACCTAAGCCATGGCATGAACGGGACCTGGTGCTGGCTGGTCCCCTCTCTGCGGGTGACAACTCAGTGTCTGGGACATCGCACTGGGGTGCGGAGCAAGGGCTGGAGCCAGCAGCAAAACCCTCCTGGATTTATTTATTTATTTATTGCCTTTTCACTGGAGGATGATGAAGGGATTTGCAACCAAACTGTCACCGAGAGAAGGACTGACAGCACCACGAGCACGTCCTCATACGCGCAGGGAGAAGTGCAAGAGCGAAAGGCACCTGGCACATTTCAAACCAGCTTTGCAAAGCTGGAAAAACCCCAATCCTGGTGAAAACCACTTAAATCTCCAGGAAGAAAACGCCCAGAGTTTCAGCAGCTGAGTGCATCCCCAAAGGAGATTCCAAGCAGAGCCTTGGGGAGACGCTGGCTCGATGTGCATGGGGGGATGAGGTGACCAGCGAGGGACGCGTCAGCAGAGAACCCAGGAGCAGCATGTCTCTGTGGACATGGTCATAATAATTCATCCAAACCATTACCTACGGGAAGGGTTGCGAAATACTGAAATGATGCTGAAGCAGGAGGAGATGCTTGGGCATGTGGCGGCTTCCCAGGGACATGCTGTTCTGTGTGCTGCAAATAAAAAGAAAATACAACCAGTATTGGGATGGGGCTTGTCCCTTGAGGGGATCTCTGGTTCCTGCAATGAGCCCACAGATGTTCCCAATCCATTGGGATTAGGTAAATATCCCCAGTAGCTGCCCCTCCTGTCCTGGCTGGATGCTGCACCGGGAGCTGGGAGACAGCACAGGGCTGCACCTTATTTTAATGTCAGATGTTGTTTTCTTGTTTTCCAGGTGGAGAGCAGAACGCAGGGAGCTGCAGATCGGAGCCGAGGGGATTTCCTGATCAGTTTTGTGGCGATCATAAATTCGGGTGAAATTTCTCTGAGGTTTTGAGCCGGGAGAAGGCAGCGGAGGAGAGAGGAGGAGAGTGCTGGAAGTTGAGCTGTGTTATTTGGATACTCCTTTCAATAAAATGTTCACCGCTTTCCTACAGTGGAAATGCATCCCTTTCTGAACTGCCCGTTTTTTGGAAGGTCAGGAAGGCTTGGACATTTGCTCCTTATCGAGATATAAATCAGTTTTTCCCCCTTATCCCTGCCCCAGCACACACACAGCCAAAGAAATGTCCCACCCTGGCCCCATGGCATCTGCCACCCTCCCCATGCACCATCCCCAGCTCGCCCCCCCTCCGTGGTGCTGCCCCCCAAGCCGGAGGCTCCGCTCAGGTTCATCGTCCCGAAGTTCAGCTCTCGACATCTCGGTGCTATTTAAATATTTACAGCAGACGGTGGTAAAAAAGATTGAAACATGAATTATTCACAGCTTCGCTTTTATCTTGGCAGGGGCTGTTGTATTTAGCAGGGAGGATTCCTCCGGCGGAGGGATGGGCCGTGGTGGAGAAAGTGGTGGAGAAAGTGGTGGAGAAAGTGGGGATGGAGGGAGGGTCTCTGGGTGGCCAAGGGGAAACTGAGCGGGCACGTACGGAGCATGGTGAGATGAGCCTGGCACTGATGCAAGACATATTTTTTCCTCCTTGCACGTCTTTCCGAGTGACACAGGGCTGGGGCATCGGGAGGACACATTGGTACCCTGCTGACCACATCAGGGGTCTCCGGGTGCAGGAGATGCTGTGACACCTGCATGGCCCTGTGTATGGGTGTAAGTCCTGTCCTCCAGGCTTGTCCCCAAACCTGTGTGTCCCTGTGCCTGAGCAAAGGGGAGATTTCGGTAGGGTCTGTGTCCCACTGCCATCACTTCAGACATCCCTGGTGCCGGGGGGTCTCGTAGCCCAGCCTGTGTGGATAGAAGGGGAGTGATTTCCCCCAGGTAACGCTGTTCAGGCAAGTGGTTTCCAGCAACTGGGGAATATGCTGCAAATCCCTCCATACTCTTGCTCATCCCCGAGGGATTTACCCCAAGGATGCTCGCAGAAAGCACAGCTCAACCCCCTGCAAGACACTTTTTCTGGGGACTCAATGGTTTCGATCACACCCTGGAGGCAAAAATAAGCGTTCAAAACCTCAACTGCAAAAGGGGATGGAAAATCCTCTTTGCCTTTCTGGCTCTGGCAGCTTCTCCCCATCAGGACTGACTCCCACCAGCCTGCGGATGGATTTGGATGCCATTTGGGATCTAAAGGGCAGCAGGTGACGTAAATCAGAGTCAGTTTTTGGAGAGGAGGAGTGGAGGAGTAACACATTAGAAAAAAAAAAACAACCCACGAACTTGTGTCTCCTCTCCCTTGGATTCAATCCTGCTCTCAGACCGGTGGCATCTTGTTTGCATCCAAATAAACCCGAGTGTTGCTGGACCAGTCTCACCAGTATGGCCGTAGAGAAGAACCCGGGAGCATCCTGCCTGCGATGGCCGAGTCTGGCCCTACAGCCCAGCCCTGCTGACGGCCCGGTGCCTGGGAGGGATGATGGCACCGCTCTCGCCGTCCCGGCTGCGGCACCGCGCTGGTTTGCAAGAAGCAGGACATCCCAGCCCATCGTCTCTGCCGATTCCCACCACGGGAGGATCCGCTTTTCCGGGCGGTTGCATTCGCTTTGCCTGCAGCGGGAGGTGTGGAGGGAGGCTGTGTGATTTGCAGCACCGTTTCCTTCGCCAGCCCCGGCACGAGTGAAATTAAAATGGGGTTTTATAGCTCCTGCCTCCCCCCGGGGGCTGGGAATCCTTCACGGAGTGGCAAGAGGGGAGTGGGCAGCCGAATGGCAGCTCGTGGCGCAGCTCGGAGCAGGATCGGGCCCCTCGGGGCCACCAGGGCGGCTGAGCAACTGGTCTCTGCCGCCAGCCTGGCCCCTGCCAAGCACCAGAGGGTTTTCCTAAGGGGCACTTTCCCACTATTCAGCTACAAACTCCCCTTCCAAGTCATCGCTGACTTGCTGGGGATACCCCATGTTACCCCAGCTGGGGATTTGGCCCCTCGACTCCATAGTTGGGGGGGGTTTTGCACCCTCTTGGCCCTGGGCTCAGCACCTATGGCCCTGCTGAACACCTGCTCCGGCAGAACAATCCTTCCCTGCCTCAGTTTCCCCATGCCCAAAACAGCCACCACACAAAGCTCTTGGGTTTAGGTTTGCAAATGATAGCAACATGGGATTTTTTTAGCTTTTTCTGGGAGAGTGTTTCCTTGCTTTACCCCCCCCAGGGGAAATTAGAGGCTAGAGAAGGGAGCATTTGGGTGCCTGCACCCCAAAACCTGGGTGCTCTTATAGAGCAGCACCAGTTGCATGCACGGACTCAGCAGCATCAGCCTGCAAACGGAGGATGCCCTGGATTTTCGCCTGCAAACGGAGGATGCCCTGGGTTTTTGCAGATGGGAAAAGCTGCGTTTCCTTGTTTGCGGGTGAGTGGGCACGTACCATCACTGGGGCTTCGGGGTTATTCAGCCATAATCAAAGAAGAAAGCGTTAAATGGTTCTGCGTAATTAATCCCATGGAGACATCCCAGCGAGGCCTGCGTCATGCCGGTGGGGTGGGAGAGAGGGATCATTCCGACTTAGCGGACTGAGAAATGAGGTGTGAGGAGCTCGGAGGAGGAGGAGAGAAATTCAGAAGGTTACGTCGAGGGTTTACCCAGCCTCGTAATTAAGGGCTATCCCTTCCCTGGGAAAGACCCGTAATTATTTCCTTGCTCCCGCAGGAGAATTAGTCATTGCTGGCCCCAAAAATGATATTCCTTATTTTGTCCTTCTCAACGCCAGCGAGGACAGGGGGGTGCCCAGGCAGCTGACCGAGGGCTGTCCCTGTCCCTGTGTCCAAACCAGGGCCAGCTCCAGTTCAATGTGGGATTTTGAGGGTCCCCCCCAACCCCCCACATCAAAAGCCAAACTCTGGCTACCCAAATTTCAGCTTCTCTTCGGGCTTTCAGCTTTTTCAGCGCTGGGATTTGCTGGGGGATAACTTTAATATTTTCTTTAATGTCTTTTCCAAAGAAGCCCCCCGGAGCTGGGACTCGGGGGGCAGTGGCAGGTTGCAGGGCTGAGCGGGGTCACAGGCTGCCATCGGAGCAGGTAATGTTTGGATTAAAAGGAGTGTTTCTCCCTAATCCCGGCAAAGAAAACCAGCGCTGGAGAGGGGACAGTCCAGGGAGCCGTTTCCCACTTGGGAACTGCTTCTGGAGGCTCCCCAAGGTTCAGCTCTCCGAGCGGTGCAGCACATCTTGCAGTTTTATGGGTGCAAACAGAGACTCATCTACCCCAGGATCCTCCAGGAGTCACCAACATCAGCTGCCCATGGAAGAGGATGGGGATGGGAACAGTGTCTCCAGACCTTTCCCGTGTCACATCTCCAGGGACGTGTGTCTTGGGGTCTGTGCTGCAGAGCCCTGCCTGGTTCTGCCTGAATTTGTTCCTGCCATGATTTGTGGGGCAGAGAATCATAGAATCATAAAATCATAGAATCTTCATGGTTGGAAAGGACCTTTGAGATCATCGAGTCCAACCATACACACACAAAAAAAAACAAAACAAAAAAAAACCCCAAAAAAACCCCTACAATCGCTATCACTAGAGCATGCAGCCCAACCCTGGGGGTGGGTTGGAGATGGACCCAACCCTCCGCTATGGTCCAGCATCTTCCAGCGATGGTCTAGCACCTTCATTTCTCCTGTTCACCCTCAGCAGTAGGGAATGGGGAGGGAGAATATTGCCACCGGCGCTGGAGCTGGGATCAAACAGGGTGCTGGTCACCACCAAGATCCTTTGCCTTCCTATTCGTTGCCACATTCCTGGTTTTTCACGAAGATTTTCAACCCAACTGGCTCATCTGGTCCTGACCAGCAGGAAAACCTGCCCGTTAGCATCATCAGGGGAACTGCAGCCCTCCAAAGCTGTGGTTTTTAGTTGGGCACCTGAGGAATGAGGCTGATAATCTGGTGAGTAGCTCCACCTGCCTGAGGTTAGAAAAGGACCTTTGCAAAGACAAACCAGTCTGGGACCATCCCTGGGCCTGCTGGGCCTACTGGGACAGCTGGGTATGCTCTGCTGTTGGGTTAAAGCAGGCGAGCGAGGCCAGGCAGAGCTTAGACGGGAGGAAGGGTTGCATTTCAATCGTTAGACAACGATAAAACCCAAGATGTGACTGTTTGAGGGTGCGGATCCGTATCTCACGCGCAGCAGCGCCGGGGATGTTGTGACAGCTTTCTGGCAGCTCCTGTCTGCATCGTCCTCCCCTGCGGGATCCAGGGAGGGGGAAGAGGGTTTGTTAATGGAAAGGATGAGGAGAGGTGGGTTCCTGTGGGTTGTTTTGTTTTATACCAGTGAATTTTGCTGATTTGTGCCAGGGCACGCACTGTTGGAGCCTGCGAAGGGGGGTGCGGTGCTGCCTGCTGGGCTGGCAGGAGCAGGGCTGGCGGGGGAGAGATGGAGGGGACGTTTTTGGGGCAACAATGAGAAACCGGCCCCCCGGAAGCCACCTGGAGTTAAGAGCAAACACCTCATTTTTTTTCCAAATGCCGATTTTTAATATTTCACCCCAGGAAGGCTGTCGGGTGCAAAGACCATTGGGCTGATGACTATATCCGTGTTTAAGAGCTCCAGGTGAATATATCAGTGTCTGAGACCTCCATGTGAATATATCAGTGTTTAAGAGGGTCTAAGTGTAACATCTCCCTGCCCAAGGGACTGTGTGAAGGTGCTGAGTGCGTGGGGTTTTTTCCCCCCTTTTTACCCCAAAGAGCATAAATTTTGCAGAGGCCATTTGTACGCCTTTAACTCCCAGGAGCATCACTGCATTGAGGTGGGTTTACACCAGCTGAGGATCCATAGCAGCTTTTTAAACATCACATTGAGGGGGTGAAAAAGGGAGAGGATGGATGAAGGGGGGCGAAGGGCTCCCATCTGTCAGGTCTTCTCGGGTCACTTCTGCTCAGTTGTGCACGGCGGAGGGGGCTGACGGATGTGACAGGTCGTCACGCTGACTTGCCAAGCTTTGGGAGTTCTCTGGAAACCGGGTTTTGGATGGCAAGAGCCGAGCTTGGGGAAAGAAAATGGCATTTAGGGAGAACCCTGGAAAGCCTCATCTCCACCAAGACCGATTCTGAACCGTAGCACTGCCCTTTGCATCCAGCATCTCTGCTGCCGGCGCGGGAGTGAAGTTTTATGATCTAACACTTAGTTGTCACCAAGAAAAGCACCTGCCTTTTCCCCAGCTCTGGCACGAGCCCATTTGAGCTCTAAACCTGCAAGAAAGTGAAGTTTTTTTGCAGCTGGTGAGCAAGCTGAGGGGGCTGGGAGAGGGGAAATGGGAGCTTTGCAGTGCCTGCAGCATCCTGGCTGATGCAAAGGTTGGTACCCACCACCAAGAGCCCCCTGTCCCCCCTGCCCTAGGGGAGTGGGGCTGAGAAAACGCTTATTGTGGGACAAGCCTGGCTTTTCATCCCAAGCGTGAACAATTTTTAGAGGAATGTTTATTGACTTGAGGTCCGGAATATGAAACAGCTGTGAACCAACCTCTTACTGCAGCTCCTGAGAGCTGGTGCCTAAATCCCTTGGACTTGCTTGATCCTGGATCCCTAAATCTAGTGGCTTTTGGTAGCAGAAGGGTCCCTCCCTGGATTTCCACCCTTTTCTTCTCGGAGCCAGGAACATCGGCAGGAGCCTGGTGCGTGAGTGGGGCCTGGCAGGTTTCCAGCTCTGCTTTCACCCCAAACCCTCAGCTTTTTAATTACATGCCAGAAATTACCCCGGGCAGGTTGTGCCAGCCCCTCTGCCGTGGGCAGGTCTCGCCGTCGGGGTCAGATAACCTCAGCTTGGGGTTAGGAGGGTACGTTGAGATGGAGAAAACAGCTCGAATACCCGTTCCTCTGTCGTTATACCTATATGCACGTTGATGTGTATGTGTCTACATTCTCTTTTTTTCTTTCTCTATATGTGCAGGTAGAGGAATGTATATACGCTTTATCTCCTTCCCTGCAACGGCACCAGCTGCTTCCTCTGCACTTTTCTAATCAGCCCACTAAGTCGCTGTTTCAGTTAAGGTAAAAATTTTCCCCCAAAAGACCAATTCCTTTTGCCCCCAGGCTCTGCAATGCACCCCTGCTCCCCCCAGCAGCCCCAGAGGCTGTCGGAGCTGAGACCTGCTGTGGCCAGTGTCCCATTAAGCATCTCTTAGTGCAATGGTTTCATTCATATCCACAGCTGGATGGGTTACTGTCACTGGGAGTAGCCTCGCTCCCCATCGTACCCTGCTGTGTGTGGTGAAATGGGTGATTTTAATAGCGAAAAGGGAATCTAGAGCCCTTAAAATCCCCCTTGGTGCCTGTGTGCCCATAGATAGCTCATCCCGAAATAAAACATATGCACCAGTGTCCTCTCCTGGCTGGAGCTGTTGTATCGCAGCCACTTGCGTTGTTATATTACAGCCACTTGCCGAGACCTGCAGAAGCCTTTTCTTTTTTTTAGGATAAATTTGCCGTGTGCCATCCCTCCCCGCTGCTGAGGACAGGACTTGAGGGCCCAACTCCATCAGCGGCCCAGCCCTGGGTTTGGGCAGCGAGGGAGGGGGGTCTGGATGCAGCCGTCAGGCCCTGGGGACCACAGGGATGCTACTCTGGGGTTGTCCCCCATCCTGGTGAGATTTAAATAAATGCTACGGCATGCTGTAAAAACACAGTGTCTTGGACTAAGCTGCTATATTTCCATCCCCCAGACAGGGGCACTGTTGGATTTCATTCCTGGTAGAAGATATTTTGATCTTTTTTTGTTTTACGGCCCACTAAATCTTCTCTGGGAGGGGCGGAAATTCCCCTGCGAGGTGAATTTAAGATTACTGACAGTGACTTTAACTTTCTTGGGCATTTTTTCAGAGGCATCCTTAGCCAGCAAGACCCGGTAACCACAGAGCAGACAGAAACTGCTGCTTTGGAGACACCAGCAAACACTTTCTGATGTTACCAGGCTTTAGCTGCTGCAGGGACTTGATTTGGAGGCTCAGCCGGAGTAATCTGAAGAGGCAGAGCTGCTCCCTCAAGCTGCTGCCCGTGGACTGAAGGAGGAATGGAGGGAGCGGACCTGCACCTCCCTCACCAGCTGTGAAGCGATGTTTTGGCAGCTCAACCCTATTGAGTCCTCTGTGCCTCAGTTTCCCCATCTATAACCTCGTCTCGGGCAGGGTTTTGAGGCAGTGAAGTGATGCCGTGCTTGGCCTTATGGACTCTGTAAAGCAGGAATATCTACTCAGGATGGATGTTGCCTTATGCTCGTCTCCCGCACCACACCTTCCCCTCCAAGGCTGGCTACAACCAGGCCACCAGAGACACCTCCTTGCCTTCCTCCTGGCTGCCCCCATCGTGTGCAGGGAGACGAAAGGACACAGCAGAGGTCCAGATTTCAGACTTTCCCCTTTGCTCCTCCACCTTTCCTTCCCTAGATTGCGGAGGCACCAGAGGAGGGGTATTACCACCCTCTCTTCCCCGCTGCAGCCTTTTATTTTCCATCTGTGTCTCTTTTCTTCCCCGACTGCATGAAAAGAAACCATCTCCCTCTCCTTTGCCTCACCACTCACCCCAAAATGTGACACAGCCACATCTACATCCCTGCACCGGTCCAGGGGCAGAGGCAAGGTGGGCGAGCGCATCTCCTCCTCCCTTTGCTGATTCAAGGGAGGGGATTCTGCCCCTCTGCTCCGCTCTGGGGAGACCCCCCTGCAGTGCTGCCTCCAGCTCTGGGGCACCAACAGCAGAAGGACACGGAGGTGTTGGAGCGGGGCCAGAGGAGGCCCCGGAGATGCTGGGAGGGCTGGAGCCCCTCTGCTGGGAGGACAGGCTGAGAGAGTTGGGGGGGTTCAGCCTGGAGAAGAGAAGGCTCCGGGGAGACCTTCCAGCCCCTTCCAGGCCCTAAAGGGGCTCCAGGAAAGCTGGGGACGGACTTTTTAGCAGGACCTGTTGCAATAGGAGAAGGGGTAGTGGCTTTAAACTGAAAGAGGGTAGAATTAGACTAGATATAAGGATGATTTTTTACGTTGAGGGTGGTGAGAGACTGGCCCATCCCTGGAACCATTCAAGGTCAACTTGTATGGGGCTTATTGCAGGGGGGTTGGACTAGATGACCTTTAAGGGTCCCTTCCAACCCAACACATTCTATGATTTCTAGCCTTTGGCTGATAGGAAACGGACAAGCGACAGCCCCTTCATGAAGGAGGCTGTTGTCGGGGTTAAATTAGGGCTGGAGATCATAGATTTGTCTAGGTTGGAACGGACCTTTCAGATCATCGGATGGATGCTTTGATGTCATCCTTCATGGATGTTGGGGTGAGATGCTGCTCTCCCCAGGGAGGAAGCAATGGTGTGAGCAGATATGTGCTGTGGTCAGAGGTGGTGGTGAAAGTTTCTTATTACTGATACAGAATAGCCTGATTTTGGTGACCAGGAGCTGCTGTGACGTAGGTTGGGTTATGCAAACCCTCTGAGAAGGTGACAGGCCTGGAACAGGAGCCTGTCCGTTGATGGGACAGCATCGAATTGGGCAATGAAGACCCCCAGGGCGGAACTTCATCGGGGTCAGCGTGGGGTTCGGGGCGATTAGTGACAGTGTTTATAGACAGCTCAATGAAGGGGTGGTGGATCGGATTGCCCAACACCACCCCGGCACGAGGGATAACATAGCACAGCCCATGAAATCAGAGTGGGCAGAGAAAGTGATCACCAAAGATTAGAGAAGGGGTGAGCACTGGGGAAATGGGGCCTCGGGGCACAAGGACAGCCATGGTGGGACCATCATCCTCTGGTTAAAGAGCTGGTCCAGGGACTGGGATGCTGCTTCTAGCTCTGCCCTAAATGCTCTTCACCTCCTCTGTATGTTGGGGATGGGGTTGTACTGCAGACCTGCCTGAGGTCCCCAACTCAAAGCAATAGCGGAGGGTTAACCTGTCCGAGCATCCCTTCTTCTCTGCGCTCCTCTTGCTGACAGGAGCCAGCCTCAGAGCACAGGGGTGGTGTGGTGGGCTCCAAGATGCTGAACAAAGCTCCAACAGACTTTGGCCACCTCTAAAACTGTTGCATGTGGGCTCAGGAACAGCATTTAGAGCTTGGGGAGGGAGCATCTGATGAGAAGGACCCTGCTGGCTGCAGCGTCAGGCGGGTACCAGTGTGCTGCCCACAAACCAGATGGGACACAGAGCTCGGGAAGGCGAGAGGGGAAATTGCTGCCCCTATTGAAATCGGAGCGGGTGGCCGTCCCGCCTTGCCCGCAACCCAAGCGGCTGCTTGAACCTGCTGCCGTGTTATCCCGGATGGGGATGCACTGACAAGGCAGATCCATGCCCTCCCTGGGCTTTGCAGAGCTGGGGCCAGCGGCTGAGTGATGCAGGGAACAGGGACATCCCCCGAACCTCCTCTTACTAAGTTAGTCTCAACTTTCCCTTCTCCTGGTGTGGCTTCTTGGAGTGCTGAGGACCCCAACTCCCGGGTGCATGGAGCAACCCCTCCTTTTTCTCCCTGTGAGTTGTTGGCCAACCTTTCCCTTCCCTCTCTGCCTGCCAGGGACCCGCTGGAGCGTGGCCGGCGTGGAGCTGCTGCCGCTTGGCTGCCTGCGCTGCCAGCAGCTTGGGCTGCTCCTGCCGGGGCCGGGCAGATGGCAAGCAGGGCAGGTCGCATCCCGCAAAGAATGGCCCAGAGAAAGCCACCCTGAGAAGCTTTTGTTTTGCTGCCTGGAGCTTTTCTTTCAGGTTCAGTGTTTCCAGGGCATCGATGGGAGCAGGGGCAGCCCTGGTGTGATGGGGGAGGTGTCCAACCCTCTTTGGAGAGGGCTTGGGATGACCAGGGGTCCCCTGTCCTGCTCTGGATGGATGCAGGCAGCCAAGACCCTGGATCCAGCACTACAGATTTGAAGCTTTCATTGATGAGCAAAACACACCAAAGTCCCATAAAGCAGGAAATTAAAGGAGAAGAACAAACCAAGTGGGACAGAAACCAGGGAGAAAGGAGGTGATGGAGATGGCAGGGTACAGCGAGGAGGGAGAAACACAATCCACCCAAGTGGGTGCATAATTTATTTGCCCATTAGCTATTAATAAGCTGGCCTTTTGTATCAAGTCTCCCAACGTCCTTGTAACAACTTCAGGCCTTTCTGTGGAGCATCACCCTTTCTGGGTGTTCCTGTGCCACTTGCCATGCTAACATGATTCTTGATATGTCCCATGCCTTCGTTACCACCATTCAGCTGAACGAGTAATTAATGAGATTCCCCATTACTGCGGTGTAACAGTAACCTCTGGGAAATACCTGTGAGGTAGTACCATCTCCTGGAGATACTGGGCATGCATGGCTTTGGGTGGGGCTTGAAGGATGAGGTAAGTCTTTGGGACTTCCTTGTGAGTTGAGTTAAAGTAGAACGGCCAATGACTTGGGCAAGCCATGCACCTTTCCTTCCGCTACCTGCTCTTCATCATTACTGCAGGATCAGACGTGGTACCTAATACCAAGATGCAGATCAGCTCAACGTAGCAAGGAGAGGTGAAGAAGACCCGTCGATCCTGGTCAATGAACTCATGGCTAGCCTGCAGCCTCCAGAGTGTACCTTCTTCCCATCCTTCCCACCAAGCAGAAGACAGATGGGTTTAACCCGTCCCATGTGTTCTTGGGATAAAGATGACCATACCACAGGCTTGGAAGGACCCATCAGAGCAGATGAAGTCTTCTGCAGCTGGTTTTTGGTGGCTCAGGGAATGAGGTGGGTCTTTGCTAATGGGAAGACCCTTCTGTGACCTTGGGTTATGTCACCTCTTCCCTGGCATTGCCTGATGCTACTGCTGAGAGCTGAATGCAGGTGTGGGATGCTCAGTGCATCCTGGCAAACCCCTTGAAAGGCTCCCAGGGCCTCCCTGGGACACGGAAGGACCACAAGTCAAACGGTCCCCAAGGGGTTGGCCTTGTGTCCCTTAGGCATTGCACAAGGAAGAGCGGTGAGGCCAGGACCCACACCTAAAGCCACACAGCTCCTGTTGAGGCTAAAACATGCCTTGGTGGGATGAAGAGACTGGACTACAGCCCACATCTGGGCAGGTAAGAGCTGCTGAACTCTTTGGTGCCTTTTAGTCTTAAAATGTGAATGTTGCTTCTTAAAACAGGACTTGCTGACAGGTGGGAAGCTCTTAATGTCAAGGGGAGTCTCTCACCCCATGGGTATGTTGACCATGGAGCAGTGATGGGGACAAATCTGCTCCCACTAATTGAAGCTGCCACTTGGGGGGTTCAGCTCAGGAGCTGAGCTCTTGGGGGTACAGCCCCTCTCTTGGGGCTGGTTGCTGAAGAGTTCGGGGTTGTTCGGGGCAGTCGTTACCCCCATGTGTGAAGATGCGCCACAGCCCTGCTTGCAGCACCGCGTCTCTTCCCCGTGTTTCCTTTAAAGCCAAGGACAGCAAGGCGAGGTAGGGTTTCACGAGGGTGTAGGGTTTCTGAATCTGAGTCTTTCCTGAGACAAACTCTTTCTAATCCTTACCTGCCTGTCAGAGAGGCGCAGGCACCGGCCACGTCCACAACCACCCAAGATACTCTTCTTGCTTGAGGAAGGGCTGGAATTTAGGCTGGCTGATCGGGGCTGCAGGTGAGTGACTGGTTTTCATTTTATTTCCTGTGCTTATAAAAGTCTGTTACAGCTTCGGTGATATAATGGAAATGTAACTGAGTCCAACGCTCATGGGAAGTTCCCATCTATATTAAGCCACTTCTTTTATTTTACTTTATTATCGCTAAAATGTGGAAGAATCACCTGGTTGCAAAGGTTTCCATTTATCTCCAGCTAAAATGGTGCTTGGCTTATGGTTTTATACCAAGTTGTGCTGATACAGGGTTTTTGGATGCTCTTGGGTTTGTGCCTGAACCCAGACAGACATGCTCCGTGCTTTGAGCATTTACAGCCTTTGTTTCTCTTCCAAGACTTAAATAAAGTTGTTACTCTTGGCTGTGATCTTTTTTAATGGGCTTGAATGCTTTGCAAGTCTTCCATTAGAAAATCATCAGCCTTTGCAATCTGCTTTATTGGAGCATACGCAAGAAACGTCGAAGACGTTGAAACACACGCGAGGAAACGTTAGTTGCCTTCAGCCTGCTCAAATTAAACCGTGAGGACCCGTGGTGAAATAATTCATCAGTATTTCTGACAGGCTGAAATCTATGGCTGCCAAGTAGTCACTTAAATCCTGAAACAGCGGCAGGAGCATCCGTTCCATCGGGATGAATTAAATGGGGATGCAGAAGCAGCCGACAGCAGATGCAGGCTGCAATAATAAGAGTTAATGGGTTCTTTTTGGGTTGGCTTGGTCTCGCCTAGAAATAATAGGGATGTTTTAGCTGATACCGGGGGAGCGAGCATGGGAATCCCCACTGCACAAAGCTGCCCAGGGCTTATCCCAGTGACGCAGAGCAGGGCGTGGGGACGGTTAATGGGAATATTGGGCCAAAACTGCTTCTGGTTCCAGTCGATTCAGTGCAGTTTGCATTTAGTGGCGAAGAATAATGTGATTTTTACAGAGTCTGGTTTAGGTCATCTTCCCCGGTCTTGTGGGTTGGTGCAGGAGCGCAGACGGAGCTGGTCCTGGCGCTGGCTCAGTGCTCACTGTGGCTCTCGCACTAACAAACGCTTCCATCTTCTAAGCACTAATGAAAAAGCCCGTAGAAAACCAGACACTGGGGGCGAAGGTTGGGTGAAAGGACTCGGAAGGGGCCAAAGAGACTTCCCTGGGCTAGTAGTGGGTTTGGGTTCAAGCAAGCATCACCCCAGAGTTGCTACATGAGCACCTTCGGGGTTGTTTCATGCTTGACGTGTGATGAGCTGCCTGGTCTCAGGGGGAGGCAATCCCTGGAAAAACTGTAGAGATATTCATACAAGCAAAACCTCGACCCAATAAAGCCTAATTTTTAATGGGGAAAAAATGATTGTATTGCTGATTCCCAGAGTGATACAATCTGGCTTCGTCAGCTGAGCTGTTCCCTTTGCATCTCCCCCAGCCCCGAAGTGGCTTAAAACTGCAGCTTTTCCAGCTGAGATCGCGCGTCTGTGCCCCTGTGAATGATGGCCCGTTGCATCCCAAGATGAGATTCAGCTCATGGCATGCAGTTGGGAAAACCACGGCTTTGCCGTGATCACTTAAGTGCCGCCCTGGGCAAGGAGGGGGGACAAGGGCACCCCATCCCGGGGTGGCCCCTCCGGGCTCGGTTGTATCCGTTTTCAAAGGTCACAGGAAGGAGATTGGGAAAATTGCTCCGAGGCAAAATCAGCTCCAACTTCGCAGGAGGAGCCCGGGGCTGTCGGGGGAAGATGACCCCGAGGGGCAGCTTTTTCCTCTCTCTGAGCTTTGAGATCTCCTTTTCCCCACAGCTGGGGGGAAGATTTTCCAGGAATGATTTTCCCAGGATGTGAAAAGATGGTTCTTTGAATTCTTTTTTTACTTCCCTGGGTGGGTTTTTTTGGTTTTTTTTTTGAGCAGCACCTCTGGGAGACCCCGACTTTGCACACCCCGACGCCGGGATGCCGCTGAAAGGGCTCAGCGCAGGCTGATCTCGATATTTTCCTTTCCCAGTTCAATGGCACAGCGTGGAAACCTGCCCCAATTACACAGGTTGGAATGAAGCTTGAGAGAAAGGCTCAGCATCCCAAGCTGCTGGCAGGAGGATTTGGGATGCAGGTGAGGGCTGGGGGCGGATTTGGAGGTCAGTCGGGAGATGACCTACCTGGTACTTGCCCTTTGCAGGGTGATGCTCTCATTTTTGCCTTTTCTTGTGAAGTTTTGGAGTGAGGAAGGAAGGCAAAATGCTCTCTGCCGGGTCTGGGGGAAGAAACGGAAAGGGAAATAGCTGTGGTTTCATCAAATCCTGCCGGCAAAGCGGGCAGGGGCTTGAAACGGCAACTCAGCTGCCTTTGCTGAAGGCAATGGGTGATGCTCAGAGCCCTGATGGCTCTTTGGACCAACCAAGGGGTTATGGCCGCATCCAGCAACCTCCGCCCGGCACCCGGCTGGGGCTGCTCTTGGCCGTGTCCAGGGTACGGCCAGGTCCCAACGTTGTACAGGCAAAGTGTGACCCCCCCTGCAGAGGTTCAGGGAGGATCGGGCACCCCTGGCCACAGCGATATAAAAACAGGATGGAAAAAGCCCCCAGAGGTGCCATTCCTGCCCCCGAAGCTTTGGCAGTCTGGGAGCTCCCCTCTGCAGATAACGGCAATTAAGCTCCCAGGAATTAAGGATTTTCCTGGGATGAAGACAGGCCCAGATGTTGGAAGCAGCCGAGGAAGTGCCTGGCCAAGGGGACACCTGGATGGAGGAGCCCTGGATGCCTCCACCCGGCTGGAACTTCGGCGGGCAGCCATGCCGGTGGGAGCAATGGAGAGTCCCGAGTCTCTGGCTTCTCCTTCCTTTCTTTCAAGTGGGTGCAAACAAACCTGGGGTCCCTGTGAAATCGTCACCGTCCCGGCTGAACGTGGCAGAGCATCCCAGAGAGCAGCCCTGGACAGAGAGGACGACATTTGAGCATCCCCTCCTCTTCCTCCGCTCCCTCCTCACCCTCACTTGGAAAGCAAAGGCCATGCACGTGTTTGCGGACATGAACGTGGTACGTTGGGATCCTGGATGCTGCTGCTGGTGGCGGGCAGGACCCAGCGAGGGAGCCAAAAAAAACCCAATTTCAGGCACAAGGAGAATGAGGGCAAGGAGTCCCACCGGGCTCACGTGGGTACCGGCATCACCTTTCCGCCCAGCGCGGCAGAGGTACGAGCATCCCGGCGCTGCCGTGGCCATGTACCTGCGAGAGGCAAAGGGGCAGCACCGCCGGGCAGCCCCCGGCCAGCCGAGCTGAAGGAGGAGGAAGAGGATGGAGTCAAGAGGAACGGGATCCCCACGCACTGGGGGAGGATGAGGACAATGCAAAAGCCGGGTTTGTTGCTCCCTTCTTCTTCGCAGAAGGCGGGGGGGAAGGAGAGGAGGGTTTGGGGCAGTTGAGTGCTGCATTCCTTTTTTGTGGGGTATTTTTGAGGTGGTGGTGACCGGTGGAGAAGTTTAGTTTGTCCTTGGAGGAAAAGGGAGGGTGACGCGCTCCTGATGGCCGGGTGCGTGCTATGGGTAGCCCCAGTTTTGCCGGGAGCCGGAGGGTCCCACTGGCATCATCTCAATCACTTTAAGTATTAATTACTTTTTGCTGCCGGGTCCAAATTATGTCCTCACCTGGATGGGACTGTGGGGTCACGGGCTGCCGTGATGTGCTGGGGAGAGCTGCCCCGACCTCTGCAGTGGCTCTGGCTCAGCACATGATGCCACAAGCCCCGAGTGACACCGGGCCCCCAAACCCTGCCACCGGCTTCTTAGCTGCTGCTGTTGCAAAAATTGGGATCAATGCAGGTATCCATCTGACCCGATTAGCGGCTTCCTATTGCTTTCCATTTATACTATATATCCATTTTTGGCTCTCGCCAACAACCTCCCAGCAGGGTTTGCTGCCAGTGCAGATTTTGGGGGTGGGGGGCCAGGACACAAAGTCATTTCTTTGTCCCTAGGAGCAGGCTGAGGTTACAGCACTGAGCTCTGGACGCTGGGTCGGGGGGGCTCTGCCTCTATCCCAGCGCTCTCGGACAGGCTGGGGAAGTTTCCCATTGATTTGGGATCGAATTGTCTTTATCGCGTTTCAGCCGCGGTAAGCAGGGAGGGTGAGAGCGGGGAGGACGGCTGCCTCCCCCCCGGCCCCATCCAGGCGCCCTGACGGAGCCAGGATGCCGGAGGGGAAAGGGGTCACTCCATGCACCCGCAATTTCTGGCACTGCACAAGTGCTTTGCGTCCGTCAGTCCATCCCCCGGCCGCTTCCTAAAGCGCATCGAACACTTTGCAGTGGCAATTTCTTCGCGGAGAGCAGATCGCCGGCCTCTGAAAAGCCCGTTCAGCATCCCCCAAAGCCACCACAGCACCCTCAGAGGCAAAAACCTATTTAAATCTTTCCCTGAATCAGGCTAAAAACCCAATTCTGAGCACGGGGAAGATGAGGAGGGCTCAGCTGCAGCCTGGCCCAGACCCAGACTGTCACTAGCCCCCTTGGGCAAGCAGCCTGCATCACCGCAGAGCTCATTTCACCCCATCTGGCTTTTCCTGCTACCTGCGTCGTTCTGCGGCAGCTTTTATGGGGCACCTGGTGCGGGACCAGGTCGGTTCCCCCCTAGCAGGGACTCGCCCTCGCTTCTTATTAAATTACATCCTGACCCGGTTAATCCATAGCTGATTAATTTTGGACTGTATGGCTGGGTATCAGAAAGGTTTCATCCGTCTCATGGCGTGTACTGTATGTACTGGGCTCTCTGTTAATCTGATTTTTTTTTTTTAATATAAAAAAATATGGGTGGAAAAATGAGAATTGAGGTATGCAAACTTGGGGAGGGATTAAAGGGGTCCAGCTGGGAATGCCTCTCTGCCTGCTGCAGGGGTCAACAGCGGGGGACCCCTCTGTCCCAGCAGCAGGAATCCTGTTTGGGATCTTCCTCCTGGGCATCTTTTCCCGCAGGGCTCCTGCTTGGCTGTTTAGGAGATCACCAGCTCTGGGGAAACTGAGGCATGGAGATGGAAGCAGCCCATAGAAGTCGGTGGCCGCTGGTTCAGGCTGATCGTCATGTGCGATTTGTGGGTTTAAATGTCGGGGGTCATCCTAACCCCTCCCCCCCTTGCCTAGGACATGCCTTAACCTCTCCATTTAAGAGCAAAGGTCTCACTCACATAGGGGTCTCGGATGGGGCCGCTCCTGAGCTCGGGGCTCCTTTGGTGCCATGGGGCAGCAGAAACCCTGGTCTCGCTCTGAGACACTGGGTTATTTCAGCATATTTTGGTCCGTTCGCCATTTCTCTGCAGTTCCTGCATGGAGGACTTGAAAGTGGAGGCAGCTTTTGCCAGATCCTTGTCATCCCCTCGAAGGTTTGAATTATTCTTTCCTAGTATTTTTTTATCATCCATAAACTACCAGTGTCTCCCCTCCTGCTTATTCCCTCGCAGCAAAATTCTCTCCCGAGGAGGGGGATGAGCCACAGACTTTTGCAGGATCTTTCCCGGCAGCAAACCTGGGAGGTGCTCGGTTTTTTTTTCCCAGGGATGGTTCCTGCCCTATTCCCGGCAGCGGCAGATGCCCCGTCCAGCTCAGTAAAGCCTCCAAGGATGCTCCGTGTCTGAATCGGGGCTCAAATACTCCATTAATTACCACCATCCTTCGTTTCGTTACCCTCAATGCCGGGGCACCGGGGTCAGTCCATAAAAACAGCCCTAAACTGAGGGGTTTGAAGGGTTTGGGTTGTGCTTTTGCATATTGCAACCCTTGTGTGTCCCCCAAAACCCAGCCCTCCCTGATGCTGGGGAGGCGCGTGGGGAGGTGGTGGTGGGGGGGGGTGTTGCTAATATAAAGGCACGTCATGCAGTGCTGGGAAATACAAATTCACCCCAATGTTTCGAAAAATTGGCCGTGGAGCCAAGCCAGCTCCGTCCGAGAGCCGCGGAGCTGAAATAGTAGTGCCGAACCCCAGCTAATTAGTTCTGCTAAGAAAGAGGGAAATTAGCAGGGGCTCATTACTGCGGTAAATTGCTCTGCGGACTGAAGCCTGGCGCAGAGCAGAGCCCGGCTGCTTCACGCAAGTCTCTGCCGGCATCGTTTTGCTCGAGAATTAGGGGAAAACTGAACGAAGCG
>VWZL01002349.1:208815-226590 GCA_013396915.1 Stercorarius parasiticus | reverse complement strand
GTTGCGCGGGAGGGGCGACGGGGGCCTGCGGGACCTTCTCCTCCTCCTCCTCCTCCTCCTCCTTCCCACCCCGCTCCAGTTCGCCTCGTGTCAGATCACAGGTGTGATGAGCTGGTCGGTCCTCTGCCCCTTTCCCCACAGGGAAAATCAAGCTCTGTGGGCAAAGCAGGAATTCAGGGACGTGCTTCAAAAAAAAAACCAACCAAAAACCCTTTACCAAATTTGTCCGTGGGATAAATCCCGGCAGAGCCGGCGATGCCAGGAGCGTGGAGGAGAGGATTAGAGGAAAAGAAGTGCAAGAGGAGGACAGGGTGCCCAGGGCAGCCCGGTTTTGGGGAGGGGGGGGGGGGCGGGATTTAAATCCTTAGGGCCAAAAGGGTGTTTAAAGTCACCTTGGTTGAACGCAAAGGCAGAACTGTCCCCATGGTGTCCGGGGTGCAGCTGAAATCTCCGGAGGTGACTGAGTTGTGTAACCATCCTGCTTCTCGGAAGCAATGATGGTATCCAGGGCGTCTCCCCCCATACCCGTCTTCCCTGGCCCAACACCCTGCTTGGATTTCGGGGATTTTCCCCTAAACAAGCAGGTTTTTGCTAGCGCCGACTTCTCAGCCCCAGCACAAGCCAAACCATCAGCTCCCGTGGATGGTTTTCAGCCTCCAGGTTTCCCTCTGCTCTGCTGCAGGATGTGACCCTGGTTCGCGCCAGGGAGATTTTGGGTGGAAAAACCACCAAAATGGTCAGGTTTTGCCCACAAACACCACCACCATTTAGTCAAAGCCCTCCTGAAGCAGGGTTTGGAGGGGAGATGGGCACAGGTTGAGGCTGAATTTAGGTGCCAGGAATACCGATTTAATGCCTTTTTGTTAGTAGATCTCCAGCTGCCTCCCCGGGGTGGGTAAATACAAGCACCGGAGTCTATAGGGGTGCAGAAGGCGGGTTATAAAATGATAACCCAACCCTGAAGGACCTCATCAAAGGTCTGGATAACGTTGTGCCCCGTTTCCATCGCAGATGGACGGACATGAGTATAAGATGCCTCAAGCCAGCGAGTCCCGGGCTCCCCTCCGGGACGGGGAAGTTTAATGTGCTCATTAACATCAAGGGGAAGGGGGAGAGAAATAGCTCAGAGGACAGAAAAGGATGCTGGAGGGAGGGAAATCAAGGTGACCGGGTCCCTCAAGAGCAAAGGAGCGTCACCGTGGAGGAATTCAGGCTGAAGCACGTGGGTAGAAATGTGCCACCCCTCCTCTGCCTTTCCCAAATGCGGAGGCCTGGGAGGAGACGGGGGAGGAAGAGGAGGAGGACGGTGGGGAGGTCACCTGGGTGAAGGTGGAGGTGGGACCCATGCGAGGCCACCCGACAGGGATGAAACCAGCCTGGAGCATCCACGGTGAGGATACCCTTGAGTGTAGCAAGCTCTGGAAAGGACAGAGAAAAAAATAAGGAAAGAAAAAAAGAATATATAAAAATATATAAATCCCAGTTATTTCAGTGAATCGTGCTGACCTGGCTGGTCCCATCCACCCGGGGCATTTATTTATTTATTACCAGAGGTTATAAGCCCGGCAGCACTGGGGTCCGAGCCAGAGGCCAGCTGGTAGCCAGGCGTGAAGGAAGGGCACATCCCCTCTCTCCCTCGTCCCCCGCCGATGCCCTCCGTGGGGCGATGCCGGTCGTACCTGCTGCTGCAACCCATCCTGGCCACCCGGAGGGGGGACGGAGATGTCTCATGTGGCGGTGGCACAATGGCCATCCCCTCCTGGAAAGGAGCCCGCTGTACCCATGGCCACAGGCAAGAGGTAGGTGGGCAACGGGGGATGCTCCAACCCTTGGGCTTTCCCCTCCCCTCCTCTCTTTAATATAATTATTAAATATTAATAATAAAAAGAGCCCTTTCGCCTGCTGTAAATCTCTCTCCCGGTGCCAGCGGCGTGCGGGTCCCTGTCCCCCCTCTCCGCCTCCCTCCCGGGGACCAGCACAGACCTCGCCATGTCACAGACAAGACTTGTCCCCGCTGGACCATCCGGAGCATTATTGGGGATTAAAGGTGGCATCCGCCAGAAGGGCACGTCCTCCCCTGTCTCGCTCGCTGACGAGCGGGTAGGGGCAGGAGGTGGGTGGCTGGGACCCCCCTCCCCGGGCGTGTGGGTTCCCTGCACCCCACCACCCCCTTTCCCCATGGACCCCCAACTCTTTTTAGGGTTCCCAGGGCGATGGCAGGGACAAGGCTCTGAACGGTGCCGGATCCTGCCGCCGTGCCTGCCAAAGCCCGTCCCCGGCGCGCTGGGCTGCCAATTATACAGTGAACCAAATAGAGATGAGCCTTTTAAATGACATTGCCTGCCTTATCCCAAAGGGACCTTTCAAGGGTATGGCTGGACGTTTTTTTCTCTTTTTTTTTTTTTTCCCTCTACACATCCCTATGTGCGTTTAATAACTCTCTTCCCAGATGCGGAGAGCGTTGGCACTTCCATGCCCCGTGCGGGTAAGTTCCTGTAGGTGACAGTGTTGGGGGGGTTATGGGAGGAATTGCCTCCTTTCTCAGCCCAGCACAGGGGTGGTGGGGAGGGGATGGGGGCGGAGGGAGGCTCAGCATCTCCAATTTTCTGAAAAAACCCCTTGGAAATGGCTGTTATTCACCCAGGAGTGCGAGGGGTGGCTGGGGACAGAAGGATGACAGGTGGGAAGCAGAAGGGAACGGCAGACCCGGGGGGGGGAGGTTTCGATGGTTGCAGAGAGGCTGGTGGGAACCACGGCCCCGATTTACTGCTCTGTGATGGGCAAAACACAAACTCTCTCCCTCAAAATGACCTTTCTCTTTCACCGTCTCCCTCGCTTGATTTTTTTATTTATTTATTTATTTTCCCCAACCAGGGATTTCAGCTGAAGGGTATTAGTTAATCAGATTCTGAGAAGCAGATGTTAGGTGATTTAGGAGGAAAAAAAAAAAAGAGGCAACTTTCTAGTTCAAGCCTCCACTGGAGCCCAGAGCAAGTGTTGCAAAGCTTTGGGAGGATGTTTTGTGGCTTCGGGCAGCGCCGTTAATTTTTGGTCTAAATTAAAAATGAGACAGGTAGGGTGGTCCGGGGGCTTGGGGACCAGTGGGGCACCTGTCTCCGGTGATGGGGACAGGGAAATGTCAGCACGTTTTGGGGCTTTGAAGGCAAGAAAAGGAAAGTTGTAGCCCTGCGTCCCTTGGGCAGCTGCCCCTAGGGCTTGAAATGGGGCTAAAAAGCACCTTTCCATCTCCCAACGGAGAGGATGAGCACAGCTTTCCACTCTCATCCATGACCATGACGTGCCAATTGTCCCTTCACAGCTCCGTGCCCCACTTTCCCCATGAGGGATGATGCCGGGGGGCTCAGGTCGATGTGCACAGAGGGTTCAGAGCGAAGCCAGATTTCAAGATATCATGATTTCTTCTCTGACCGAAACTCTTGGGTTGAAGCCGTCCTACCAAGCAAGGGCTGGGGAATTTTCTTGCCCGTGGTGCCAGTGGGTATTAAGAGTTAAGCACACTTAATACTTAAAATACCAAGATCATCTCATGGCGCTGACTTAGGATGCAATTTCACGGTCAGCTTTAGCTGCTCGAACTTTGCTGTCCAAAGGGGCTCCCGGGCGTGTGGTCCCCTCTGGGCTCTCCCACAAGGATGCAGGAACGGTGGGACGCATGGTGGGACAATTCAACTCACCCACCCAGCTCTCAATCCCTCTCGATCTCAATCTTCCCCCCAGCGAAACAATCCTGCTCTCCTGATTCAAACTCATTTGCTTTAGTTTTTTTCTGGCTTAAAAAATCACCTTTCGGGGTTTAGATTAAGAAAAAAACGAGAATGCACAAGAGGGGAAAGATACGCATTGCTTTTCCGTTTTTCTTTAATGCTTGTTTTTCACTCAAAAGATTCAGAAGAGCTTTGTTGGGGCCGGGCTGATCTCAGTATCCCTTTGCCTGGCTTCTGATGCTACCTGGGCACCGAAGCGTGGGTTATCCGCAGCTCTCCGTTGCCATCACCCCGCAGAGGTTGTGTTGCACTTTCTCCACCCCACCATGTGTGGGGGATGTAGTTCCAACGCTACACCTCATCCTGCCCACAACAGCTTTTCAACTGAGCCACCGAAAAGCCAAGCCTGAGCTGAATCTGGCCCCACGGAGAGCCACCGTGCCCTGGGCATGGCCAAGTAGGGCACCTGTCCACCACTGGGGCTGGAGGTCTCAGTTTTGGAGTCATTGGGGCTCCTCAACCGGTTGCTTTGGGGGGCAAAACTGTGCTGCTGCTTCCTCCAGGCATCATTTCTGCCACATTTCCCCTAATATTACTCGTCCCCAAGTGGGAAAAATGGCACAAAACCAGCCAGAAGCAGCTTTATAGAGATGGATGCCTACAAACAGCCGTGTTCCGTGGCTTTAAGCAAAGAAACACGATCTTTAAGTAGCTTGTGATAAATTGTGGGATTTGCCCCCAAATCCAGAATCTTGTGACGCAGACGAGGTTGAGCCCTCGTCTGGGATATGGATGCTGGTCTCGTATGAAGGTTTGGTTTTGGGGTTGTAATGCTGAGAGCAGAAGAGGGAGGAATTGTAGCAAGCCGGGATGTTAACATCTACTGCAACGGATTTGGGGTTCCTCCTTGTCCTTCCCAACTTCACCAGTAGTACATCAGCATGGATGGCTTAGTCTGCTACTGGGGAATTGGGAAGGAAAAGCTTTAGGAAAAACAGAGCAAATGGCTTCAGTTAAATAGGGAGGTTGAGGCACCGGGTGCAGCCAGGTCCCCGTGGACAGGATGGGTCCCTTCCCAGCACCTGGTTGCAGGAAGCAAAGCCTGTGGTGGAGAGCATCCCCACAGCAGAACCGGCCCCGGCACCGATGCTGCTCCGCGTGGACATGGCCTAAATTGCATTGCTATTCTTGGCAGTCGATGGCATTTGGGTTTTTTTTCGCTCCCTCTCTCTGAACTTCCCTGGGTAAGAAAGCCAGCGTGCCCTTGGTGGTTAGCGGTCACATGGAGGAGCTCTGCGTGTCCTTCTGTGGTTTCTCATGTCTGGAAAATATATCTGTGGGGGAAAGAGCTGGAGGTGAAATAAATCAGGGGGTTGAATTTGCTTGGAAAGTGCATATTTGGGCAAATGTCCCTAGAACCATTCCGTTAACCTCTAATTTCTATTCGTATTTCTCCCCGAAGCAGGACAGGTAATTTCCCAGCTCCATAACTTGGCCTGGTCCCTGGGCTCTTCTTTGACTTTGCCTTTGAGTTCAGTACAACAGCAGCGGCATGTGGAGGAGATGTGCACCCAGGATTATTTTGGGGACGTGGTGTCTGTTGTTGAGCACCTGATAAAGCTGGTCTGGGAAAAAAATCCACCCTGTGGCCTGACAGATGCTCTCCAGCCTCTCCAAGTCACCTGAGTGTTTAGTCCTCGTCTTCTTCCTGTGGCTGGGAATATCAGGTCTACCATGCAGGAGGCCTAGGAGAGCTCTGGAGGACATCACCTCATCCACTGCCCACCCCAAAGTCTGGATCAAGACAAGGGCTCCCAGTTTGCACCCCTCTTCATGCAGAGCGAAGGGGTTCTCCAAGGCTGGTGGTCATGTCCTTCTCCTCCTCTCCTGCCTTCCTCATGGACTGCACTTCCCAAATCCTAGTGTGACCCTCAGTTTGGGAATTGCTTTCCCAATGCTGGTTGACCCAGCTGCAATGTGCTGAGGACCTCCTGGGGTTCGACCCAATGCCTTTCCCAGCTGGACCAAGGGCTGCTGCTAACCAGGACACCCATGTTTAATACCTCCAAATCCTGCTCCAAACTCTGGACCCGTACCTGGAAATATCTGAAATGACCCCTTGCTCTGCAGGGCTGAGAAAAGCTGGATGGGACACCTGGGTTCACCCCCATCCTCTGCTTCTGCCTGACCTTTTATCCTTGGGTGCTGCAAATGGTATTGGGAGGTTTAACAATTGTAATGAAACCATGCCAAAAGGGCTTGCAGGATCCAGAGATGAATGACTTTCTGGAAGTATAAGGCTTTTGCCAGTCAATGAAATTAATGTTTCCATTAGAAAAACACACGGTTTTCTGACCTCAGATTTTTTTTATTCTTTTCAGTCGAGCCAAGCGATACACATGCACAATTCAGCTCTGTCTCCCTGTCCGTTCACTTGCAGATCCTCATAGCGTGGGAAAGAAGCAAGCTGCCGGCATCCGACCCAGGGATTTATGCTGTTAATCTGATTAGTGTATGATGGACGTGTCCAGTTGGAAGGAGATGGAGGTGGCACTAGTCAGTTTTGACAACGCTGATCAGATCGTGGAGGATCCCTGTTATTCAAACGACCTCAGCCCCGCCGGCCAGTCGCGGAAAGGCCATCCCAGCTGCGCCAACCTCCTCTCCAACTTGAGAATCCTCATCAACAGCGAAAACGCCAACAATGAGACCATTTTCTCCAGGTTCTCTGCCGAGTTCAGCGAGCACCTGGTGGGGGAGAGGGTGGGCATGGATGAGGGGGACCAACGAGTCATCATCAACATTGCTGGGCTGAGGTTTGAGACACGGCTCAAGACCCTCAACCAGTTCCCTGAGACCTTGCTTGGGGACCCGGAAAAGAGGATGCGTTACTTCGACTCCATGAGGAACGAATACTTCTTTGATAGGAACAGACCCAGTTTTGATGGGATCCTGTACTACTACCAGTCTGGTGGGAAAATACGGCGTCCGGCCAACGTCCCCATCGATGTCTTTGCTGATGAAATCACCTTCTATGAGCTGGGTGATGAAGCCATGGACCAGTTCAGGGAGGATGAAGGGTTCATTAAGGACCCTGAGACCCTCTTACCAACCAATGACTTTCATAGGCAGTTCTGGTTGCTCTTCGAGTACCCCGAAAGCTCCAGTGCAGCCAGGGGTGTAGCTTTGGTCTCTGTCCTGGTCATTGTCATCTCCATCATCATCTTCTGCATGGAGACCTTGCCGGAGTTCAGGGAGGAAAGGGAGTTTAAGTCCACCCAGGAGCTTTCTAAGAATCTGACAGAAACCTTGCTGGCCCACAGCACCTTCACAGACCCTTTCTTCGTCATAGAGACTGCCTGCATCATCTGGTTCTCCTTCGAGCTGTTCGTCCGGTTCATCGTGTGCCCCAGCAAGACTGAGTTCTTCAGGAACATCATGAACATTATCGACATTGTGTCCATCATCCCCTACTTCGTGACGCTCACCACTGAGCTGATCCAGCAGAGCGAACTGAACGGGCAGCAGAACATGTCCTTGGCCATCCTGCGGATCATCCGGCTGGTCAGGGTCTTCCGCATCTTCAAGCTCTCCCGGCACTCCAAGGGGCTGCAGATCCTGGGGCAGACCCTCAAGGCCAGCATGCGGGAGCTGGGCTTGCTCATCTTCTTCCTCTTCATCGGCGTCATCCTCTTCTCCAGTGCCGTCTACTTCGCAGAAGTGGATGAGCCGCAGTCCCATTTCTCCAGCATCCCTGATGGCTTCTGGTGGGCCGTTGTCACAATGACAACCGTTGGCTATGGAGACATGTGTCCCACCACCTTGGGTGGGAAGATCGTGGGGACTCTGTGCGCCATTGCAGGGGTATTGACCATTGCGTTGCCTGTCCCTGTCATCGTCTCGAACTTCAACTATTTCTACCACAGGGAGACAGAGAATGAAGAGAAGCAAATTCTGCCCGGGGAGGTGGAGCGGATACTCACCAGCGTGGTGACGGGAACCGGCAGCATGGAGTCGCTCAATAAGACCAATGGGAGTTACCCTCGAGACAAGGCCAAAAAATGATGGTCAAGACCATGACGGGACTAGGCGCTGTCAGGTGGGATTGGCTGGATAAGGTATAAAACATCTGCACGCTATGACTTTTTTTTTTAAACCAAATGTGCTGCTGCTTTTTTTGGGTTTTTTTTCTAGACATTTTTCAATCTCTGGTTTCCTGTGGCTATTCAAATAAATACCATCTTTCTTATCTCTCTTCCCTGCCCATCAGTCTGTTTTTTATTATTTGATGCTCATCTGCTTGACATTTCACTTCTCTGTCCGTGGCGTCAGAGCGGAGTTTCCCATATACAGAGATTTCCCCCATTTTCCGGAGGGGAAAAAAAGGGCAAAATGACATGAAACGCTTTGCTCAGTGGCACCCAGCTGTCCAGGGATGAAGGTGAGTCCAGCTCCCTGCTTTTCTTAATCCATTTTAAATAGTTCCTCCCCACCCACCGCTCAGGAGCTGGGGGTCTGCCCAATTCCCAGACCTGGGATTGCTCTGGCTGAAAAATAAGTTGTCAAAAAAAAAAAAAAAAAAAAAAAAAAAAAAAGAAAATAATTACAATGTATATTTTTAGCTGAATGAGTTCTCCTTGGCTGCCTGCCTGATTAATTGGCACAGCAGGGTGGGCAGTGATGGATGGGACCAAGCCACTGGGTGGGGGGATAAGAAGGAGAGGGATGGTGACCGGTCATGGTGGAACAGCCACCAAGGAAGGTCCAGGGCACCTTTGCTCAACACCCACTGGGGTTTCTGATGGAAAACTGAGCTCTGAGAGAGGGACAGGGAGCTCTCCGGCAACAAATGCTCGACTCAGGGGTTATCTGGTGTACAAATGCCTTTGGGGACAAGCCACCATGACCTTGTAGCTTTTATTGTCACTTATGTTGCTGCAAATGGGGCACAGATTAACGAGGGCTGGCATTTCCCGACAGCTTGGTTGGAAAAAAGGCACTTCTGGTTTTTCTAAAGCATGCAAATTTCCATTGGCACTTTTGATGGGAGAAACCAGCAACAGATCATTTTGCCGTTCTCTCAAATGCCAGCAGGTTTTCTTCCGACAAAAACATTTTGTTCCAACTTCACTGCTTCACTTGGCTTTTTTTTTTGATGTTTCTGCCTACATTAAAATCACAGTTTCTCATGCAGCGTCTACACATCCGCTTTCATATCCCACATCTGTTATACTTGATGTCTCATCTCCTAAAGGTTCGACACGATCATTACGCAATGTGCCAGCATCTCTGGTCTGCAATTTCATTCAGAAAGGAGCCGTGAAAGATGGATTTTATTTATTTTTTATTCCCGGTCTGACGGAAAATGTGAGTTTGGGCATGCTGGGATTTTCCCAGTGGCAGAAATCCTGCCTCCTGCCAGCTCTGCTGCAGAGCTTGTGCTGGTTCTGGTCTGGGGGGTGTGTCATTTTGGGGATTGGGGGTCTTTTTGTGGACTGTCTTTTGGCAATGAGGTCTTTTGCACTCCAGGGGGATGGATTTGGGACATGACCAGCATAACTCCTTCAGGACAGGTTTTTCCCTCTGGGACAAATGCCCTTTTTCACCTGCTCTCCATATTTTTTCCCATCCCTCCACCGTCTTCTTCCTCACCCCATCCGTTGTAACCCCCAGATCATCATCCCGGAGAGGGGGAGGAGCTGTGAGGGCTTTTTAAATCTCCTTCCCACCCTGTTCAAGTTCTCATCATCTGCGGGGCTGGCTGGAGGAGGCAGAGCTGGGCACAGCTAGAGAGCAGCACCCTGAGACACCCCCAGCTCCTCCCCATTCACCCCTCAAGTCTCTCCAGCAGCTCTGCCGCGTCACTATTTTCATTTCACAGCAGGTTCTTTCTCCTTTTCCTCCAGAAAGCTTGAACTTTTTACATTCTTCTATATTTTTAGCGCTCCCCTCCCCAGGCTTCACTCGCAGCCTGTCAAAGCTGAAGCCCTTTCGGTGTTTATTGCTTGGGAAGGCACCACGAGAAGCCCTGGTGAAGGTTTGGGTTGGGAAATATTCAACCTGCTCGCTATGAGCACATCTTCATTGCTCCTGCTCCCTTAGCAAACAGGGACTGAAACGGTGCTGGGATGGATGGACGGATGGATGGATGGATGGAAAGATGAACAACCTGATTCTTATTCAACTTGTAAACTTTATTCTCAAATAAAAGAATAGATGCTTCAAAGTCTCGCATGCAGAAAATACTGTTTATTTGGACTCAACTTTTTATTCTTGGCTTTGTGCTCCTCCACGGGGGCTGGTCCCCAGCTGGGAATGGTGTGTGGGAGTTGAGACGTGGGACATTATAGACCTGAAGGCTCCGGATCTGGGGGCTCAGGAGAAACTCTGCAGGATTTTTCACAACACTTTGGCTTACACCGTCCACTGCAGGAGGCCAGGCCAAGGGGATTCCCTGATTTATCCTGTGAGGACGGGGTCACAGGCATTAAACCTCTCCAGACACATTTGCTTGTTTCCTATTTATCCTGAAGTGAAGAGAAGGAAAACCAGGCTATAAATACCCAGTGGCAACGCTCAGCTGGTGCTTGATAAAAACCTGCCAGAAAACCCATTTTCCCACACAATTTGCAGCTTCGTACCTTCCCAAATACAGGCCCAAAGCTCAAAGCTCAATGAAATCCATAAAAGGCTCTTATCATCTGTACTATTCGTGAGTCAAGCCTTAATGAGCCAATCTGTCATGTCCTCTAGCACGCGGGCTGAATTCCCACTTGAAATTTTGTACTGCCACAGAAAAAGCTAAAAAGACGACAAGAAACCTCTTTGCTTTATCAGAAAGACGGCCTGGCTGCTTTTCATCCTTGGAGCGAGCCGGGACTTGTGGCCACATGTGAAATATTTGTCAGGTAGAAGCATCTCCCTCCTCCTCTGAGCATCCTTTTGCTACCAGGCAGATAGTTCTGTGCTTCCCCAGTGCACAGGAGTACAGTTTTGGCACCGCAGCCACGAGATGGCACTCCAGGATAGACATTTCCCTGGACGTAGGAAGACCCGACATGTATTTTCCCCCTCTTGAATTCATGCTTGGAAGCTTTTGGGTGGTTTATTTCTTTATTGCATGTGTGAGCCTGGATGTGGGAAGGGATGCTCTGGCCCCGGGGGATGCTCTCATGGAGAAAGCCCGTTGCAGGGCGGCGTTTGCCGGGGATTCTTGGCACAGGTGCAGAATAGCCATGCCAGGAGGGTTTAGGAGCTGCCTGCTGGCACAACATTTGGGTTGTTGGTCCTTCCTGGGAAAAGGACACGGATCCCCTCTTCTGTCCTGCTCACCAGCAGCATAGCTACAGCCCCTGGGTGCTCCTGTTGAGTCTTGTCCATGCTGGCAAGGTTCCATGGGTTGCTGGTCCTCAGAGCCATGGCTCCCGCTGCATCGGGCTCATTTCTTGTTGCTCATAACAATGAGAAAATTCCTGTGATGGAGCGGAGGCAAAGCCCCATCTATCCAAAATCCAGGCTTTGGTCCCTCTTGGGCACAAGGGATTCCCACCCGCTGGGGCTCTGACCCAGGGCTGTGTGAGCTCAGGGAGCTGGAGGGGATAAATCACATTCCCACCATCCCACATCATATATTTTTTTTTCTAGTCGGCTCAAAGAGACGGCAACTTCTGCACAGTGAGAGGAGAGAAAAATTAATTTCCAACCCTGCCCGCCTGGATCTCTCCCTCTGCATCCCTGTTCCCACTGCGGAAGCAATCTTCAGAACCCATCGATGATGAAACCTCATTTATCAATAAATAATGCAAATAGCCCGTTATCCCTCAGCACAGTAGAAAAGCAGAAGCAGCAGGGACTCTTGGATGTCTCTCCTGGCTGCCTGCTGAGCGCTTTCACTGCAGCTGCTCGGGAGGGAAGAGGCAGCCTCCATTTTCAATAGAGTTTTATATGGATGGAGGTAATTTCCTTTTCAAAAGTGGGAACTGCGACTTTAAAGACATGAAACAAAATTAGAGAAGGAATTGGCCCGGTCATTGCGAGGGAAAATGACAATAAAATAAATACATTAGGTTTGATGGGCTTTTTGCACAGTCGTAAAGTCTATAACTGAGGACCAGTTGGTGTTTCCAGGCTCTTGGTGACCATCTCATAGCACAGACTGGTTCATTATTGGGAAAGGGGCATTTAATTGAGATTCTTTATGGGGAAACAAATGGATTGTTCTAAACTATAGAAACTGAAAGAAGACAACACCTCTACACAGGCACAGCCGTGGATGTGCTTCTGTAAAAGCCTCCCGATGGGAGGGCACGCATTGGGTGAGAGTCTCTCCTGTCCTGCTCTCTTGGGTGGTCCAAGGGAAATCTCCAGCCGAGCCACATCCTCCTGGGGGATTCGCTGCCCTGAGATGTCTTTGGGCTATTGGACACCTTGTAGGGGACACAGGGGGAAAACCTTGAGCCAAGGGACAGGGAGCTACTGGGTGAGCTCCTGGTGGGACATGTCTGTGGGTCTGCAGGGATCTGCCCTGATGTGGGTTGTGTCTGGGATGGTGGGTTCATCCTCCCTGGATGGAAGGTTGGGTTTTCCAGGATCACCCACTTGATGTAGCCCCAATGCAAGAGCCATCCTTGACTTCCTAGAGACCCCTCAGCCCCTGCAGGCCACAGCTGCAGCTCCCAAAGGCCCAGGTCTTGTTGCATTGACCAAACGCTCTGTAGCCACCATGAAGCAGCAAGTGTACGACAGGTCCTTCCTAATTCCTGCCATTCTATCACAAACAAATGTGCAGCCACCAACTCTGAACTATATCAGCACTTTATTTGTGTGTAAGCAAGAGATTCCTTACGAGAGAGAACCTCCTGCTGCACCAAAATCATGGTTGTGGTCTGTTTGCATGATGAAACCACAGCACCACTGGCATCACCGTGGATCTAAATAGCCTTGGCCAGTCCAATGCGGTTGTTGGCCCGGTCAAAGATGCTGTAGTACACCCTGATGAAGACGTCTCCCAAGATCCAGAGGTCCCCAGAGGTGTTCTGGAAGCTGCTGATGCAAGGTTCTTGGTTGTTCTGCATTTGAGCAAGAAAAGGCAAATGAGGGAAATGTAGTCTGGTATCTTTACTTGCATTGCTCTCGAGGCCCATGGCCATCCCTCCCCTGTCTCCCATGGGAATGGGAGAAGCCAAGGCAACGAGAGCCACTGGAGAAAGTAGAAGGACCTTGAGAGAGGTTCCTGAAACCAGGAACACCTGGTTCCCCCTTACCTGCTCAGTGTAAGCCAAGGAGGACAGAGGATACTGAACTCCATTGATGACAAAGATGACATCGGGCATGGCAGAAATGGAGCTGCAGTTCATGTTGTACTGCAGAGAGCAGAGGAAAGAGGCTCTTAGGTGGGAAACAACATGTTCACAGGACGAGGAGTGAAGGGGTTTGATTTCACTGGTATAAACTAGAGACTGGGAGTGTCTCATGGTGATCTCTCTTGGAGGTATCAGAGGAGCGGGGCTGGTTTGCCATGAGCAGAGATGTGGTTTGGAGCTGGGCTCGGCAGTTCCAGTCTCCAGGGTGAGCAGAGCAAGTCATGGGTGCTCTTACCTCTCCGTACATGTCCTGCCTGGCCCCGACTGCGCTCTGGATGTTATTAATGCCGGAGGGTGGCCCAGCCACAAGGGAAGTGCCGGTGTCGATGATGGCTTGGCAGCCACCACTGCATGCAACCTCCTGGCTGTCCACAATGATGCTGAGGGGACACACAAAGCACAGGGCCGTTAAATAACCAGCTGGATCTCAGCGATGTTTTCAAACTTCTTTTATAAAACTTAAAGCTGGGTAACCTAAAGCGCTGCCCTTGAGCCTTTTGCTGCTTGGAGTTTGTGACGCCAGCTGGAACTACAGCCCCCATGGCACACCTGGGGACTGAGGCACCAAACACGGGCCAGCAGTTGGGACCCAACCGAGCCCAACAAAAGTAGGTTTTGGACTATAATTTTGCTCTACTCATCACCAGAGACATATCCAAGAGCACAGGCTTTGTGCAAGAGAAGAACTTGACTGTCCCCCAGACACAAAGCACCCTCATTTTGGGTGGCAGTTACCAAAGTATTATGGATTTTAGTCCCTTGACCTTCTGCATTACACCACCATGGGGTATTAAATGCCAGCAGGAAGCCTCTGGTATCGATGGGTCTCAGGTGTCTTTGGAAACGATGGTTAGAAATGAACATAGATCAGCAGAGCTGTTTTGTTACCTGTCCATGGAGATCTGCCAGTAACCTTGGTAAGAGACGGAGATCCAGTTGATGGAGCCGGTGAAATAAGCCTCATCAATTCCCCCAAAGATGACCATGCTCCCTGTGGTCTCGCTGGATGATGCAGAAAAGAGAAACAGTGGAAGGTTTGCCATGTGGCTTCAGGTCAGAGAGACAACAGCTGGATGGCAGCAGTGACAGCAGAGCTGGAACCACCAGCAAATGCCATGATGTGCATAAGATGCATCTCCCAGCTCTTGAGACCCCCGTGACTTACCGGGACAGATAGACTGAAAAGAGGTTCTCCTCCAGCAAGCTCTCATTCACCATGTTATCGAACACTGGTGTGATGCCATCAACAGCCAGATTTGGGTAGCCCAAGCCCAGGATCCCATCAAATTTGACATGGACAAAGAATTGGCCGGGCTCAGTGGTGCTCAAGCCGAAGAGCTGGTTCGTGTCCATGAGAGATGCAACCTGGGGATGGGGAGGATGCTGTAAGGTCTGGATCAGGTGCTGCAATATTGATGTTAAGCAGGTGGAGAAGGCACAAAGGATCCCCCGTGGAAATGCCATCGTGACACTCACGGTGACGGTGTCGGAGCCCACGATGCCCTCCATGTCACCGGTGCCATACTGAATAGACAAGTTCTGCCCTGTGCTTTTGTAGGTGGAGGAGCGCGATGGGTTAAACATCTGATGGTTTTCTAGAAGGTAAGTGGGAAAATCAGAAATGAAGACTTTCAGCAAGGCTGAGCCGCAAGGGAAGCGTGGGAGGAGGAACCCTGCTGAATTGCTGTTTAGACCTGCCATTTATTATCCTACTTTCAGGAACAATTTAGCTGTGAGCATTTGCTGTATGTCCCCGCCCCTCCTCCAGCAACCAGGGATCCACAGGAAATCCCATCACCTGCTTCGGACAGATGGGGAAACTGAGGCACTGAGCACTAACGACTTCACTGAGTAGGTCCTACACCCCAAATACTCATCCCTCCGGCGAATTTCACAGATGCTATGGACCCAGCACCATGAGGTCTGCTCGTTGCACTGACTAGGTGGCCCCCGGTCCCCTGGCAATGTCACCCCAATCTTTGGGCTCAATCCTGCAGTTATGAGCCCAGGATGTGCTGCTGGAGCCGGCTCTGGCGAAATGGGGAGCCCTGCCTGCCCCTACTCACGGCAAGCCAGGCTGGGGCAGGAGATGGAGGGAACCCAGAGGTTGGAGGAGCCGGTGTCAAAAACCACAGTGAAGTTCTGCGGTGGGGTGCCAATGGAGATGGTCCCGTAGTACTCCATCTGCGGGGCAGGAGGATCAATGGTTGCTTTTTAAGGCATGAAACCAAACCTGGAGCTTCTCCAGGCTTTCAGCCTTCATGGTCCACTCCTTCATGGGGACACCCTGCTTCTAGCAGAGCTGCTGGGGGGATGTTTCACAGAATCATGGATTCATAGAGTGGTTTGGGTTGGAAGGGACCTTAAAGACCATCTAGTTCCACCCTCCTGCCCTGGGCAGGGACACCTCCCACCAGACCAGGTTGCTCAAAGCCCCGTCCAACCTGGCCTGTCCAGGGCCACCAGCACGGGCAGGAAGGGGCAAAGGACGTGAGATGAAGGCTTTGGGGTAAAAGGGTTTGGGTTTGGTCCATGCACAGCACAGACATGGGGATGGGTATCCCACAAACTGCCCTGGGGCTGCGCCGCTGGGGGACAAAGCCATCACTCACATCCAAGGTGTTCAGCAGGGGCTCGGTGGCCACTTCGGTCCCGTTGGGAAAAGCATGTGGGAATTTGGTGCCGATGTCGTAGAGGTGACTCTGGAAGAAGCGCTGCAGCAAACCCTTCTCCCTGAGGACCTCTCTCAGCTTCTTCCCCCTTTCCAAGGGCAGCCTGGCCCAAGCACCAAGGGAAAAATAAGAGTTCAGGAGGATTTTGCTGCCTGTAGCTCCTGCGAGCAGCATTTGACACCTTCCATATTTGCGCTGCTCCAACGGCAGAAGCAGAGCAGGCTCCCCCAAAGCCCCGAGTCGGGAAGATTTCTGCAAAACCCCAAAGCATCTCTAGAAGCCAGACCCCCCCCGGGAACCCCCCCTCCTCTGCACCCCTGGGGCAGCTTTCCCAGCCCTCACCTCCGCTTCCTAAAGCCATTAAAAGGCTCGGAGTGCTCATTTTCCCCCTTTGCCTTGACTCGGGTGGCCCGTGAGAATGATGCTGGTGTCACTTACTTGGTGACACCCTGGGCGAGGGCAGAGGCAGTGCAGAGAAGGACCAGGAACCTCATCGTGCCGGGGCTGCCACGGCAAATGCCCGGCGGTTTTTATAGCCCCCGCACACCCCACCTGCAGTGCCAAGAGCGGACGGGACCACCACAGCCCTGTCCCCACCTCGGCGGGCACCTGACCAAGGCAGGTGACACCCAGGGACGGAAGGACACGGCAAACACCGGCTAAGAGCAACACGTCACACAGGCAGGTGGGGGGATGGTGGCAATCACACCGTGCTGATGGTGACACCCCACTGTGCTGCCCCCCTGAACCCCCCCCATCCATTAGCACCCCAAATCCTTCGTCCCCACCAGGCACCGCCTGTTTCTGAGCATCATTTTGGCTTCTCATTTCGGCATCCAAAGCCATTTTGCATGGCTGGGGGCCATTTTGGACCCCAGCTTTGTGCACACACACACACACACACACATACCCATTTATGGGGGTCTCTCCCCAGTTGGGATGGGGAATGGGACCCCGATGTGCGTGTATACCCCGGGGGGTTGGGCACGAGGGCTTTGTGCACGTATTGCCCCTCCGGCGCCCGCCGTTATCTGCAAAACCCAATTAGCACAGTGGGATGCAAACAGCCTGCGGGAAAGGTGACCCTGCAGCACGCTGACCCCCCCCTCAGCGCGGTTTGCCCAGCGATAACGGGGACCATTAAAACAGGATTAAAACTCCTAACGAGCGCCTCGGTGTCGCCCGCAGCGATTATGGCTCCGGGCATCACCTCGGCCCCGGCAGTTTGCAAAGAGGAGAGCGCGAGGGACGCGGCGGGTGAAGGACACGGGGCGATGCTGAGTGATGCGGGATATGGTACCTGCTCGGTGCTGCTTTTGTTTCAGCTACCACAAACCCCCCCAGACCCCCCAAACTTGGTGGCAGGTGCTGGTATCGTGGCGGGTTGGGTTTCTCTGATGACAGCGTAGAAAAGCTGATGGACCCCTTTTTTTTGGTCTTTATTGTTTGAATTTTCTATCGGCGTTGCCACTATTTAGAAAGGACGCAGTGGGCAGAGCTACTCCGTCCCCGCGTCACCGGGACGGTCCCCTCTGCGGTGGGGCGAAGGTGGGGTTCTGCGATGGGTGGAGTAAAGTAGGAATTAATAACGATTTATTCAGCAGAGGGAAGGGAACCAGCTGAAATTGTCCGGTTGATTTGGAGAGGAGTGGGAGGGGGCTGGGGATGGGCTGCGGTGGCCAAAAAGGCAACGAGGCGCATCCCGGTCTGGTCCCAGACGTGAGTCCAAGATGGATTTAAATGAGGAAAGCCATTGGGATGAACCGCAGAAACCCCCTTGGGAACAAAACCTCACTTCAAGCCAAAAAACTAGTATAAATAATAACTATAAATATAAATAATAACATTTATTAAAATAATAAAATAATAAAGATACGACAGTAATAACGTTGAAACCCGTGTCCCGTCCTGCCATGGGAGCTGCACGTCGCGCTGGGGGCACTGCGAGGGCTGGAGAGAGAAATGTGGCGTGGGGGCAATGATTTCTGCTTGGTGTAAAAGCGGGACGGGTTTGAT
>VWZL01002349.1:176603-197373 GCA_013396915.1 Stercorarius parasiticus | reverse complement strand
ATGTTCCCATGTTCCCATAACTGTGTCCTCATGCCCCTGTGTCCCTATGTCCCCATGCCCCCATGTTCCTGTGTCCCTGTGTCCCCATACCTGTGTCCATGCCCCTGTGTCCCTATGTCCCCATGTCCCCATAACTGTGTCCCCATGCCCCCGTGTCCTGATGCCCCATGTCCCCACACCTGTGTCCCCATGCCCCCGTGTCCCTATGCCCCGTGCCCCTGTGTCACCATGTCCCCATGCCCCTGACTCCCCATGACCCTATGTTCCCATGTCCCCATGCCCCATGTCCCCATACCTGTGTCCCCATGTTCCCGTGTCCCTATACCCTGTGTCCCCATGCCCCCGTGTCCCTAGGCCCCGTGCCCCTGTGTCTCTATGTCCCCATACCGGTGTCCACATGTCCCCATGCCCCTGTGTGCCCGTGTCCCTGTGTCCCTGCATCCCGGCCGTGGTCCAGCTGGGAGAGGATGCTCTGCCTGGGGAGGGTGCGCAGGGAACGGCTACTGAAGAAAAAAAACCTCGAATTTCATTTTGCGCTGCAAATCCCGAGCGGCGCCGCGGGGAGGGGGAGGAGCACGGACTAACCACGCTCGGGGGAAGGAAAGTGGAGAAAAGGGAGGAAAAAACCCTAAAACCAGGAACTCTGCCACCCACTCTGCGGGAAAACGGCCGCCCGGGGAGGGCTGCTTCAGGGGGCAAGGGGGTGCGAGCTCTGGATTTGCAATTAACCCCCCCAAATTAGTGCACGTGTGAGCCTGCGCCCGCTGCTTCCTCGCCCGGAGCCGCGGGGGGCTCCCGGGGCCGGCGGACACGGGCGAAAGAACGGGAATAATTCGGTCCAGGCGGGCGCCTTCGCGCAGCGAGGCCTTTTGGCCCTGCGGCGCCGCCGTCCCCGCGTGTCACGTGGGCGACGCCGCTGCCAGGAGCNGACCGCCGCTGTCTCCCCCCGCAGCATGAAGAGCCCGGCCGTGGTGGGCGTCCTCTGCACCGACTCGCAGGGGCTCAACCTGGGCTGTAAGTAACCGAGCACCGCGCGGGGAGGGGAACCGGGGCCTGCCCCACCGGAGACCCCGAGTTGGGCGGCATCGGGCCCGGCCCAGGCCCTGTAAGGACGCTGGGGGGCACCGGGGCCGGCCATGTGGGAGCCCTCCCGGTTTGGGGGGCACCAGGCCCAGCCTTATGGGAGCCCTCCCAGTGTGGGGGCACTGGGTCTTGTCTTGCAGGGGCCTCCCACACACGCTCTGGGGGCACCGGCCCTGACCCTACTGCAGCCTCCCCCCGGCCAACCTTCTCCAGTGGGGTCCCCAAGCTCTGCCTGGTCCCCTCCTGCACTATGGTACTCTGCATCCCCCATACACGGGAGGAAAAACTCCTGTCAGCTCTTCCTGCTGCTTAAATTCAGGCCGAAAATGGTGGTTTGAGGGCAACAATTAAGGGAGAAGCTGCATCAGCCCATAGTGGGGGCAAATGGGCCCAGGCCCCAGGGGAGACTGCTTCACATGGAGCGCTGTCACGGCCCGTGTGGCTTTAGCCAACATCTCCCACCTCTTGCAGGCCGAGGAACCCTCTCGGATGAGCACGCCGGTGTCATCTCCGTCCTCGCCCAGCAGGCAGCCAAGCTCACCTCCGACCCGACCGATACGCCCGTGGTGTGCCTGGAGTCAGACAGCGGGTGAGTGTCCAGCCCAGGGGGGCCACTTTTCCCCTCTGTTTGCCATTTCCCCCCCAGCCCTGGGGCCCTCCACAGAGTCAGATCCTCAGAGCAGCTCTTCTCACCATGAGCTAAACTGGCAGATGTGGAGGAAGCTCCATCTCTGAAGCCATGGGGGGAAGGTAGTCACTGCCATAGGCACGTGAATTCATAGAATTATCATCGAATGATTTGGGTTGGGAGAGAGTTTAAAGCCCACCCAGTGCCACCCCCTGCCCTGGGCAGGGACACTTCCCACCAGCCCAGGTTGCTCCAAGCCCCGTCCAACCTGGCCTTGAACCCCTCTAGGGATGGGGCAGCCACAGCTTCTCTGGGCAACCTGGGCCAGGGGCTCCCCACCCTCACAGCCAAGAATTTCTTCCTCACATCTCATCTAAATCTCCCCTCTTCCAGTTTAAAACCATTCCCCCTCATCCCATGGCTCCCCTCCCTGCTCCAGAGTCCGTCCCCAGCTTTCCTGGATCCCCTTTAGGGACAGGAAAGGGATCAAAGGTGGCGTGTATGTAGAAGGTATAATTCATTAGACTAATGGTACCTCAAGGACCAGGAACTGTAAAAGCAGTAGGAAACTTTTCAGGGGATGGTGGCTACTGCAGCTCAATACTGTTTCCTGACTTGGGCTAATAAAGCCCAGGCTGTAGCTGGTCAGCGTGGCAGGCAAAGACCCCTCCAGCCCTGCTGGTCTAGCACAGAGCTGGGGATGCTGCAGCCACGGAGTGACGCTCCTGTCCAGTTTCCCACCCAAGTCAGCTCCCCCTCCTCGCAGCTGCCTTCTCAACCGCCTCAGCGCTTCTCTTGTTCTAGGAATATCATGATCCAGAAGCACGACAGCATCACTGTAGCAGTGCACAAGCTGGCATCCTGACCCTCAGGAGCCCAAGCAGAGCTCCGCTCCCCACTCCGGCCCAGCTCTTCCTCACTGGACAACCACTCTCCTCTGCTGCTCCAGCACGGAACGTGCTCGTAGTACCAAACCTGGGCTGAAGGCTTTCCCTCTCTACTTAACAGCTCCTGTGCAGCTATCAGGGTCTCCAACTCACATTTTAGCACTTGTTCTGCTGAGGATGAAACGCGGGTCACTCACCAAGCTCATGTAATGATCAGATAGTACGAACGGTGTGTGTATGTGTGTGTGTGTGTGTGTGGCCTTATTTGCTGGAGAAATCAATAAATGACCTGCAAAAACACACCTTTGCCTCTCTTTGCTCCGGCTGTGAAAACGGTTGCCCATTGCTTTGCCTTGTTTCCAAACTTCTCCCAGTCCCTTCTTCATTAGCGTTTCTCTGGAGAAAAGGAGCAGTGCACAAAAGCTTGAATTAATGGAGGCTCCTCCGGTGGAAGAGGTACAAACACTTTCCGAGGAATTTCTCCTAGGAAATGTTTAGCCTCCTCTAGTTAAACATTCTGTGTGAGAGTTACTTGCTTACTCTGCCTTGGATTGAAGTTCAAACCTAAACGTGCTGGCCCTGCCTGGGCTGCCTGGTCCCTGCGTGAACTGTAAATGGATGTTGGCAACATCCTCGCAAATCCAGGCCTTCCTTTTTCTTACAGATTCGAGCAGGAAAACTGTCCTGCAGAAAGGCTTTTCCCCTTGAAAAGCTGCTACACTCAAAGGCTTCCCTATGTGTAAGGGAACAGAAAGGAGCTGGGCTGCAGCTGTCCGTGCGTGAAGCGGAAGGGAAGCTTCACAGCCGGGCACGAGCTAAGAAAGTGGGCTGAGACAGAGATGAAATGACATCCATGCCGCTTTGACTTTACTGCTGGGAGAAGCTCTGCTTTTCAGCGACGTTCAGTCTCACAGTATGGGAAACAGGCAGCGGGGACGAGCCTCCCCTGCCTGGCTGGGCTTCGTGGGCCCATCCAGGTCGGTGTTAATTCTGTGTAGCAATGTTAATTCTGCACAACAACAGGCCTTGGTGTCTCCAAGCTCTGTGGCGGTGGTGAGGGGTCCCTGTGGTCCCCTCTCCCTGGCAGCCCGTGGAGCTGGGAGCAGCTCAAGCCGCAGCGTTTCCTCCTGGACACCCGACTGCTCCGAGAGCAGATGCTGCACCAGATGCTGCCGCCTTCTCCCCAGCACCCCCCTGCCAAGCCCCCCCAGCCTTCACACCATACTCATTGCAAAAACCATTGCACTTAAATAAAAGCTTAATGCACGTATTAGAAGTCCTACTGCAGGGAAAGCTCCTCCATAGGCTCTGCCATATCCTGGGCTCCTGCAGGAAGACGGAGCATTGCCTTCTCCGCCAAGGGAGTGGGAGCAGAGATCGGTATCACAATCCTACAATTTTCTCTGCCCTCAGGAACGCCGACTGGGGTGACAGGTCAGCCGAAACAGGGGGGAGGAAGCATGAGGGCTGTATTTACCCAGGAGTTTGTGCATATTTACAATGGAGGCATGGAGCCAACTCAAATCCCATTCAACTACCAGCTCTGCTCAAGGGCTGTGGCAGCAAGGCTGCTCTGCTCCAGCTGCCGAGCATCTTAGTTGGAAAACCTAAAGCTTTCCGGACTATCCCCTCCTAAATGACGCAGTTTTCCGGGCCAAGGGCCGTGCAGCAGAGGCAGGGACGGGGCTCTGCTCCCCAGCAGCCCCAGGCTTGGCTTCAGTCCACCATTGCCACCTACTGCTCTGCTCAACTTCTGGCAAGACCCGGGGCTTCGCCTGGAGCTATAACCCTTGCAAGGCTTCCCCTCCTCTTTTCCTCCCAGCAGGATTTCTGCTCCGAAAGCCCTGGGTTTCCTGCTCCTGGCTGGGGAAGGGGAGGGACTCCTGGCCTTGGGGCCTCGCAAGTCAGGCTCTGCCTCCGGGGAGGAGGAGGACGGGCTCCAGCCACGCAGCCCCAGTGTTTGCCGGGCTCCATGTCCCACTTCGGGGCTCATCGGGAAGGACGGACACCATCATCCTCACCGGAGGCGAACGAAGGACCAGACTTTGGGGTGCCAAGTCAGGAAGGGGGGATTTAGTCTCTGGAGCAAATGAAAAGACAATTCCTCTTTGCAGTCGACTCTTTTGGAGACGATTTTCCAGCATGGAGCAGCGAGGAGGTAAGGAAAAGTTTCAGGTTCATCAGCCCCAGCTGCTCTGGGGTCCAGCTGCTCCCGCGGGCAGGATCCTCACTGCCGGGGGTGCGGGATGGGCAAGAGGAGGGACGGGAGATGAGCAGAGGAAGGTGGGGAAGGGAGAGCTTCCCATGAGAGCTCACAGACGGATACGGCCTGCGACCCTCCAGCTTCTGGCACGAACCTACCCAACTGCCCGCTCTAAGGCGGCAGTAAGATGCTTGTCACTTAAAATCCCTTAAAGCTTAAGTGGTTGCAGTAATTTGGTGGGAAAGAAAAAGGCTATTAAACTGTTTGCAGGCAGTGGCAGTGTCCAACTTAACTTCTGTCGGCAAAAAGGCTGGTAAAAGCTGCGCCCGCCCTCAAAAGCTTTTGCAAGCTGAATGCGAAACACTGGTGCCTACCCCATTGACAGCAAAGGGGCTAAAGGGCTCAAAGGCAGCCACGGGAGCAGTTTTTGAACCGAAACAGCAACAGAGCAAGGTGTTAATGTGTCCTGAATTCTCATTTCCAGGGGAAAGGAAGGAGGAAGAGCTGGAGGCTCCGGCAGCCGGGAAGAGCCCAGGTGCCGAAGGCGGAGGGTGGGCGTGGGGAGTGGTGTTCCACTTCTTCCTGGTAAGCGGAGAACAAGCTCACCTACAGCCTCCTGGGGCTGGGGCAGATAGAAAGTCTTGAGTCTCGCTCCCGTAGAGCAGAGGACAGGACGGGCCGATCCCACCGAGCTAGCAGGGAAAAAAATAGCCCTGCTTTGCTACAGCAAGTGCCATCGCCCATTTCACCGGGGCTTCCCCTACAAAATGCCACCTGAAAACATCTCAGTGATGTAAATGAAGGTGCCCAACCTGCAGCTCAGGGCCAAAAGGCAGTTTGCAAGGACAAGATGATTTTTCCCTACTCATTCCCACCACCACTGGGGTGTCAGAGCCCAAAGGGGTGTCTTCTACCTTCGGTAAGAGCGAGATCCCACCTTGGGGCAGCGGAGGGTCGGAGCCAAGATGGGTCCCCAGGGGGTGACTGCAGGAGCGGCACAGGGCGCAGGCAGCACGCACACACTCGGTTGCTCTCTCCCGGAAGGACCGAGCATCTCAACACCACTGAAAGGCACTAATTCTCCAGGCCACAGGCTCTAATACCACACAGCATCTTCCCATCAGAGATGAAGGCGACGCCATCCTCCAACCAGGCAAGCTGGGAAGCGCAGGAAAGCTTTCCCCCATTTCCACTCGGTCCACAGTAACTCGCTGCCGAATCATTAACCACCCGCCGCCGGGGAGGAGGGAGGGAGTTAAAATTAAGGACACAAACTCAAACTGTCCTTTGCCCCTGTGGCAGGACAAGCCTGGGAAACCTCTCTGGCTAACGGCCATCCCCGCTCAACACCTCATCGACTGCTAGTGATCTATCAGAGTGCCAAGACACGTTTAGATCATTTTTTAGGATTAAAAAATAACTTACAGAGAAAAAAACACAACCATAAAAGAGTCAGGCTCTAGTGTTATTTTGTTCCTTTTCTTCAGAAAAGCCTGTTTGGATGAATGTTTTTTGAGGGTCTGCTAATAAAACCACAGTGCGGCCACCACTGATATTCCCCCACCACACGCTACACCAGTTAACGTGTCCGTTTGTTTCTCCCCCAAACACAACAAATGACCCACCCAAGAAAAGCAGAAGGAAAAGCTTTTCCCCCCCCCTGCCTGACCCCTGTGGCATCTTACCTCCGCCTGCTTCCCATTCAGGTCAACGTCCTGGTGATGGGGATGCTCAAGACCTTTGGGATTTTCTTCGTGGCTTTCCAGGAGGAGGTGGGGGGCTCCTCCGAGCAAGTCAGCTGGATTGGCTCCATCATGTCCTCCCTGCGCTTCTTGGGAGGTGAGCAGGGAACCCTAAGGGTGGGGGCAGCACCTCAACCTCAAGCCCATTTGCTTTGAGGCACTGGGGACGCTCAGCAGCTCCGACGTCCATCCCCAGACTGCTGCAAGCAGGACACAGCTGACACCCCCGCATGTCTCAGCAGGACCATGGTCCAAGGACGGGGATTGCGGGTGTCACATCACCTCGCTGTACCAGGTTTATTTTACATATTCATAGAGAAGTTTCACCCCTAACACCAGTATTATTGCCTCTGAGCAAACCAGCTGCTGAATAACTCATGGCCGCTGAGGGTGGTGAGTGTTAGGGCGAGCATTAGGAAGCAATTCATGGCTGTGAGGGTGGTGAGCCCCTGGCCCAGGTTGCCCAGAGAAGCTGTGGCTGCCCCATCCCTGGAGGGGTTCAAGGCCAGGTTGGACGNTCCACCACCTCTCTGGGCAGCCTGTGCCAGGGCTCTGCCACCCTCACAGGAAAGAAGTTCCTCCTCATGTTGAGATGGAACTTCCTATGCTCAAGTTTGTGCCCGTTACCCCTTGTGCTGTCTCTGGGCACCACTGAGAAGAGCCTGGCCCCATCCTCCTGACACCCCCCCTTGAAGTATTTATCAGTCGTCTTTTTTCCAGACTAAAAAGACCCAAATCCCTCAGCCTTTCTTTGTAAAAGAGGTGTTCCGGTCCCCTCAGCATTTTGGTATCCCTTTAAACCATTCCATGATTTGAACATTTGGGCTTCAAATTCCTCCCCCTGCACCATCCCCAGAGCTCCCAGGGTCCAAGGCAAGGTCTCTTGGCCGCTCTCCTGAATATTAACCCATCCCAAACCTCTTGGGTCACCCCTCCTAGGGTGCCACACGGGCCACTTGTGGTGGCACCAGACGCGCTGACCCAATACAAGTTCCCAAGCCCTGCCAAGCATCATTTGCCACCTTCAGCCTGAGCTTTCTCCCTCCTTTGCCTTCCAGCCCCGCTTGTGGCCGTGGTCTGCAGGAGGCTGGGTGAGCGGCCCACCTCCATCATGGGGGCCGGGCTGGTCGGCGGGGGCTGCCTGCTGAGCACGCAGGCCACCAGCGTCCCCTTCCTCTGCGTCTCCATGGGACTCCTCCTGGGTGAGCAGCCTGCGAGACTCACGGTCGGGCAGAGACTGTCCTGTGCACGATGGGTAAAAGCAGCTCCTTTAATGATAAATCAGGCACTTCCTGTAATCGCTAAGCAGCTCCAGCTCTTTTCCATGAGATGTTGCGTGAAACCCCAAAGCTCCATGCTCAGGAGCATAAAATACCAGTTTCCACGTGCTGGACCCAACTAACCTTGCTTTTTTTCTGGACCTAACACGAATCCCCGTCTTTTAAAATCCCTTACTAAAAGCACACAGCCTCAAACCCCCCAGATACTAAACACCACACATGGCAGGGGGGTTGGAACTAGATGATCTTTAAGGTCCCTTCCAACCCGAACCATTCTGTGATTCTATAAATCTTATTTTCCACTGACTGCAACAGCAAAAATCCCCCCAGCTTTCAGCCCACGAACCCTGCGGAGCAGCTCTACTGTGGGGACAACGAGCGTGGGATGGCGTGACTTTGAACCCCTAAAGCTCACGAGATGAAGCCGTCGCTTTTTTGGGGCCGGACATCGTTTTTCTGCCCTTCCTGTAGGTATGGGGTTCGCCTGCCTGTACCAGGCAGCTGCGGTGATGACGGCCAAGCGCTGTAGGACACGGCTGGCTTTCTCCAATGCCATCGCCCGCTCTGGGATGGGACTGACATTTCTAATTGCGCCCTTCACTCAATTTCTCATCGATTTTTATGGCTGGCAAGGTGAGAGCGTCTCCCGTTCATTCAAATTCATCAGCGTTAAGAGGGCGTTGGAGGATATTCCGGGCAGGATAAGAGGTTCTTTTTAAAAATTAAAATTGGATGCACTGAAGAACAACTCAGCCTCTTCTAGGAGAGTTTGGGGACATCTTGTTAATGATTAAACACTTAATCAGTCGTTAAAGTTAAGTCAGCATCAAAACAGAGCCCACAGAAACCAAAACCAAAACCGAAAATCCCTACTTTTACTACGCTGTTTCATGGCCACCTTGAAGGTCCATCACATGTAATGGACTTTTAATGAGGGAAAACAAACTCCCAAATCCTGGAGGTAGCTCTGGATTTGTTGTGCGTATCACAGCGAAAGAGCCTTCCAGCTAGAAAAACGGGAATAAAATCCTGTAAGATACCTCCTCCTGATGCCAGAACTTTTTCCACGTTCAATACAAACTACATCCCATTCTAGAAAAATCATTTCCTACTGCTCCTCCTTTCCCAGGCCAAGCAAAAAGCATCTCCTCTCTTCCCTCAGGTACTCTCCTGATTTTTGGAGGCATCATGTTAAACCTCGTGCCTTCCAGCATGCTGCTGCGACCCGTCCACACCCGTCCGCCTCAGCGGTTCTCCGTGAAAAATCAAGACCCCGGGGCTTTAATGGCAAAGGAGGATTCAGAACCCCTTGCTGGATGCTTAGATGAAACCACTCGCAGGGAAATACAGCTTCGCCGAGCACAGGACCTTCCCACCACGGAGGGAGTCATGATTCCCCACGGCAGAGATGTCTCTGGTCCAGTAAATACACCGGATTCGGAAGGGTTTGAGAAACCCCCCGTGGAGAGCTGCTCGCCAGAAATAGCCACCGAGGCCAAGAGAAGCTCCAAATCCCTTCCACCGACCGGGAAAGAAAATTCACAGCCTCTCCTCGACTTCTCCCCACTGAAGGATCCCGTCTTCGGCATTTTCACGTGGTCTTTTTTGTTCAGCCACTTGGCCTATTTCGTGCCCATCTTCCACCTGGTAGCAAGAGCCAGGACTCTGGGCATCAGCAGCATGGATGCCTCTTACCTCATTTCAGTGGCTGGTAGGCAAAAAAAAAAAAATATATATCTTTTAAACCCATTTATAATTCCACTGATACTGAAATAGGAAAGAAAAGCAACACAAATCTTGCCATGAAATAGTCGCGAGTGTGTCTTAGAATAAATCTTCATGGAAGAGGTGGAGCTCGCAGCCCTCACCCCTCTTCTGTATCTACAGCGTCGCCTTCTGTATGTGTACAAAGTCGCTCTCACATGTTGGGTGGGTCTCTCAGCCGAAGCTGGATAATGCCCCAGCCTCACTGAGCCGAAAAAACCCAGGTTTCCAATTACATAGGTGCTGCTTGTCCTCCTAAAGCCTTCCCACCACGGCCCCAGCTCAGCTCAAACCCACAAGCCACAGGAATCTGGAGTCACTGGGCATTCAAAGACCTCCCATTTGACCCAGGAATGTGTGCAGAGAGAGGGAAAAAAAATCAGTCCTGGGGGGAAAAAAACCCACATTAACTGGGATCTGGCCATTTTGATTTGGCACATTCACCTCCAAGGGCAAAAAACCCGAAACAACCCCAAAAAAACCCAACCCCTCCAAACCCCAACATGCCTGATTATAAGCAGGGATTAAGTAGCATCAGGGTAAGAAAGCGACTGCAACCTCAGTCATCATAAAATATTTTATTGTACAAAAATAAATTCCACTTCCACACTGCTGTATAATATTTAGACATGACATACACCGTCAAGGAATCCAGAAGGCAGCGCTTAATCTGACCTTTTGAATTAAGAGTAGGAGGGACACAGCGGTCAGCAAGATATTAGCTGACAGCAAGCACTCCTCTGGTCTTCAGTTCATAAAAACTTATTGAAAAAACGCAAGATCCAAGTATCAAAAGTTTGTTGAGCCTTTAAAAAAAAAAAAACGCCGGTGTTCCGTCCTTCTTTGCCTCTTTATAAAAATGCAAATCACACGAGCATATTTCTTCTCAATATTCCGCTTTTTCTCTGTCTTGAAAAAGAGACGGAACAGCAAGCTTATCCTTCCAATTTTTACTGAAGGGCACTTCGGAGTTTTCTGCTGAGTGCAGAGCCCTTAATTGAATTCTCAGAGACCACTTTGGTGCACCCACAGGCACTTGGGCAATAGCAGGCACCAAGGGAAAGGAAAAAAAAAAAAAATAAAGCACGAATTTTACACCACCTTAAAAACACCTTCCTGTAACTTCCGCCCTTTGTGGTCACGTTCTTACAGCGAGCGGCAGGTGGAACGAGGACGCGTTTCACAGCACCGCAGCGCAAAATAGCAAAAATAAATAAAACAAAGTCTTTTTCGAGGTTCTGGTGAACTCCTCTCTCCCCCCAGGCGTCACGGAGACGGTCAGCCAGCTGCTCTCGGGCTGGGTCGCCGACCAGAACTGGACCAAGAAGTATCACTACCACGTGGCTTACCTTGTCCTCGGCGGCGTCACCAACCTGCTCTGTCCTCTGGCCACCACCTTCCCCTTACTCATGACCTACGCCGTGGCCTTCGCGGTTTTCTGCGGCGGGTTCATGGCTCTGGTCCTCCCTGTGCTGGTGAGTAGGATATTTCGTTAAAAATAATGTAGTAGGTGGCATTCTGTGCTGGTGAGTAGGCTATTTCATTAAAAATAAAGAACTGCAGTAGGTGGCATTTCAAACAGTATTCCAAAATGATCTGAAAACCCTTTCAGAAGCTGAATTACTCCTGCTGAAGACCTGCAGAAAAAAAAAATGGAGGTTCAGCCTGGAGAAGAGAAGGCTCCGCGGAGACCTTCCAGCCCCTTCCAGGCCCTAAAGGGGCTCCAGGGAAGCTGGGGAGGGACTCTGGAGCAGGGAGGGGAGCGACGGGATGAGGGGGCAGGATTTTACACTGCAAGAGGGGAGATTGAGATGAGATGTGAGGAAGAAATGCTTTGCTGTGAGGGTGGTGAGCCCCTGGCCCAGGTTGCCCAGAGAAGCTGTGGCTGCCCCATCCCTGGAGGGGTTCAAGGCCAGGTTGGACGGGGCTTGGAGCAACCTGGGCTGGTGGGAGGTGTCCCTGCCCAGGGCAGGGGGTGGCACTGGGTGGGCTTTAAGGTCCCTTCCCACCCAAACCGTTCTATGTTTCTATGAGAGGGCTCTCCCCTCCAGCCTTCCCAGTCTGAGCCACTGGAGAGCCCCAAACCTCCTCTCCAGCCCACTTACTGGTATCCACAGCCCCAGTGCAACAGAAGCGCTGGGAGTTTATTGCGGATCTTTAATGACCTGGCTCTGCTAATTGCCTTCCACATCCTCCTTTCTAAAGGAGATCGCTCCAGCTCATAGGAAATGAATGGATTCATCCTGCTCCCCATCTCACTATTGCTAAGACAGCGGGTTGTGCGTATCTGCTCCCAATTCCAGAATTATCTCTAACACGCACAAACCAGTTACGGCAGGATCCGAGTAGGGAGGCATCACTATAATTTGCCATTTCTTTCTGGGAAGGAATTCAGAGTTTAAAACACCTTCCTCAAAGTCTCAGCAGCGTCACTGGTTTGGGGAGATGCCCAAGCAGCTGGAAGGCAGAAAAGCATCTCGCATCCCAGTAATTTCCCTGCTGGCCTTAAGGAGGCGAGCGGATCCCAGGCTGGATCAGCCCTACAGGTGCAAAATCCTTTCAAAAGCGCAGCTGAAGAGGAAACTCCCCTGGAAAAAAAAAAATAATAAAAAAAAATCTCTTGGGCTTGCACATTGACATGAGCTCAATCGGTAATTATCCGTTTTGTTTTGCAAACAGGTAGATCTGGTGGGTGTGCAAAAACTCCACAGCTACTTGGGGTTTGCTGCCTTCTTTGCTGGGATAGCAGCCGTCGGCGGACCCCCTCTGGCAGGTAACTCTGATGTTGCGTATAATATTCACCCACCGCAGACATCCAGGGCTAAAACGTGCTGCAGGTTTGCTTTCGTACCCATAGGCGTCCAAGGAGGGGTTTTCTGTACAAGTCAGGGGAGGGGGGGCAAAAAACCACCCCCTAAACATATTTCGGAAATTTATCTTTATAGCCAGGCTGGTGAATTTGCAAAACCCCACCAGCAGTTTTGGAAAAAAGCTGCAAGGAAAAAAGGAGGCTAAACCCCAGGCGCACATTTTAGACCACAGCATTAGAGGAACGACCAGGTTAGCGTGGATTTTACCCCCAACAGGGCACTGTAACACCGGACTTGGAGGAGTAGACCGGAGGAGAGGCAGGGAGAGGAAGGTAACACAAGGACGGGCTCAGCAGCAGCCCCACCAGGCAGAGGAACTGAAACAGTCTCAAGTAATCTCTTATTTTGAAGAAGATTAGGCAGCTCAGCCACAAGAGCTCCTGGGCCCAAAGATAAGGAGGATGAAAAGCCTTTCCCTCTTCTCCCGCTGCCAGAAAACCAAGGCAGTTTTGAGCATCTGGCAGATTTCAAGCGCTTCGAAGCGAGTCTCCAGTCTCTGCTTACGAGCGAGGGACTTGTTCTCCTCCAACCATCTCGGCCAGGACAAAGCTCTTCCTTGCCCTGATGACTCTTTAGCCACACCTCATCGCTGGAGACAGGCCCTGAGCTCTTCCTCGGTCCTCCTGATGCAAACAAACTAGAAAGAGCTGCAAGGTCAAACATCAGGGTGAACGATGTCCCGTCCCTCACTTCGCTAATGCATTCTGAAGACGGAATAAAACTTGGCAATGTTAAAAAGAGCGTGGCCAGCAGGTGTGGCCAGAGGTCATCCTCCCCCTCTGCTCTGCCCTGGTGGGACCACAGCTGGAGCACTGGGTCCAGTTTGGGCTCCCTGGTTGCAGAAGGACAGGGAACTGCTGGAGAGAGTCCAGGGGAGGATACGGAGATGCTGAGGGCCTGGAGCATCTCTGTGATGGGGCAGGGCTGAGAGCCCTGGGGCTGTTCAGCTGGAGAAGAGCAGACCGAGAGGGGATCTCAGCAATGCTCAGCAATAGCCAATGGGCCGGGGGTAAGAGGATGGGGCCAGGCTCTTCTCAGTGGTGCCCAGAGACAGCACAAGGGGTAACGGGCACAAACTTGAGCATAGGAAGTTCCATCTCAACACGAGGAGGAACTTCTTTCCTGGGAGGGTGGCAGAGCCCTGGCACAGGCTGCCCAGAGAGGTGGTGGAGTCTCCGTCTCTGGAGACATTCCAACCCCGCCTGGACGCGTTCCTGTGCCACCTGCTGTGGGTGACCCTGCTCTGGCAGGGGGTGGGACTGGGTGATCCCCAGAGGTCCCTTCCATCTGTGATTCTATGAACTTGTTCTTCATCTACTGCTTCCTGCCCCCCACTATCAGCCGCCCCACGCCTGCAGAGGCATTTTTGCTCGGAGCTGCCAAGGATTCGGTAAATACCAGCTCCAGGCTGCAAAGTTTTAGCAACGCTGCTGTGACAAAATTGATTTCCCTACTCAGTATTTCCAGGTTGGTAAAACTCTGTATATGGATGCAATTTCAAGCAACTAAAGCGTTTTATTGACAGCCTGCTTTACACTGTCACGGTGATGCATAGCCTATATCCGATAAAATCTCTCCTGCTGATACAAGATGCATGTCCACCAAAAAGCAATCCCTGTACAATCACCGCAGTAAATTCCCCGACAGCGTAACACAGAGTATGAAAAGAGCTGAGTAATTTGGCAATCCCTTATCCATGCATCATACGCGCTAAGGTAGCGGTTACGCTTTCACCCGCTTCCAATATATTTTCGCTAATAAGCCTTTGGCTTTCGGAAAGCGCCAACCGCTCGGCACGCAAACGCTGCCGGATTTTGTCGAGCAAGCAGGTTTCCTGCAAAAAAGCCTTCCACAGAAATCACTCTTCTTAATACCGGTGGGATAAATAAAGGCCACATAAAGCCAAGAAGCAAAACTCTCACTGATCCCTGTCACTGTAGGCAGAGTGAGAAGCAAAGAGTTCAGGATCGAGGTTTGCGATCCAAGATAAATTCTGCAATTTTCTCTTCCAATACAGCTGTATTAAGCGTGAAAACCGAATATGACCAGAAGCTACTGATTTAGTGCCCAAAAGCATCTGCTCCTTACAGAACAAGACTGAAATGTATGTGAGACCCTGGAGTTTAGTGCCTCAGACTGCTGCTGACCTCCCCCCAACCTTGACTTTAGAATTACAATTTTAGAAAACTGGAGTATTTTTAATGCAGCGAAACCCAAGGCGTAGTGACAAGCGCTAAGGTTAAAAACGCTTATTTTGCATACGAGAACAAAGCCTAACCAAAACGCAATGAAAAGGTGACTTACCTCCAAATCTGTTTAACTAAAAACCTTGAAATCCGGAGGCAGCCGGCCCCAACGAGAGCCCAGGGTAAAGAGTTTGCTGGTTCCTTCACAGCTCCTCATCCCCCAGCACTGTGGGATGCCTCTGCCATGCTGAAAAAAACCAAAACCAAAACAGAACAACCATTATTTTGGCAAGCCGCAAGCCAGCTAAGGAGAGAAGAGCGTGCCCTATTTCCATAAGCAGTACCAATCACTAACTCAAACCGCAAAAGGACTAAAACAAACCGTGTAATCCAAGATCACAAACCAGATTCCAGCGCGCACGCACCAATCCCAGCAAACTGGGGTGGTGAAGGGGGAGAGGATGGAGTTATTTGAAAGCCGTGCTGGCGCGGGCGTTTAGAGGCTCTCGTGTAAATTTTACCTGCATCTTCACACCAGGTATTGCTGCTTAGGGCACCCGGAATAAAGAAAATTTCGGATTACAGATCGGCAGCACGATGTAAACAGCCTGACCGCAGCACGAGTATGTTTAGTTTGGACCTCTTAGGTGCCAGGGATTTACTGGCATTGCTTACAAAACTGCTGCTTTGCTGAAGTTTGCACACACCCACGAGCTTCTAATTCGGTTTTCTGCAGCAGGAAGGAATTTTTGGGGGGATGGGGAGCGGGGGCACCGACACCGCAGGTGCTTTAAAAGGCTGGGGTGTCGTGCGGTGGAATGCCATCGCCGTGCTGCCGGCGAGGAGGCAACGCTGGTCTCTCAGCACCAAGAAAAAAAAAACCAGAAAAATCTGAAAATATCCTGAAGGATATTTCTAAAAATTATTTAAATAAATAAATCGGAGCTCCACTGGAGCGCTCTGCCCTGTACATCTTACCAACGACTCCGTTAGCATCCCTTCTCCTGTCCGAATTCCCCAGACTCGGCCAGCAAAAACAGATCCCACCTTCGAGACTAAACCAAAACCATCAGGGTCACGGGAGAAGCCACCCACGTCACTGCCTCCAGCGCCACGGGACTCTCCTTTCCCACACCAGGCTCCGGCTCCGCCTGCGCCGTGGCTCACACGATATCCCTGAGAAAAAAAACAAACCAGAGCTGAACCCCCCCCTGAGAAAGGCACGAGCCAACAGAAACCGAAGCCAGGGCAGAGCAGCGCACCCCGCAGCCTTTCCTCTCTTTTAGAAACCCCTCCTGCGGTCGTCAACATCTACAGCAGGAAAGCGCCAGCGTCTCTGGTTTGTCACGGATCCCCAAATTTTCCCGGCGCCGTTTCCCTCCCCGCTGGGAGCCGCGGTGCCCGTGGATAACAGCGGCAGCAACGCTCCTGCGCGGCCCAGACCGGGGGGCTCTGGGGACCGTACGAATCCCCCTCCCAACCAGGGCTGTTTTGAAAAATCCTAGATTTGGGCCAAATCTGCCCTTCGTGTAAATCATGCAAGTCCACAGGTGTGACTGGAGGAATTGCATTTTACACCAGCAGTGGATTTGGCCCGGCTGCTATCCCACCCCTGGACACCCAACCATCCCACACCAGGTTTGGGACTATATTAAAGTTTTTATTACGTACAGCAGCTTTGTATATTTTAAATTCAACCCGAGGAATTATCCACCATTAAAATGATCGTCTAGTCACCAGATAATATGCCGTAACTAAACAAAACACTCCGAGGTCATTTTAAAAGCCCCCCTTCACAGATTCCTGAGTCTTTATGGAATTCAGGTTTTCCTTTTAAGTGCTCCCAAAGCTACTTCTAAGCAAGTTCACTTCAGGCTCCTGGGATCTCTCATATTAGACAGGTTGCGTTAAACGGGGTCTGCTCACAAGGCGGCAAAGGCCGGAGAATCTGGAGTTTGCAGCCCAGATGTTGCAAACGCCAACACGTGCAAGTCATCTCAACAGCCCAACGGGACCTTCCATCTGCTCCAGCAGCTACTTTGGGCCCGTTTATTTAAACAGGACAAAAAGGCAGGGAATAAATTCAATTAAATTAAGACCCACGGCCGCGAGAAGGATCAGAAGTTGGCCCTGGGAAGAATGACCTGCAAATTTGCCCATTAACCTAACGGCAATAGTCCTTACTCGCCACGCGCTGGCTGATAGCAGCCAGCACACAAAGAGTTAAGATAATTTAAAAGAAAATATCTGAGGAATCCTTAAATGAGAACACACGTCCTTTGCTTGCCGCCCACCTCCCAAAATGATTTTTTTTTTTTCCCCCCCAGTGTGAAAAATCCAACAGCTTTAATAACAATCTTTTCTCCTGCAGGGTGGCTGTATGACTACACCCAGACATATGTCTGCTCTTTCCTCTTTGCTGGAGCCTGTGCTCTCATCTCACCTCTTTCTTTCTTCTTCGAGCCTTCGGCCCAGAAATGGAAGCTAAAAAAAGCCAACCTGAACCGCGGCCCCACGCTTGGCTGAAGAGATTCCGCGGTGGAAGTATTTAAAGGACGGTCTTTTGATTGCACCCACGATGGGAAAGGGATTGCTGGCACAGACCTTCTGTACCGGGAAACAGAAACAGCAGCAAAAATGAAAACAGGAACGTTTAGATGACGCATTCCCAGTTTGTATATCTAGATATTTCTCCTGCATGTGTGATTAAAGCCATCTCGGAAATCCAGAGCGTAAAGCCTTATTTGATGGGGAAAAAATAAGGCCCACGGCCCAGATAGACACAGGCTTGGCTTTGATTTTGCTCCTGAGCTGTGTCATTCTGTATTTGAGATTTATCCCCCCGCGTTCGGTCCCACAGCTCGGTATCGGAGCCACCGAGCCGCCCCTCCAGCTCTCCCAGCCACCGCCGGAGCCAAACTGACTCACCTCTTGGGATGAGCCGGCCAAGGACCTCCAAAGTGCCAAAACACAGCGGGAGATTTTAGCTTATTCTATTTATATACCAATAATTAGCCCCGGTGAGAGATGCAAGGATAGAGATGGTACAGAGAGATAAGGATTAAACGTCCATGAGGATACGGAGAGCGGCCGTTCCACAAAAACCTCTTTCCATGGAGAAGGATGCTGCGCCGTGGCCGCTCGCTCTCCCGGGCTCGGTGTTATTCGCCACAGCACAGAGGACCTGCAAAGCGAAACCGATTCTAATTAAAGCCAGCCCCAAATAGGGCAAACTTCGAGACCATTCCCTCCCATCTCTCAGACCCCTCTCCCCTTCTCCCCGCCCTCCTGAGCATCCAGCGGCTCCCTGGGATCCAGTGAACCCTCGACGGCACATCCCAGAGCCAGGCAGCAATGCCGAGCCTATATTCAACCAGCATCCTAGATTTAACTGGGATGGGCAAGATTAACACAGCTGCTTTGACTTTCCAGTATCGAGGTTGCAATTTTTTGCATTATCACCAGATATTTGAATTTATTACACAGATCTGGAATATCATAAGGGTTTTACCCGCAACCGTCCCAGCTACTGGCATTATCCTTCCCTTCCTCCCTTTTTTATTTTTTTTTAATATTAAACCAACAAGAGAGTTGCTTCCCCTCTAGAACCACTCCTTCAAACTGTCAAATGAGTTATTTCAAGCACGAAATTAAGCGGCCTATATTTAATAAGAAGCCACAGAACATTACAGCCGTGTTAAGGAGCTAAAACATTGCCGCCGGCAAGAGTTCCCTCGCAGATAATGGGCCAAATTCAGCAGTTCCACAAGAACACGACGCCAAAGAAACCAGGCGTGCTTAAACAAGGGGAATATTTAGCCTTGGATTTGCAGAAGATGGGAAATATCAGTGCTACAAAGTTAATTTTTATGGCGCTGATTCACAGCTTCTCTTGACTCCTGCAGGAATCCGCAGGCAGCAAGTGCTCCAGAAATTGTCCTTTTACACCTTAACTATTGCAAACCCAGCCTGTGATCCGGTTGTGCCAGTTAATACCTGTATCCATGACAAGATCCCTAGTGAGTCTTCTTCCGAGCAACTGGGATTTAAGGATAAAACTGTTTAAGAGGCGTTTAAGGCCCCGGGCGTTTAGGAGGGACGAGCAGGTACCCGGCAATTTGGCTCAAGCCAGTCCCGCTCTCAGCCGAGACCTTCTGCAGCGGGGCCAAAGCTTTCACTGGCAAATTTGAGTTTTCACCTCTTGAAACATTCTAGTTCATCGCTCTCCTACCGAACTAATTAACGACTAACAGCAGCACTGCCTTCCTGCTGTAACAGGAGCCGAACACTCGGCTTCAGCATTTCCAATCCAAAAGCTTCCAAAACCCCTCTAATTCCACATTTCTCTAACACGTATTTGAGCTCAGTAGTGCTTTTCGCTATCAACAGTGTGAGACCCAGCAGCCAAAGCAATGCGGGGACGAAGAAGAGCCAATACCCCACATCCTCATCCCGCTGCTCTCTCTATACACCATTTACAGCACCCATCCCCGTGCTCCCATCTCCTCCTCTCCCCGTGAATAAAGCCACTCTGCTGGATCCTCCTAGAAATCCTATTAGAGAGATCCACCTCCTAGAGATCTTTCCGCACCTTTCAACACAAGCCCTGCTACATTTTCACCTCTTTTGCCACCAAGAAACGACTTGCAGTGGGATGCGGTGCCCACACTTCCCATCCATCTGCTCCAACAAATGGGCTTCCTTTAAAAACTCCAACTTTTTAAGGAGGAGAGTCCTCCCCTGTCCTCTCCAGAGTAACACACACCACCAATTCCTTCCCTTTATTTAGAAAAATGGGTCTCCCAAGTTCTCGTCCCCTCTCTTTCCTCCTGCGAAGGAGCAAACAGCTCAGCAGCTCCCATTTCCCACAGCATCTTACCCCCCAGACGGGCACCACCAGCCTTTATCTGCCCCAAAACTAATTCCGCAGGGGCCAAGTACCCCTCTCTGCCCCCGATGGCCTCTCATCTACCAAAAGAGGTTGAGGAAAAGAGTCCCCACAATAAGAAACTCCTCCCAGCCGCCCTGCGCAGTCCTACCATCGGGCTGGGAGGTGGGAGAAGAGTCTTCGAGCCTTTGAATTCCCAAGGGAGCAGGCTCAGGATGAACCTCCGGCTGCAGATCCGCTTCTCCCCGCTCACACCGTTCGCTGGGAAGACAAGCACAGAGCGGATGGTTTAGTTCCCCTCGCAGCTCTGAAAACTCAAGCCTTTTATTTACTTTACAGGCAACGCACGCATTAGAGAAACAAACAGCGACGAGGACGGGAACATCTGCCTGGAGGAAGGTTTTTTCCACCCCATTGAAGTCACCTGGCAAATAACTTCATAAAGGCGGTTTTGCATAGCAAAGAGCGTCATCACACGCTGTTTGGATGAATGCAAAAAGCAGGGTTTGCTGCGACACAAACGAGTTTTAAAAGCTGTAATCTCTTCGGTTGACTTGCAAATCCCCTTCCCGCCTGCTCTCTGACTCAACCACGGAATACAGGGTAGGGAAAACAAGCAGGAATGGCTTAACGTGGTCTTGAGCATGAAAAATGCTTTGCTTAAACGCGGTGCCCTCCCCAGTCCTCCCTCCCGGTCCCGGGAAAGCGGCAGCCCAGCACAGAACTGGGTTCCCCTCCTGCTTTCCAGCCCGCGCCTGCCTCTCCAGCACCATCTCTGCCCTTTGTATGGGAAAAGAAACTGCTACCAACCTCCTGGAGATCTGCCTGAGAAAATAATTTAGCTTGCAATAAACAAAAAAAGCCCTGTAAAAGCACCGACAGGCTCAGCACGTTGCCCGGTGTCACTCGGTGGAACATCTCCCTGCCCCAAGCTCATCTTTCGCACGTGCGAGGCCCGGGGTTACGCGCCAGGGCTGCTCTTCCAATTGCACGAGAAATCCCATTTGGAAGCATTTTAACAAAGATTCCTCGGTTTGAAAACCTTCCTCAAATTCACACCAGAGAAACCGAACACCACGGCTCCCTCCAAAGACACAGCGCCGTGCAGGCTCCCAGGGCTCGCTGGCCAAGGGTCCCAGTGACAAAAAGCATTTATAAGTTGTTCAAGAAACCAGCGTCCAATTCTTACTCTATCCCAAAGGAAACCTGGTGCAACACCCCAAATGCCTTCGAAAAAAA